>JAWPHD010001299.1:0-336413 GCA_037043455.1 Cyrtodaria siliqua
CAGAAATACATGAGCCTCGCTGTCTCGTTTGGAAGATTCCACGTGATTAACGTTGTCGTCAAGTGATGTAATCATATCTCCCAGCTGTTGCGTCCGTATGTTGATCGCTTTTAGTAACTCTGCATACTGCGCTTGTACTTCAGCTTTAGCCTTTTTTACCATCTCGTCTAAGTGACTTACTATTTTATCTCTAAATTGATCAATGTCGGTCAGGGATTTGCTCATTTCCCGTCCGATTCTTTTTAAATCTTCTTGTTTTTGTTTTTTTGCAACGTTGAGATCAAGCTTGATTTTGTTTAGACCATCGACGACGTCTTTGACTTGCTTGCTTGCTTTTATGCCAGTAGCCACGTTAGGTATGAAATCAACATCTTCGCATGACCTGAATAATACAAGGTTTAAATTGATTAGTAGTTGAAGATCCATTTAAACAAAGTAATACTAACATGAAACAATCAGAATATCGGCTTGATCTGGTAATACGAGGTAGTAGATGCCTATGCGTAATCTAATATCAAACAACCAGCATATCGGCATGACCTGATAATACGAGGTAGTAGATGCCTATGCGCAATCTAATATCAAACAACCAGCATATCGGCATGACCTGATAATACGAGGTAGTAGATGCCTATACGCAAACTAAGCATATCGGTATGACCTGATAGTATACGAGGTAGTAGATGTCTATACGCAAACTAGTATCAAACAATCAGCATATCTGCATGACCTGATAATACGAGGTAGTAGATGTCTATACGCAAACTAATATCAAACAATCAGCATATCGGCATGACCTGATAATACGAGGTAGTAGATGCATATACACAAATATGGCCTGATAGTATACGAGGTAGTAGATGCCTATACGCAAACTAATATCAAACAATCAGCATATCTACATGACCTGATAATACGAGGTAGTAGATGCATATACGCAATCTTATATCAAACAATCAGCATATCGGCATGACCTGATAATACGGGGTAGTAGATGCATATAAGCAATGTAATGATACAAGCGAGTTACCAACATTCGCTTCGGTTCTTAATAAACGACTGTATGCACGCGATATATTGATGCCGATGGAAGAGGTTAAGGAAAAATGTCCGCCAAAAGATAAATAACACGACGAAACTCAATGACACCGGTGAGGCTAAAACTCGGGTCATCCGGATTTGAAGTCACCAAGTTACCCACTGAGCCACACGGACTATTCCATGTGGACTAATTTGTTCACGTAAAAACAAAAGTCTGCCATAAAAGTATGCTTCTGCTATTATGTTTACATCAATAGTGTCGAATTACTGTCATGTACTATATGGTTGACATTGCTCATGCCTACAATATGCGTTTGGTTGAAAATTTAACTTGACCATACCCCATCCATGTTTAAACTTCTCTTTTTTTTTTAAAGATGGCTGGCCTCTAATCAATCAATTGCCCATCACAGTAGTAGCTAGGATACTAACATAATCCCTACCTACTCGTGGGTTTATGTTTGGTCTGTTAAACGCAAACGTTTAGGGATTTCCAGTGTCTCATTTGAGCAGATTTGGTTTGCTATTCGTATAGCGGGATAGCGGCTACGAAGAGGAAGGTAGTGTAGCTAACGACCACGGTTTTTTAATTAAGAAACAGAAAGGTAAGATTCGTAGCGACTGACCGACCGCGGTTTCTTAATAATGAAGATGTCTCTTCCTAGCCTCTATCTGGCGCAGTGTTTCCCATAGGGTTATCGATAGTCTCTATATAGATCACAGTCTTGATCGTGAAGAGTGTTGGCAGTAAAATCTGAATTAATAATTGGTGCAAGTATTTGAAAATCTTTGGTAACTGATTGACAAATGTTGAAAATGTAGGGTAAACTCTAATAAACTGTAGGGTGTAGGGTAAACATTAATAAACTGTAGGGTGTAGGTAAACACTAATAAACTGTAGGGTGCAGGTAAACACTAATAAACAGTAGGGTGTAGGGTAAACACTAATCAACTGTACCGTGTAGGGTAAACACTAATAAACTGTAGGGTGTAGGGTAAACACTGATAAACTGTAGGGTGTAGGGTAAACACTAATCAACTGTACGGTGTAGGGTAAACACTAATAAACTGTAGGGTGTAGGGTAAACACTCATAAACTGTAGGGTGTAGGGTAAACTCTAATAAACTGTAGGGTGTAGGGTAAACACTAATAAACTGTAGGGTGTAGGGTAAACACTAATAAACTGTAGGATGTAGGGTAAACACTAATAAACTGTAGGGTGTAGGGTAAACACTTATAAACTGTAGGGTAAACACTAATAAACTGTAGGGTGAAGGGTAAACACTAATAAACTGTAGGATGTAGGTAAACTCTAATAAACTGTAGGGTGTAGGTAAACACTATTAAACTGTAGGGTGTAGGGTAAACACTAATAAACTGTAAGGTGTAGGTAAACACTAATAAACTGTAGGGTGTAGGGTAAACACTAATAAACTGTAGGGTGTAGGGTAAACACTAATAAACTGTAGGGTGCAGGGTAAACACTAATAAACTGTAGGGTGTAGGGTAAACACTAATAAACTGTACGGTGTAGGGTACACACTAATAAACTGTATGGTGTAGGGTAAACACTAATAAACTGTAGGGTAAACACTAATAAACTGTAGGGTGTAGGGTAAACACTAATAAACTGTAGTGTGTAGGTAAACACTAATTAACTGTAGGGTGTAGGTAAACACTAATAAACTGTAGGGTGTAGGGTAAACACTAATAAACTGTAGGGTGTAGGGTAAACACTAATAAACTGTAGGGTGTAGGGTAAACACTAATAAACTGTACGGTGTAAGGTAAACACTAATAAACTGTAGGGTGTAGGGTAAACACTAATAAAGTGTACGGTGTAGGGTAAACACTAATAAACTGTATGGTGTAGGGTAAACACTAATAAACTGTAGGGTGTAGAGTACACACTAATAAACTGTAGGATGTAGGGTAAACACTTATAAACTGTAGGGTGTAGGGTAAACACTAACCAACTGTAGGGTGTAGGGTAAACACTTATAAACTGTAGGGTGTAGGTGAACACTAATAAACTGTAGGATGTAGGGTAAACACTTATAAACTGTAGGGTGTAGGTAAACACTAATAAACTTTAGTGTGTAGGGTAAACACTAATAAACTGTAGGGTGTAGGGTAAACACTAATAAACTGTAGGGTGTAGGTAAACACTAATAAACTGTAGTGTGTAGGGTAAACACTAATAAACTGTAGGGTGTAGTGTAAACACTAATAAACTGTAGGATGTAGGGTAAACACTTATAAACTGTAGGGTGTAGGGTAAACACTAATAAACTGTAGGGTGTAGGGTAAACACTAATAAACTGTAGGGTGTAGGGTAAACACTAATAAACTGTAGTGTTTATCCAACTTGTTCAACAGATTTTCAAATACTTGCACCAATAATTTATGAAGGTTTTACGCATATGTAAAAAATGTAAATACGTAATGTATATTTTTGTTTCTTGCGTACAACACCAGTGAACACGTAAAAGGTTATCTGGAGCACTGTCCTATACATAAAATGTCACGCCTCTTACAATAACTCAATAGTATCCGGTATCCAGTGACCTTAAACAATTTGTAGAGGGCGTTTAGGTATTTTATCGATAAAACGTGTATGGCAGAACATGAGAATAAATCCGATAAAATGTAATCCTCTATAGAAGTAATTTAAAGGCTGAAACTGATTCATAACTAATTAATATAAGGTTTAGTATAATACAGTTTCCATCTGTACAGAGACGTAATAAACTACTTCTTAAATAGACTGCTCCACAGCCGTCATTAAAATAGACGACTGTCAGTAGTCACTGCACGTGACCAAACTGGAAGGCATTCATTGGTGAAACATTATCGGACGAGACCCGTGATCCAATTTGTTTTCGTCTATTAACATACTGACGTCATTTCGAATTTTTCAAATTCATCACTGATATTCGGCAGGTGCCCTCCTGATTGTTCAGGACTTCATCCGCGGTGCGGTAATTCGGTGTGCATATAATCCTAATACATTTAGGGATTCACGAACCTTTGGGGACCCTTTTAAAAATACATAGAAGTTTTAAAAAACACAATTGAGGAAAGGTTGGTGCTTTTGTCCGGCGTGTCTAGATTGGGTCCGAAAACCTGGGTTTTGGTCCCAAGCTATATATGCAAATCACCTGACCGGACTATTTTTCCCCCCATAATTCCAAGTGCCAAACACGAGAGATGATACTAGTATCGATCGAGGGCGAGAATGGTCTATTAATAGATTGTGTATTGAAATTGTGTATGCGTAATTTATTTGAGATTGAATATGTTGAAGCTGACATATCACAAACTAAGTTTGATTTATTGTGAAGTGTAATTGATTATAAAAAGAAAATGGAATGTAACTGTATTACTGTATTACCCTGTTTGAATGACATATATAATGGATACAAGGATGTCTACTTTTAGTATGAGGGGTTGCGATGGGGGTTAATCCGAGCCTTCTCTGACCCTAAAAGCGTTTTTTTTCCTCTTGTTTTTGTTTATTCTTTTTTTTGTGGCATTTTACATGAAATATCAAAATCGTAAAGAGAGGGGGGAGGGGGATCGTAAAGTGTGTGTGTGTGTGTGTGGGAGGGGGTGGGGGGGTAATCCCCTCAGGCTTCAGTTTTTATAGCATGTTTGGACTGTTTTTCTTTATTATTATTTTTTTTAATTTTTCAAATTGATGTATAGACCCGGGCCTATATGGCCTAATAGTAGATACACCTCCACTACCCCAACATCACCTTTCAAAAATGTTTCATTCCTTACTGGGTGGTGTTACTTATGAGTATTTATAATAATGATGTCGACATGATATAAAATAAAATTGGATTAAAGGGACATTATACAATTTAAATTAAAGGGACATTTTCCAATATTATTTGGACTTTATTCTAAAATCGGATTTTAAAGAAATACGGGATCTTTATTTATGAGTATTCTGCAAGTAAATATTTTTCATTGTACAATTTGAATAAAAGTAGTTGTTGCTGGTTTTGCACTTTCTTGTTACTGTTTACCAGTAACAGGTGGGAACGAATATTGCGTGAAGAGCGCAGTTAGACCAACACTGTTGACACTGGAGGTACTGACTTAGACAGAACCCGGTATAATACTAATCCGAGCCTTCACTGACCCTAAAAGCCTTTTTTATTTTATTTATTTTTGTGTGTGGCGATTACGATATTTCATCTTACTGGTGCATATGAAATATCAAAATCGTCAAAAGGGCTGGTAAGGTCAGAGAAGGCTCTGATTAGTATAATACCAACAATGGGACTACCCTGTAAAATGTTGCTCCTAGGTTAGGAATTAAACATTTTTCTATTTCTCTGGGTACTCCCGTTACTGTCCCATCGCCACCCAGGTGGGTGGGTGAAATAAGTTATTATAAGTGCATATTTGCTTTTGTATGCATTCACCCAGTTATTACTAATATCCTACAACTTTTTCACGAACATTCTAAAAAACCTAAAAGAGCACAAAAATGGAAAGGGTGGGGACGGTAGTAGGGTTGGGGTGGGTGTAATAACACTCAGAATAACGTTTCGCCTAAATGTTTATTCCTAAAAAAAAAGCTTCCACAAACTCGATAGAATGCGGGCCTTTATATATACCCTGTAAGAGAAGTTTTGGACCATGGCAGTGTTCGAACCCGTACAATGATCGCTGAACCTTGACATTCGACCATAACCCTTAATATCTCAGTTGATAATTCACAATAGATCAACAATCAACAATAATTATCGTTTACAATGAAAGTTTGCGAAAAAATAATAATCTTTTTATTGGTTACTCGAATGTCCGTAACTGTTACTTTGTATGGACTTTGCAACATTTTTTACAGACCCTGTGTGTGTTCACGATATTTTTTTAAAATCAAATAATGTTTGGAATTTAATGTTTCTGGTACCAAATTAACCGGGTAGTGTAGACCCTGGTTACTAAAAAAAGATACTTAAATTTTGTCCACTAGTTTTATTTTTATATGACTTTATATACCCTGGTCCAAAACTTTTTTTACCGAGTATATATTATGCGCCATTTAAATTAAAGTTTGTTATTATTTATTTTTCATATACGTGTAGATAAAACTAAGAGACCATTGCCCAAGTACCCTCTAGAAATTACAGTCTGTTTTGACGCTAAAATGTTGATAAATTAGCCTGATATGGAAAAAATAAATAATAAATAAGACGTTTACTTACGAGTATATCTTTTTTTCCCTCAATGTGTACGCATGCTCTACATACATACAAGTGCCCTATATGAATTTTCACCAAAGATACAGGTAGTTACGCTCTTTTCTTTGATGCATTTCTTGACGACTGTATATCTTTCTTGGCTACTTAGCAACTTGAGCACACACTATGCAAATTTTTGTTTTGTTTTTAGACACTTGTTGAATATTCCCTAATTGAACAATAGGCAGGAATGGGATATTACAGATAGTATATATCTAATTATACGCACCCCACTCCACCTCCCCCTCCCCTCTCACACACACACACCCTATCCCGATTATATTAATTATTTATATTTTAGCCCAGAATACACCCCTGGATTTAAACAATAAAAATAATGGAAAACCGTTTTTCTTCAGATTCTGCAACATGGACAATCTACAAAATACCTCCCTTAATCCTCTGCAAATCACTTTCTTACCTCCGCCTCATACCTACATATAGCGTTCACCTCTAGAACCCTTAGGTCATTTTTTGATTGAGTGACGCGCCTGCATTGTGTAATCAATATTGAGGGAGAACCCAACATTCTATATCTATTTATAGAACATAGATCGCGCTTTATGCAGCATCAAATTCACTGTTTCAAAAATCGGCCTGTGACGGTCGCATGTTTGAGTGAACGAGACATGCGCCGTGGAGCAGTCTACTTCTTAAAACACTGATCCGTACGAGTATATATATTAGAAAAACCTTGCTTTCTAATTTCATGCAAAGTACTTAATAAGATTAAATTTCGCCTACCTGTGATTTAAGGCAATGCACACTCCACAAGAGACAACGTCGTGATTGCCACAATACATGTTCACCACTTCTGTCCCATGAACCTTACATTTCTCCTTGATTAAGACCGGAGACGCCTGTGGACCTCGGGTCCTCATTTCTTCCTTGTCCAGGATATTATGTCCCCTCATCCCTTGGAACTTATTGTGATCACGTAGACATTTTGAACACAAGTTTTGTCCGCACTCCACACAAGCATGTAGGGCTTCTTCATGTCTACCATCAATCTCACATGGAGAACAAGAAAAGTCATAAATGGCGTCCGATCCTCTCACCACCGACCGCGAAAATCGTCCGCCGACCGACGCCATTTTCGTGTGCTCGTTACAAGTATGTCGACCCACTGCACTAGTTTACTTCCTAGTAGTCTGGCACCCCTGCCCTTCATTTCGAAATGATCTTCGCATTGAAATAACGAATGTTGAGCAGGGTACCAGACATAGACACACAGCGATCTTCTAAATGTGTGGAAGGCATACGATGACAATACCGCACGTCACTTAGAAGACAATATCTACAGTAGGGGCGGTTTATTTACAGAGTGCCTGAATGCGTATACAGCGAGTTGATACACTTTAGTACTTTAGTTTAAACGAAAAATCAAAGTACTGAAAGTACTGAGCGGCGTAGGTTGGTCGAAGAGGATTTAATGTCGGGGCGTGAAAGAAGCAGAATGCGTTTCATTTGTTTTGTTAAATTTGTGATGGGATAAAAGTTCAATCAAGCACAACCGACTGGTTTTAAGTTGACTTTATTCGTTACAGTACCGTAAGTCAGACTGACAACATAATCGAACACATCCTAAGTAAGGACTCTCAACCATCCTAAGCCGGCACCCGGCATCTCCTGGGGAACACACAGTTCACGACTTATTAAACGATGAAAAATTCAATAACGTGTCTGCTGCGTTCTCTCTTTAGCGCGCAAATAAAAAGTCTCCAAACAACAGAGTTTCGTTATTAATATTATTAATATGTTTTACTAAAGAGTATAGTCGTATACGCATATATTCCAGCTATCAATTCTTTCAAATAATTATTGCAACATTCGTAACTACAGTTCGAATTTCAACAGATTGAGGAAGATATAACAGGACACTTTTGGATAAGAGACTACAGCAGAATCTAGCTTAATTATTTAGCCACAAGGACCCGATAGAACCCCCACATACTATTTACCCTATTACATACTTCCCTGCTTAACGTTATATGCCCTCATATAAACTTATTAAGTTAGAAATGTATTTTATCCACCCAAACTAACAACATTTCTCCTTACTAGAAACCAGTCAACAAAAAAAAAAAATTCTTTTGTTAAGCGTAGGTAAGCAAAAAAAACACTCAAGCAGGCAGAAAAACTTGTTATATGTACATAACGACTAGTTAGATCATGACAAGACTTTTAATAGTAAATACTAAGTACCTTATCAAAATATTTTCTTTCGCACCCTTTACACAGAAATGTAAACTCTAATCATCTACAAAAAGTATCATCTAGAAATGGAATGCATATCGAGACTGCCCTCGACACCATAGGGGTGACCCCCTGTCACATGATACATTTCAAAATTATGATCCCTAAAAAATACAATACATAATACAAAAGATATATACAAAACAAACACAACATACACCAATGATTACATAAAAATGTTGTTATTACTTGACAAATATCATTCAACATTTGTTCATAGAATTCAATCAGCCAAATGAACAGCAGGAATGTGGGCAAGAATATGCCTCTCCAAATATGTGCCAGAGGCCCATTTATCTTGCATATTAGTGTATTGTTATCGTTTGAACTATTTATCAAGCAAACTCCCAACATACCAAAATACCCTTACAATCTACATGTAAACCAACTTTTAATTTTTTCCTCCCTCACAAGGAAAACAATATAGAAAAAATCTGCCAAGCAATGAACCCGGCGGAAGTGATGCACATTGCCGTTTGACGGTGTGACGGAGTCTATCCCCACCTACGTTGTCAAACAAACAAGTGGCACCACTCGAAGGTTTGGAAAAAAACAAAAAAACAAATATATATTTATATGAAAACAGTGTTGTTGTTTTTTTGTTCTTTTTTTTTATTATAAAAAATTGACTTTTATCAGATTGTTATTTGTTTTTAGCACAAAACTGACTCCAACCCATCTGCAAAGCTTGCAATGATTGTTGTGCTAGATTGGACTGTTGCCCTAAATTGGCCTGATGAATAGCCGTAATCGCATTGCTATATATTTCAAACCCTACCATTTGTTTCTCCTCAAGATTCTGAGTTAATATTTCCTGTTGTACTGCTGATTTAGGTAGCTTAAATGGATTAGAGTGATGACCTTTCGTTTTCCTCTTAGACTTTCTTACAGTAACACATTCACTATTCGAACTCTCATCGTCAGTCTCATATTCCATTCTCCTTGCACCTATCCCCTTATCAGGTCCATTATTTTTCCTAAATTGCCTGTTCTTTGCTTTGGGCATACTACCCTCAGATTCAGAAGTGTTAGTTTCACACTGCTTCCCTGCTTTGTCAGCAGTACCTCCTTCTACCAACTTTTCAACAGTAATGTCTTATGACTTCAACAAAACAGCGACTTCCCCGTTTTGTCCAGACTACCAGTACTTTCTACACTACTTGATTCACTAAGAAGTTCAGCAGCACTACAACATTTATGTGCAATATTATAATCAGTAGATGATTCTTCAGAAGTGTTAGTTTCACACTGCTTCCCTACTTTGTCAGCAGTACCTCCTTCTACCAACTTTTCAACAGTAATGTCTTGTGACTTCCCCGTTTTGTCCAGACTACCAGTACCTTCTACACTACTTGATTCACTAACAAGTTCAGCACCACTACAACACTTATGTGCAATATTATAATCAGTAGATGATTCTTCAGAAGTGTTAGTTTCACACTGCTTCCCTGCTTTGTCAGCAATACCTCCATCTACCAACTTTTCAACATTAATATCTTGTGGCTTCCCTGCTTTGTCCCGACTACCTGTACTTTCTTTACTACTTGACTCACTAAGAAGTTCAGCACCACTTCAACACTTGTATGCAATATTGTAATCAGTAGATGATTCTTCGCCCCCTACTAATGCTGTTCTTGCAGTTTTATACTGAATGTTACTATCGTCATCCCTCTCGGATTCCCTGCTATCTTCTACAATTTCAGGCACATCACTAGCAACTTTATTTTTGTCCTCTTTATCCAACGACTTACTGAGATCTAATATTTCTTTCCGATTAACATTTTTAGTCGGCCCGCTCCCATCTGCCATTTGAATAACATAAACATTTTCCTGTAACTTGTCCACCACCTTATATGGTGTTGTGTCCCAACAATCTTGAATCTTGTTGCGTCCCAATGGGTGATTCTTAAGTAACACCCTCGTTCCCACCGCAATGGATTCATCTTTAGCTGAGCTGTTATACCTCTCAATTCTTACTTCACTCGATTTTTCCAGATTCAGTGTTGCATGTTCATGAGCATACTTTAACTTTTTCTGGTGTGAGACTGTCCATTCATCTAACCAAAGATTACCCTGATCATTAGTCACACCCAAAACCAAATCAATTGGAAGATATGCCTCTCTTCCAAACATTAAAAAGAAAGGAGAGAAACCAGTGCTTGCTTGCGGAGCAACATTATAGCAATAAACAAGCTCGGGCAAATGTTCTGTCCACTTCCGTTTCCTTTCTGGAGGCAAGGTCTTTAACAAATTGTGCATCGTTCTATTAAACCCTTCGCACTGAGCATTCCCTTCTGGGTGATATGCGGTTGTTCTCGACTTCGTAATTCCATACATGTTACATAACTCTTTCACTATGGAGCCCTCAACATTTCTGCCCTGGTCACTGTGAATACGATTGGGAATGCCATACTTGAAAAACCATTCACGTACTAACACATTTGCTACTGTTGTTGCCTTTTGATTACGGGTCGGAACAGCCACGGTGAATTTTGTAAATACATCAGTGATAACCAACACATTCTCTCGTCCATCTGATGCTTTTTCCAACTGAGTAAAGTCCATAGCAACAACTTCTAACGGTTTAAATGCGAGTAAACTCTTAATCTTAGGTTTAACTTTAGGAACGGGTTGTTTCGAAATGATACATCTCTCACAATGCTTAATCCAATTTCTGACCTCTCCATCCATTCCTACCCAGTAACATCGTTTCTTAATCAGCGACATCGTCCTTTCCACACCTTGATGTCCAGCTGCATTATGAAGCGCTTCCAATATCTGACTTTTCATACTCTCCGGAGTTATGAACAATTGATAATTATCCTGATTGGGCAATGTCATCTTATACCAAAAAAGAAATTCCATTCTGTATCTCCAACTTGTCCCATTTTTTTTATTAGCTTCTTGGTAATTAGCGATTCCTTTCCCAGTTGTCTCTCCGTCGGTTTATGACGCGTCTTAACCCATTTTGTGACCTGTGCAATATGATGATCCCCTTCTTGCTTTATTTGTAAATCCTCACACTGCATAGCCGGAAAAGTTGATACTGCATCCATTGTTTCAATACATACACTCTGACTCACGTCCATAGCCAATTATTTTCTTAATGCTGAACCTAAAGCTGTTGTCTTGGTAACAGTTTCAAACAATTCCACCTCCTGCTGCTGAAGGTCTACCTCATCCTGTGCATCAATGACATGTCTACTAAGAGCATCTGCATTCCCATTGGACTTCCCAGGCCTGTACTTAATGTCAAAATCAAATTGTGCTAACTGAGCTGCCCATCGCATTTCAACTGCGTCCAAATTAGCAGTTTGAAAGTAACTTAAAGGGTTATTGTCCGTGAAAACAACGAATTTACTATCTAACAAATAGTCCCTTAATTTTTCAGCAACAGCCCATTTGAGTGCCAACATTTCCAATTTCATAGAACTATACCTATCCATATTTTTTTCTGATAAGCACAATGCCCTCGATGCATAAGCTAACACAACTCGTCCATGCTCTTGATCTTGCGACAATACCGCCCCTAGCCCTTTAAAACTAGCATCTGTCTCAACAACAAATGGTTTTGAGAAATCCGGAAATCCTAAAATAGGAGCACTCACTAAACATGCCTTTAGTTTTTCAAATGCTTCAGTACATTCTTCAGTCCATTTTTGCAGAAACTCTCTATCACTAACATGCATATTCACGGCAGTTTTCCTGTGTTTCCTAGAATTCTTGCCTTCACAATTTTCAATTTTAGTAAGCAAAGCATGCAAGGGTGATGCAATTTGGGAGAAAGAACATACAAATCTACGGTAATAACTTGCCAAACCCAAGAAACTACGAAGGTGACTAACAGTTTTTGGTTGTGTCCATTCCCCTATAACCTTAGTCTTCTCTGGGTTCGTTGTAACACCCTCTGCAGAAACCTGATTACCTAAAAAGGTAACCTTCCGCTGGAAGAAATGACACTTGCTTAATTTCATTTTCAGACCATGAGCCTTGAAACGTCCAAAGACATACTCTAACCGACTTATATGATCGGAGATAGATTGAGAAAACACTAAAATATCATCCAAATATATCAACAAAATATCCAAATTGGCCTCTGCCAGACATGCCTCCATGAGACGTTGAAATATACCAGGACTATTACATAAACCCATTGGCATGCGAAGATACTCGTACAATCCTCCAAACCCTACTCTGAAAGCTGTCTTAGTCCTATCTTTCTCAGCAATTCCCACCTGATAGTAACCCTGTGCTAAATCAATAGAAGAAAAGTATTGAGAACCATGTAAAGCATCAAGGGCCTCCTCTATGCGGGGCAACGGATAAGCATATTTCACTGTTTTGGCATTTAAACGCCGGTAATCAACACATAACCTAAGTGATTTGTCTTTTTTTCTAACTAGCACCACTGGCGCAGCATAAGGACTAACACTAGGCTGTATGACTTTCTGACTCAACATTTTGTTAACAAGTCCCCTAACTTCCGGCATCAAGTTTGGCGGAATCTTTCTATGAGGCACCTTAACTGGAATATCATCAGAAGTGACAATATTGTGAGAGAACAAATCAGTAAATCCCAATTCATCTTCATCGTCTATAAAGAATTCTTTATACTGAGAAAACAAGTGTGCAACCTTGTGTTCAATATCCTCAGTAAAACCAGTCCTATCAATATCAACCCTAAATGGCAAATCATCAATTTTAGTATAAACGGAATCATCTAGGACTTCATCGGACATCTTCTCCAACCGCACTATAATTTCTGAATTGCCAGCCTGAACTTCACAATGAGGAGCCTGTAAATTTTCATCTACAACATCAACATCATGAACAAGCCCTAAGCGAGATTTTGATTCCAACCACACATCTTCAGTTCCTATATTTACAACCCTTACAGGAACTTTTCCATCTACAACTTCTGCAAAAGTGTCCACAACTACAATACCTCGAGGCAGAGACCCAGTATTGCCAGCAACAGCTTGGACTGCAACATAATAAGGTCTCGGTTTTGAACGTGTAACCCCCTGAACAACAACTAGAGAAGAAGCCGGCACTTTAATTGGTTTAGACCCAGGGACTTTCACAAACGCAATATGCTCATCATTTGAAGTAATGGTCATCTCATACAACGACAAGATTCGAGACACGTTATCATCATCCACCTGACAATGCTCATCTGAATTTCTCTTCAAATCACTAAGCAAACGAAAGACATTGCTACCCAATATCCCTGGTACCCTACGCTTCCTCGCAATACCACATGAATCAACAGGGTCTTTTACTACCAGAATACCAACATTATGAAGCACAGTTTTTGAAATGGTTATTTCAACCTCTGTGTACCCAATATATGGAACTTCAAGATGATTGGCACCCGTTACTTTAATCCACTTACTGACATCAACCAAATTTAAATTAGAGAGTTTCTGAAAAAAAACTTTCTGTTATAGTTGTAACTTGGCTCCCTGTATCAAGAAGACACCGGATAGGAATACACTCAATCACTACATCTATCTCAGGACATGAAGATACAACTTTCTTTAAAATGGTGTTCCTATCATTACCGTCGACCTTATTTATTGAGCCGTTGCTCTTATATTCTCCTGTTTGACTCGTAACAACAGAATCTAGAAGTTTAAATGTTGAGCTCCTGCACCCGATGCATTATGCTGGCCTTCTTTAATGTTGTCAGGACAATCCCTTATAAAATGATCCTCCTTTCCACACTTGAAGCAAGATCTCCCTGGTCCACCGCCTCGTCTGCCATAAGGCCTACCATAACCTCTGCCCGTATTTGATTGCACCTCCGCACTAGAGAACATACTTTTCATCAGCTCTGATAATTGATTCAACTGATCCTGCTGCTTAACTAAAATATCCTGCTGACTTTTTAACATCGCCAGCACATCAGGTGAGTCCGGTATCTTTTCTATGGCATTCACTTCTACAGTAGCAAGAGGCTGCTCCGTTTTCTTCTCGTCTTCGCACCACTTCATAACAACCGCTCTAAATTCGAGAAAAGTAACGTCAGCATGGTCCATAGAAAACCGCCTCATCTCACGCTTCAGTTGGCCATCAATAACCCCATCAATGAATCGTTCCCGCAACATCAGTTCTTTATTACCAACGGCATCTTTTTGCTTCTTCCACAACCTGTCCATAATTTTGAGCAGGGACAGAGAATACTGTTGAAGTGTTTCCCCCTTGCGCTGGCAACGCTGATAAAATGATTGCTGAATTTGCGCTACCGTGTCCTCATCTTGAAACAGTCTCCTCAAAATGTCAAAAATTTGGGCTGGGGATTGCGTTTGCGATTCAGCTACCACCCTCAACTCATCTCTAGCCTGTCCCACTAAATGGTCGTACAGAAATTCGATCTGTGCCGCTACAGACGGGATGTTTTTCAAATGATAAACAGCGTCATCGATCCACTCCTCAATGACCAAAGTGCCCTCTTTACCCTGTGTTCACGAAAACTTTGACAATTTTCTGTCTTTATTAATGTAAACAGTTTTAGTTTCGGCTACTTTGGAGTCCAATTTTCTTTTGGTTTCTTTAAGCTCTAATTCAGACTTTTCTGACTTGACTGAACCTTCTTAAGTAGATCATGCACTTTTGCCAACTCCTCCTCTAATTCTTAAACTTTCAAACAACTTCAAGAATTCGCTTTAACCAAACTTTCGCTAACAAGGGATCTGGATGAATACCATCCAAGTAATGTTTAAATGTAATGCATTGTCTTGTGTTTTTACCAGCAGCTTTCCTAGTGTTAATTAGATCTAATTTGAATCTTGGGGAGTGTTCATTGCACTTCTCATTTTTCTCTCTTATGTAATCATTCACTATAGAAATGCGATCACGTAATTCCAGATCCTGAGTAACAACTGTTTCATTAATACAAAGGCCCTTAACCCTGTACCACTCAAGTAATGAATATGGTGGAATTTCAAAAAATATCAAACGAGCACCATTTTTTACCATAAAATCAAAATACCTGTCAATTTGATATTTCATGTAAGCAAAACATGAACTTAATGTACTATGTCTTAATACAATTTGTTTGCCAACCTTGGAAGTAAGGTCACATGTTCCTAACCATACTAAAAAACAAACATTACCATTGCTTTGCAATTCCTTCTCTAAACTGTTTCTAACCCAAATGAATCTAACCTAACCTTCTGCCTGATTTCTGAACAATTTCAAAATTTCTAGTAAGTGGACTATGTGGTTTTAAATAACGCCCCTTACTATCTGAAATCAAAATAGCCTTTCCAAAGTGATAACTACAAGATGGGCGGTGATAATATTTGTTTAACTTATCTTCAGACATTTACCAGATCAATTGAGTGGCTGATGGAATCCTAAAATGATTCAAATTATGCAACACATTTCAATCTTAACTTCAACTACACCATGTACTAACTTAACATTACACACTCACCAAAGCAACACCACACCATTTATAAAAGTCATGCACTTTCACTCAAAAACAAAACACACATACACAAAACACATGCATAACCTCTCATATACACTCTTATCTAAAAAAAATAATATCACATTGTCCATTAGAATACAAATCTAATTGTATTGTTCTACCATATGGTATTTGTATTTTACACCAGTATCCGATTCTGTAAATCTTCTTGTTGTCTTGATAACTGCTTGATAACTGCTCGCAGCGCCATATGTGATGGGATAAAAGTTCAATCAAGCACAACCGACTGGTTTTAAGTGACTTTATTCGTTACAGTACCGTAAGTCAGACTGACAACATAGTCGAACACATCCTAAGTAAGGACTCTCAACCATCCTAAGCCGGCACCCGGCATCTCCTGGGGAACACACAGTTCACGACTTATTAAACGATGAAAAACTCCCCCGATTCAATAACGTGTCTGCTGCGTTCTCTCTTTAGCGCGCAAAAAAAAAGTCTCCAAACAACAGAGTTTCGTTATTAATATTATTAATATGTTTTACTAAAGAGTATAGTCGTATACGCATATATTCCAGCTATCAATTCTTTCAAATAATTATTGCAACATTCGTAACTACAGTTCTAATTTCAACAGATTGAGGAAGATATAACAGAACACTTTTGGATTAGAGACTACAGCAGAATCTAGCTTAATTATTTAGCCACAAGGACCCGATAGAACCCCCACATACTATTTACCCTATTACATATTTTAATGAAACAAAGTTATGCCATTTATGTGAAGAAGCCTGCCAACAGTTTTATTATGACAATATATCAAATATGGAATGCATTGTAAATTGATTCATGTATGGGCGTGTATTACGGGAACATAGTCAGAGTTCTACATTATATATATATGTATGTATGGGGTTGTATTACGGGATAATATCCAGGGACAGGTTTGTACATACGTAATATGTATGGGCTTTAATTAAGGGACAATATCCAGGGTCAGGTTTGTACATTATATTCATGTATATGGGGTGTATTAAGGGACAATAGTCAGGGTCAGGTGTGTACATTATGTTTATACATGTATGCGCTTGTATTATGTGACAATAGTTAGAGTCAGGTTTGACCATAAGGTATATATATATATATGGGCCTGAATTAAAGGAATATATATCAGTTCAGTTTTGTACATTATGTAAATACATGGGCTTGTACTACGGGACAATAGTCAGGGCCAGGTGTGTACATAAGTAATATACAAGTCTGGGCTTTAATTAAGGGACAATATCCACGGTCAGGTTTGTACATTAGATTCATTTATAGGGTTGTATTAAGGGACAATAGTCAGGGTCAGGTTTGTACATAAGGTGTATGTATGGGCTTGTATTATGGGGGACAATAGTCAGGGTCGGGTTTGTACATAAGTAATACGTATGTGCTTTAATTAAGAGACACTATTCAGGTTCAGGTCTGTACATAAACCGTATATATGGGCTTGTATTAAGGGACAATATCCAAGGTCGGGTTTGTACATTATATATATGTATGGGCTTGTATTAAGGGACAATAGTCAGGGTAAGGTTTGTGAATAAGTAGTATATATGGGTCTGTTTTAAAGGACAACGTCCAGTGTCAGGTTTGTACATTAGGTATATGTGTGGGCCTGCGTTAAGGGAACATAATCAGTGTCCGGTTTGTACATAAGGTATATATATGGAATTGAATTAAAGGACAATAGCCAGGGTCAGGTTTGTACATAAATCATGTATGGGCTTTAATTACGGGACAATATCCAGGGTCAGATTTGTACATTAGGTATATGTATGGGCTTGTATTAAGGGACAATAGTCAGGATCAGGCTTGTACATAAGTAATATTTATGGGCTTGTATTATGGGACAATTTCCAGGGTCATGTTTGTACATTAGATATATGTATGTGCTTGTATTAAGGGACAATATCCAGGGTCAGGTATATACATTAGGTATTTGTATGGAATTTTATTAAGAGACAATATCCAGGGTCAGGTTTATACATCAGTCGTATATATGGGCCTGTTTTAAAGGACAATATCCAGGGTCAGGTTTGTACATTAGGTATATGTATGGGGTTGTATTACGGGACAATATCCAGGGTCAGGTTTGTACATAACGTATATATGGGCCTGTATCAAAGGATAATATTCAGTGTCATGTTTGTACATTAGGTATATGTATGGGTTTTTATTAAGAGACAATATACAGGGTCAGGTTTATACATAAGTCGTATATATGGGCCTGTATTAGAGGACAATATCCAGGGTCAGGTTTGTACATTAGTTATATGCATGGGCTTGTATTAAGGGACAGTAGTCAGGGTCAGGTTTGTACATTAGGTATATATATGGGCTTGTGTTAAGGACAATATTCAGGGTCAGGTTTGTACATTATGTATATGTATATGTATGGGCTTGTTTTAAGGGACAATATCCAGGGTCAGGTATGTACATTAGGTATTTGTATGGGCATGTATTACGGGACAATAGTCGGGGTCAGGTTTGTACATAACGTATATATGGACCTGTATCAAAGGATAATATTCAGTGTCATGTTTGTACATTAGGTATATGTATGGGTTTTTATTAAGAGACAATATCCAGAGTCAGGTTTATACATAAGTCGTATATATGGGCCTGTATTAGAGGACAACATCCAGGGTCAGGTTTGTACATTAGTTATATGCATGGGCTTGTATTAAGGGACAGTAGTCAGGGTCAGGTTTGTACATTAGGTATATATATGGGCTTGTGTTAAGGACAATATTCAGGGTCAGGTTTGTACATTATGTATATGTATATGTATGGGCTTGTATTAAGGGACAATATCCAGGGTCAGGTATGTACATTAGGTATTTGTATGGGCATGAATTACGGGACAATAGTCGGGGTCAGGTTTGTACATAACGTATATGGACCTATATTTAAGGACAATATTCAGGGTCAGGTTTGTACATTAGGTATATATATCGGCTTTTATTAAGAGACAATATCGAGGGTCAGGTTTGTACATTAGGTATATGCACGGGCTTGTATTAAGAGACAGTATCCAGGGTCAAGTTTGTTCATAAGGTACATGTATGGGCCTGTATTAAAGGACACTATGGACACTATTCAGGGTCAGGTTTGTACATTAGGTATATGTATTGGCTTGTATTAAGGGACAATAGCCAGGGTCAGGTATGTACATTTGTTATTTGTATGGGCTTGTATTACGGGACAATAATCAGAGTCAAGTTTCTACTTTAGATATGTGTATGGGCTTGTATTACGGGACAATATCCAGCGTCAGGTTTGTACATGAAGTATATGTATGGCCTTGTATTAAAGGACAATACCCAGGGGCAGGTTTGTACCTTAGGTATATGCATGACTTTTATTAAGGGACAATAGTCCGGGTCAGGGTTGTACATAAGGTATTTGTACGGGCTTGTATTAAGAGACAATATCAAGGGTCAGGTCTGTTCATAGGGTATATGTATGCGCCTGTATTAAAGGACAATATCCAGGGTCAGGTTTGTACATAAGGTATATGTATGGGCCTGCATTGAAGGACGATATCCAGGGTCAGATTTAAAATAAGTCGTATATATGGGCCTGTATCCAGGATCAGGTTTGTACATAAGATATATGTATGGGCTTGAATTAAGGGACAATATCCAGGATCAGTAATACGTAGAAACCTGACCCTGAATATTATCCCATAATATACGTTCTATCATGTCCATTGTCCTGTTCCGCATGTATACCTTCTAGCATGTCCATTATCCAGTCCCGCATGTATGCGTTCTACCATGTCCATTATCCTGTCCCGAATGTATGCGTTCTACCATGTCCTTTATCCTTTCCCGCATGTATGCGTTCTACCATGTCCATTATCCTGTCCGCATGTATACGTTCTACCATGTCCATTATCCTGTCCCGCATGTATACGTTCTACCATGTCCATTATCCTGTCACGTATGTATACGTTCTATCGTGTCCATTATCCTGTCCGCATGTATACGTTCTACCATGTCCATTATCCTGTCCCGCATGTATACGTTCTACCATGTCCATTATCCTGTCACGTATGTAAACGTTCTATCGTGTCCATTATCCTGTCCGCATGTATACGTTCTATCATGTCCATTATCCTGTCCCGCATGTATACCTTCTATCATGTCTATTATCCTGTCCGCATGTATACGTTTTACCATTTCAATTATCCTGACCCGCATGTATACGTTCTACCATGTGCATTGTCCTGTCCCGCATGTATACGTTCTACCATGTCCATTATCCTATTCCGCATGTATACGTTCTACCATATCCATTATCCTGTCCCTCATGTATGCGTTCAGGAAAGAGGGCAGCCAGTTGTTGGTCTGATCTATGATTCCGCAGGCGTCAGTCTGTCGTGTGGGACGGTGTCAAATGTGTCAAATGCCTTTGGGGTGTTTGAAATACACTTCAGGTGATCTTGTAGTGTGGCGAGATGTTGGGTTTGTTGCATAGCCTTATCGAATACAGATTCAAAAAAGAATATCCGTTTTGGTTTTCGAATCTATGATTAATTGACCATAGTATTTGTTAAAGCAACCGTTCCTATGTTGTCCTGGTGATTTGTTTTGACATATTTCCAGATACACAATAATCTGAGAAGGGGCGGGCAGAGAATGTTTTCCCACCCTTACCCCACTCCCCTCTCAATTATTTTGCCAAATTATGTTTCTGATATTTTCCGAATTTCCTTTTAAAAAGAACATTTCTGTCAACTGAAGATTTGTATCTCCTTCACAACTGTTCTCAATGATTAGTTTTAAGAGATATGTATTGGTGATAATGAACAAGAGCGTATTGAAAATTGTTTGCAATCCGTCGTCAGCTATGACAACCTCTTCGTGATTCAGTTAAATATATAGTATTCCAATGCACGCAACTCTGTTCTGTACATAAACTATGGAACACATAAGAGGTGGCACCGTAGTGTTATGACTAGCACTTCGGCTTAGTAACCCAGGGATAGTGCGTTCTATCCCAGTCAGGTTAGCACGTCGGCTTAGTAATCTAGGGACCGTGCGTTCTATCCCAGCAAGGACCTAATTTAGATTAATAATCAATTTATTTAGCATGTCCCACCTGAACAGTCCTTTGACTAAGATTTGAAGGGACACACTTTGATTTGTTGAAAGCTCATGGCGTCTCGTTAGTATTTTCTACATAACGTCCATCTTTGGAATTATTAATATTAATTATTTGAATAGTTAAAAGAAACTTGTTGTAAGTGAAACCTCAGATTTTTATATAATTACATGCAAACAGTTTTAAAGTCAAAATGATATAGGATTAATAAATCGAGGTGCTACATTTATGCTTGATATACAACTCAATACTGCCCTGTGTCCCTTTAAAACCGAGGACTAGGTCTAGCTCGCCTAAATGCCCAGTCCAGTCATAGGAATCGGACATATTGTATTTGCATGTTATAAACCAGATTGACTATCCACTACTAGTATATTAAAATCTATTTTTATATAAAATTATATACATGCGGGGACCTACATACTTTACTATGTTTACAATACGTCCGATTCCTATGGTCCAGTACATCAATGGTAAATCCAGTACATCAATGGTAACTCAACGCTTTTACATACTTAATAATTCGATCATCCCGACAAAGTCGGAGGAATATAGATTTGGCGTTGTCAGTACGACCGTCTGTTACTATGTCAGTACGACCGTCTGTTACTATGTCAGTACGACCGTCTGTTACAATGTTCGTTGTCGATACGCCCGTCTGTTACAATGTTCGTGTCCGCTCCATAACTCTCACAAGCATGGAGGGATATAGATTGGCGTTGTCAGTACGACCGTCTGTAACAATGTTCGTGTCCGCTCCATAACTCTCACAGGCATGGAAGGGATATAGATTGGCCTTGTCAGTACGACCGTCTGTTACAATTTTCGTTGTCGATACGTCCGTCTGTTACAATGTTCGTGTCCGCTCCATAACTCTCACAAGCATGGAGGGATATAGATTGGCGTTGTCAGTACGACCGTCTGTTACAATGTTCGTGTCCGCTCCATAACTCTCAGAGGCATGGAAGGGATATAGATTGGTTTGTCAGTACGACCGTCTGTTACAATTTTCGTGTCCACTCCATAACTCTCACAATCATGGAGGGATATAGATTGGCTTGTCAGTACGACCGTCTGTTACAATGTTCGTGTCCGCTCCATAACTCTCACAAGCATGGAGGGATATAGATTGGCGTTGTCGATACGACCGTCTGTTACAATGTTCGTGTCCGCTCCATAACTCTCACAAGCATGGAGGGATATAGATTGGTTTGTCAGTACGACCGTCTGTTACAATGTTCGTGTCCGCTCCGTAACTCTTACAAGCATGGAGGGATATAGTTTGGCGTTGTCGATACGACCGTCTGTTACAATGTTCGTGTCCGCTCCGTATTTCTCACAAGCATTGAGGGATATAGATTGGCGTTGTCGATACGACCGTCTGTTACAATGTTCGTGTCAGCTCCATAACACTCACAAACATGGAGGGATACAGATTGACGTTGTCGATACGACCGTCTGTTACAATGTTCGTGTCCGCTTCGTAAGGCTTTGAGGGATTTTGAAATAAATTGGCACAAATACTCAATTCATCAAGGCGACGTGCAGAACCCAAACCCTTGTCTGCATCTTCAAGAGCATGGTCATACATGTCATACACTACTATATGCATATACTAAGGTCCATTTCGTGTCTGCTGCTTAACTCTCACATGCATGCACGGATTTTCAAATAAATTAGCACAACTACCTCATCAAGACAACGTGCAGAACCCAAAACTCGGATCTGTATCTTCAAGGTCAAGGTCAATGTCATAAAGGGCAATACCTCACCTCTTATAGGTGTAACACGTCCATTGATTGTTGCATTGAGTTGTGTCAGGTGTGAATTAAAATTTAAATGCCATGTTGTCATTCATATCTAGACCCAAAAATTAATAACTTACATGCTGCCAAAAAAATCCACAGAGAAATGGGGGTCATGTATCTTCTAAGAAACAACTTGTCTCATGTATTAATGCTCCCTTAAAAAATATAAACACTGAGATGCCAAAAAAAAATACCCTTCCATAAATTATACATGTTGATCCAAGAGAATTTTTTTTTTTTTTTAAAAATGTCGAAGTTAAATATTTTTTTTTGCTAAAATTAAAATCAAAACCCACTTAAGAATAACCCTAAACACAATTTCAATATGTATGATGTTATTACTTGCAATCATCAACAGGTACGGTTTAATTGAGAAAAAAGGTTTACCCTTCCATAAAATATACATGCTAATCCAGGAGAAAAAAAAACACGTTCAAAATGGACAAGTTAAAAAAATGTTTTTGGTTGAAATCAAAGTCATAACCCACTTAAAAACTACACCAAACACAAAGTGCATATGTTTTGTATGATAAACAAAGATCGACACATTTATAAAAAGCGTGAAATGCGTATAAAACAAACGAACAAAAGACTGCACAAACGTCGGCCATCTTTTTTTTCAGCGCAATTTCACGCTTCCTGGTTTGAGAACATAACACCAAAAAAAGCAATTAAAAAATTGCTAAAACACGAACAACCTACACAAATCGTGAAAAGGATACTTACAATTAACTTTTTGCGGCAACTAACCATGTCTTCAACCATAAATCGCGATAAATCATGGAGCGAAATCAAATTCTACAATCTAAAACATGGCGGCTAAAGTGAACGTTAATGACCGAAGTATTCCGAATGAGTCGACGACAAGTGTTTGGAACTTTTTGTTTGTATAAGCGTTTATTTATCCTCGCTGTATTGCACTATGCATTTTAGCGAGCAGACCTAGGTTTTAAGTCTCATCCGAAGGACTGGTAAGGTAGGAAATACTTTTGAAATATTTCGGTAATTAACCCAAATTCGGTCCTGGCTGGGATTGAACGCGCGATCCCTGGGTTACTAAGCCGCAATGCTAACCATTACAAAATGGCGCTAACTTTTTGTCCGAGACCGGTCCCTTTAATTATCAGTCCAGATTGACCTGACACCTAGGAAATGCTTTTAACATAAAAACTTTAGGAAACGGGCGTATAATGCCCCGTTAGGCGGCGCTCTTGTTTACACTGTCTTGTCAATAAGGTTTAATAGCGAGGTTGTGTACACATAACATCAATTTAAGTTAACCAATAGGCCGTATTGCCTATTGACCGTTCCAATTCACTTACGCTGTATTCACCACTCTTTATGTTTGTACATTGTCCCATTCATTGACTATTTAATTAGATTTTTTTTTATTTAGTTTGTTGTACATTGTTAACCTTCGGCGCAATTGCCTTTGAGTACTGTGGTATATATAGGACTATTTTTCTCATTTTATTTACATATAGATGCTGACAATGCTGCGGACAAAGCTACAGTAGTCAATGTATTTTATCCAACGCTTCATGTGAATACCCAATTGCTGGTCCATCAATTGTTTGCCATAACAATGCAGTTCTCCTTTGTGGTTTTAGTAGGTGGATTTATAAAAGATGCGACTTGTAAACATCGTTAACATAGACATTTACTTACGATAATAGTTTCAATTGTGTAATTAATTTAGGTTTTTATTATGTAATACCTAATCATACATCCCATTCTTGATAAATATTGCTGTTCTTAAACCTAACTCTCAAGCGATTTTATAAAAAAAAGTGTACCGCTGCAAGTCATAAACAAGAGGCCAAAGGGCCTCGCATCAAAGTGCTCACATGTTAAAGAAACAATTACAACTGCAATTTCCTAATATAACTCTATGTAAAACTGGGACTGGGTTACCCTAGTATCACCAGTTGAACAAACTGCATGCATTTAAAGAACCATAAGCTTATATACCATGCAAAATATTAGCCACTTAGCTCATGTAGATTCGGAGATTTTAAAGGCTTTTGTTTAATGGCTTTACTCACTATAATAGTGTGACTCACATGGCAGGACCAAACTTGAGTCAATTAAGGGTCACCACTTGAACAGACTTAGTAGAGAACCATAAGCTTATGCTACATGCAAAATAGTGGTATATGGTAGTTTCAGAGAAGATCGTTTATAACTCGACGTAAATATGTGACCCCTAGGGTGTGGCCAGACATGACCCCAGAGCCACGAGTTTAGCAAATATGATAGGGACCTAAATATTATATATATACATGCACAATATTAGAAGTCTAGCTCTTGTAGTTCCAGAATTATTATTTTTTAAAAGATTGTCCTATATAACTGTATGTAAATATGTGGCCCCTGGGGCGGGGCCAAATAGGATCCATGGGTCACCATTTTAATTTGTTTTTGTAATAGGCCATAAGCCATAAGCTTATGCCATATGCAAACTATTAGACCTCTAGCACTTAAGGTTTCAGAGAAAACAATTTTTTAAAGAAACCTGATTTTTATTTAAAATGGGCAGATAACTCTAATAGCAGTAAACAGCTATAATGTTGTCACTGCTATCATGGATTTTTTCTTTCTCTAAAATGTACTCCATAGCATGGTACCAGTAAGAATTTGCCACCTGAGATGGTAGCAAAAGATTGTCTGGCTCATGGTCTAATAAACCAACATTGATTTGACGGTCTATGGGCAACAGAATAAATATATCAGACTATTGTAGGCTCTACTTTACCAATGTTAAGTTCCGACGTTTTCTTTGCCTACCTCGACCCTAAATATTTAATGATGTGGCCAATTTATTATCATGAAATACTGTTTTATGTGTATGTAAAAGGCGAAAATCACCTCCAAAACCCACACACCCTGAAAATTGTCTTGAGTGTGAATGTGTTACCTCCGTCAGAACAAACCATATGAGGAGGGAAAGGACATATTCCAGTTAAGTAAATGAAGCCCGTTACTACACTAAGGCAGTGGCTTGAGTGTATTTGTTAGCCATGCCGCGACAGTGAAGCCTGTTTTGTGCCAATACATTGCGAGAAAAAACAATAGCTTTAATTGGCTTTTATTATTTATTTTAATAAAATATACCTTATTTACTTTAAACATATTTGATTTGCAGCTGATGTGGATAAAACAGTATTAACCACTTCAGAAATGATCAGATAGCATTATTAAAAAAAAGTATTTGTGAATTTTAAAAAGGGGCATAGGGGGAAAGTCTTTCAGGTCTTTAGAATCATGCGCGGATCCAGTAACGGAGCGAACCATACAATTTAGAGTAATGTAGCAGCAAAAATGGGTGGAGAATATATTTTGTTTGCCAAGTGTTTTTTTTAAGGTGCGCTCCACGCCTGCCCTAATAAGGCTTAAATCCGCCCATAAGAATCCGGATATAAAAGCCTCATCATTGTTCACATTTTCTGTGGCTTTGTCTTACATACCCCATACATTCGGGAGTATATTTACTCTGGAGTGAAAGAGTTTCGAATTCATGTATGTGATCACTAAACAGTGCTAAAGTGCACGAGTAGGTCTAAGCCTATGCACACACTACAATGTTGTTTTTTTGTGAAAAACTGTAGCTGTATAATTATCATTTAACATATATTTAACATAAATGTAGAAGAAAAGAAATGTCATTGGAATATTTATTCAAAACTGTGTGACAACGTATATACATGTAGATGTTTTATACACCGAAATCTTGAGGGTGAATTCTAGGTTTGAATAATAAACACTTACACTTACGACGGTATACAACTTTGTTCACAGACATCTTTTTAAAGTGATGTTTTGAAACATTTTAAAACAAATAAATTGCGTCATTATTACAATAGCAACTTTTCATTTCCTATCGATATACCGTCTGTATCATGTAGCTTTACTTTCTGAGTAAACCAAACACATTGATGTGATCGGTTCTGTCCATGGTAACAATCAGCTGAGAGTTGACCTTGTCGTTACACAGTGACTGTGGCTTCTTTATCCCGTCTGCCTTATATAGTATGCTGCCTAACATTCTCCCGTCGCTGCCTATCTGGATGACGTTGTGAGACCCATAGCCAGACACGAGCAGGTTCTTGTTTTCCAGTTCACAGACTCCAAAGGCCGACTTCAGTGACGGGTCGGTGAAGGTTGATTGTCGGTGTCCTTGTCTGTCCACGGTGATCACTCCTTTATGGAAGTCCGCAACTTGAATGAAACTGTCATCTTTACTGACAGCAATACAGTAAAGGCTGGAAAACATTGGTTGTCCTGATGTGTCGTTCTGGAAGGTACGCAGGTGTTTTCCTGCCAGACTGTATACACGTACTTGGTCTTCGCAGGTAACAAACAACTCCCCCTTGTTGACGGCAACATAATTACATAACACACCCACCCGGAAGGATCTCGTGAGAGACAGTTTATCACCAGTGGATATAAACTGTATCTTCTTGTCGTCTCGCAGTGCTACTGCTGCTTCTGTTGGACCGGTACTACACACACCCCATGGCTCGGACGGCACGGTACAGCTGTCCATAAGCTGAAATGCTGAGTTCAGTAGTTTCAGTTTGTTATTCACGCTGTCGGATATCACAAAAGATCCATCATCCATCCGGCCTATCCCTTGTATATCACATGTTTTTTTATCACCACTGACCTTGACATTGTACTGCTTATGGAAGAAAGCAGAACTAATTGGTCTGATATCTTCGCCTTGGATGCGGGGCTTCTCTTCATTAGCGCGGATACCTCCAATAGACTTCAGTTTCATGACGTATTCTGTGATGTCACTGTTGATATAATAGTTTAGCTTTTCTGTCTCCGTTGCCATCTCGCTTAGTAGTTTACTGCCATCAACTGCGTTGCTTTTCCCCTGCTTAACATACAGAAATACATGAGCCTCGTTGTCTCGTTTGGAAGATTCCACGTGTTTAACGTTGTCGTCAAGTGTCGTAATCAAATCTCCCAGCTGTTGCATACTGGTGTTGATCGCTTTTGATAACTCTGCATACTGGGCTTGTACTTCAGCGTGGGCCTTTTTTACCATCTCGTTTAAGTGACTTACTATTGTATCTCTAAACTGATCGATGTCGGTAAGCGATTTGTCCATTTCTCGTCCGATTCTTTTTAAATCTTCTTGTTTGTCTTTGCTTGCATTGCGGAGACCAAGTGTGATTTTGTTTAGACCATCGACGACGTCTTTGACTTCATTGCTTGCTTTTATGCCAGTAGCCACGTTAGGTATGAAATCCACATCTTTGCATGACCTGAGAAATAGAATAAATACTGAAACGGGGATCCCTTGGAAGCAACAAACACAAACAAGAGATAAAAGTAGCAGACTCCGTTTATTGAATGTATTATAAGATCAGCATGCCTATAAAGTCAACATCTCGGCATACCCTGAATAATATAATGTTTAAATTGGTAAGTAGTTGAAGATGCCTTTAACCAAACTAATATCAAACAATCAGCATATCGGCATGTCCTGATAATACGAGGTAGTAGATGCCTATACGCAAACGAATATCAAACAATCAGCCTATCGGCATGACCTGATAATACGAGGTAGTAGATGCCTACACGCAAACCAATATCAAACAATCAGCATTATATGCATGACCTGATTATACGAGGTTATACTCGAACTAATATCAGACAATCAGCATATCGACATGACCTGATTATACGAGGTTATACTCGAACTAATATCAAACAATCAGCATATCGGCATGTCCTGATAAAACGAGGTAGTAAATGCCTATACGCAAACTAATATCAAACAATCAACATATCGGCATGACCTGATAATACGAGTGTAGCAAGGTTAAATGTAAAAACGTCGCTAAACGTAAAAAGGGTGGATAAATGTAAATGCAAACGTCTTTAAATGTAAAAACGTGAGCGTCTCTAAATGTAATAAAAAGGAGCTAAATGTAAAAACATTTTTTGTTGCTAAGTGTAAAAAGAAAAAAGCGACATATGTAAAAATGTGACATTTTCAATAAAAACATAAGAAACCAAAACTTTACGTCAACCATATTTTAATAGTATAGTATAAACATGTCGTTTTGTGTGTTTACAACATTGTACATATTTTTAGATCTCAATCCACACTTTTTACGTTTATCGACAAAATATTTTGCATTTAGCGACGTTTTTACATTTAGCGACGTTTTAAATATTTAGCGTTGCTATATATGGCAAAAAAAGGCCATTTGAACTATGGTAACCACAGCTACTACTGCTACTGCTATTGCTACTACTAGTACTTCTAATATTATTACTACCTACTACTACTAATACCGTTGCTGTTGCTACTACTAATACTACTGCCACTGCTGCTACTACTACTACTATTTCTATTTTGTACACTTGTTACACACTCTAACCAAGTCACGCCATATATGTCACATTGTTGTGTATCTCAAGTTAGTCATATGACTAGTGAATGTCAATGGCGAACGTATACCAGTCAATGACTGAATGACTGACTCACTGAATGAATGAATGATGATGAATTGCGCCATATTCCTACACAATAAGTACGTACCAATTGTTTGTAATTATATTCTCAATCATGCATTATATACTTATGGGGGAATAAAATATTATTATCACTGGGAAATATATAAAGCCCAGGGTCTCATTTACAACAGTAAACAACACAAAACCCATTTAACCACACAATAATTGTCCTATAGAGACGCAACTACATCAATAACGAAATCACGAATCTGTTCAGACCGAATAGTTTCTATCTTATGTGAATCGTCGCGTACATACAACAGATTCGTTTCGTCGTATTACACTTAGCAACAAGACAATGTTTTTACATTTAGCTCATTTAGCGACGCTCATGTTTTTACATTTAAAGACGTTTGCATTTACATTTAGCTACACTTTTACATTTAGCGTTGCTACATACGAGGTAGTAAATGCCTATAAACGGTAAAATGCAATATAAGCAAATTGCCAACATTCGTTACGGTTCAAAATAACCACTTGTATGCACGCGATATATTGATGCCGACGGAAGAGGCTGAGGAACCGTGTCTGCCAAAGAACACACCGATGAAACTCAGTGGCTCCGGTGAGGCTTGAACTCGGGTCCTCCTGATTTCAAGTCCACCGCGATATCCACTGAGCCACATTGACTATTCTATGCACCAATTTTTTCGCGTAAAAACAAAACAACTCGGACCAAACTTTTCGCATATAAAGGACACAATTTCTGCCGGATAATTGAATTGAATTGAATGTTGTTTAAAGGCTCATCAACACAGTATAGGTGCCGGATAAATATTCCCTCTGATATTATATTCAAATCAATATTGTCAAAATACTGTCAAGTACTATATGGTTGACATTGCTCATGCCAAAAATATGTATTTAGTTGAAAATTTCACTTGACCAAACCCCATCCATTTCTGATATGTTTTTAAAGATAGCTAACCGCTAATCAATCGATTGCCGATCCCAGTAATAGCTAGGATGCTCTAAAATAATCCCTACCTACTCATGCGTTAATGAGCACAAATAGTATTTAAGTTTAGGACCTTCACGTGTCTCAAGTGTGCAGATTTGGTTTACTCTTCGTATAGGACAGAGGTTATGAAGACAAAACTTCACCATTAACAAACCGAAAGGGAGGGGGCATAGTGACCAACCGCGGGTTCTTAAATAAGAAACCGAAAGGTAGGGAGTTTAGCGAACGTCCGGAGTTTCTTAATGGTGAAGATTTATCTTTGTAGACAGTATCCGTCTTAGTATTTACCGCAGGTTTATCGATATTCTCCATGAGGGTCGCAATCTTAATAGTGAACAGTGTTGGTAGTAAAAGCTTCATGAATAATTGGTGCAAGTATCTGAAAATCTGAGGTAACAGATTGATCGGAGATATAGGGTAAACGTTTCCAACACATTTTCTAATACTTGCACCAATTATTCATTTAGATTTTACTACCATTGGTCTTCATTGTAAACAGCATGACATATATAGAGACTATCGATAAACCTGTGTCGATAAACGCAGGTATCGATAAACCTCTTTACATCAAGTCAGAAAGAGTACTAAAAATAACGAGAAGCACAAAAAGTGCATCATTATTAAATTTAAAGTTTTCCTATTCTCGGCTTTATATCATCCTAATAAATGCCTACTTTTTTTAGCAAATCAAACAAGTATTGACCGAGATATGGACATTTAAAGAAGCATAGGAAAAGTTGAAATGTACTATGCAAAGATTTTCTTTGGTTTTACACTATTTGAATTGTCACTTGAAATGACATTTCGTGGCAATACTCTTGACAAATATGACAATTATCAAAATAATTAATACACATCACTAAAACATGCATTTTAGTAACCAGCAGGACTTTGCATATGTAACATATTCAGATGTGCACACCAAAATGTGTTTCCCTATTAAATTTCCACAAAATTGTGGCTTATTATCTATTTTTAGTGAAGTACACAAGTTTAAACATGCCACAAATTCCACTAAAATCAAAACTGATGATAGCTGTATGCTACAAAGTCATGTTTGTTTACGCATATTAATAAGATTTTACAAGTTAAAACTCTTCTAAAACGCTCAAAATATTATATTTTGGGGGTTAGGGGAAACATTTAGTGGTACCAAACCTATCAAACTTTTTTGATGAAGATAAAGTTTTGAAAACGTGTTCCACACATAGCAGCATACATTACTACCAAAGAATTGAAGTTCAATCAAAGAAATAGCCAATCCCAACAAAGCTGAATCTCGAAAACACGGCTATTAGAGACGAAAACTGGTGAAAACTTCTCCAAAATGACATAAAAGCACATGCAGTGCGTGTTTCGGAGAAGCATTAGGAATGATGTATGCGCATTTTTCTCCGTAGACAATTTTAAAACACATATCAATCAAACGTCAAAGACAGATTTACACCATTTCTACTTTCGCTTTACTGTCTAAGTCCAGTATAATTAAATATCTCAAACAAAAGCTAATACATGTTTCCAATACATCATTCGGCTTAATAACAACAAGCAATCAAAAGTGTGCATTTTGTATCACTAGTAAGGCAGGGAAACGTTTTATTATATGCCCTATTTGACCATGGAGACACAAACGCAATGGTGTAATGCTCATGGTGTAACTACGCCTCAGAGTAAATGATTTGCAGAGTGTGTCTTGGGTATTTTATCGATAAAACGTGTACTGTATGGCAGAATATAATACATTTTATACAATTCAGTCCTCAGAAATAATTTAAACGCTGAACTTGTTTCATAACTAATATAAGGTTTATAATACAGATTCAATCCGCACAGAGAAGTAATAAACTACTTCTTAAATCACTGATCCGTACGAGTAGATTCGAAGAACCCTGCTTTCTAATTCCATACAAAGTAATAAGATTAAATTGCGCCTACCTGTGGTTTAAGGCAATGCACACTCCACAAGAAACAACGTCGTGGTTGCCACAATACATGTTCACCACTTCTGTCCCATGAACCTTACATTTCTCCTTGATTAAGACCGGAGACGCCTGGGGACCTCGTGTCCTCATTTCTTCCTTGTCCAGGATCTTATGTCCCCTCATCCCTTGGAACTTATTGTGATCCCGTAAACATTTTGAACACAAGTTTTGTCCGCATTCCACACAAGCATGTAGGGCTTCTTCATGTCTGCCCTCAATCTCACACGGAGAACAAGAAAAGTCGTAAACGGTGTCCGATCCCATCTCCACCGACGTCAACAACCGTCCTCCCACCGACGCCATGTTTGTGTGCTCGTTGCAAGTAATGATATTCAAGATGTTTGTCAACTCACTACCCTAGTTTACTTCCTAATAGGCTGGCACCACTGCCCCTCATTTCGAAATGATCTTCGTATTGAAATAACGAATGTTGAGCAGGGTACCAGGCATACACAGGTCTATATCGACACACATATATGTATGCCATAATTTATGACACATACTTAACCTTGACAGATATCATTGCAAACGCTCGTTATCCGGGATTCGTACATGTACTAGGTTAAAGGGACTGCAGACGATCTGCAAGAATGACTGGCGTCATGAAAACGTCATAATGTGCTTCCGTTTCATAAGAAATGTACAACGTATACGTTTGTATTTGATTAACATGTTTGGTCTTGAATACCCGACGACTCAGCTGGTTTTGTTGCTAAATCATGAATATTAATTTAAATGACCTTTATATAGCTAATACTTGTACATATATAGTTCAAATAAAATGTATAAACAAGGTTCAAAGCATTGAGCCGTGAAGTTTGGACGATTTCATTTGGAATGCAAAGAATAGGTCAGTCAGGTAAACAACACACGTGACTGAATGCTGGCATTCTTTGAAAAGGTTATATTCCGTTCCATTGCATATGGCGCACTGGCGCAGTGGCTAGCGATGACATTTTTGAAACGGGTAACATTGTTGGTCGTGGGTTCGAGACCCATATGCGGAATACACTTTATCTTGTTCTTGTGGGTTAAATATATTTGTAAATGTGTGTTATATGATGAACAAGAGTTGCGCGCAACATGATGTCTCGCCTAAAGAAACATGTCCATCATACATGTTTCAAGCGACCTTCATCTTGACAAAATCGAGGGTTTATAGTAATTGTTAACGAAGTCAATCAAGACTGTCAGTATATCGTACGGTAGCATTCATAGTTTTCAATAAATGAAGCTAAATGCAAATGTTATTGGATGGACAAGCATTACCATTCTATACACCGGATTTTGATTTTGCAATCCTGCCCCCAAAAAACAGACTACACGTGTATGGTAGTTAATTGAACTTTAAAACGTTATTCAATTTTAAAATACTTTTGTTAATATAGTTATGCGATAAACAAAAATATGAAAGCAAATGTAAATTCGTACAAAGTATTTTAGAACGTTCAACATTTATGTACCATTGTAGCAGTATATTAAATTGACCTGTCTATTTTATTTTCTATTTGTATGAGGTTTATTTCCCATGTACAGTATTGGTTCTACCCAGGAAAAGTGGGTGGTCTACCGCCACCACAAAAAATTGACGGTCATATATAACCTAACATGTGTTGAAAATGACGTGAAACACCATACAAACAAACAAATCTTATGAGGTTTATTTAGTCTACCACGATGCATATTTTACATCATAACAATACTTATTTACTTCAAACTGATTAGACAAAGTCTATAATGAACATTGTATTGGAAGTGCAAACAGACATGTCAATCTGATATACTAAACTAAAACATAATATATCATACACAATTCGATACTCGTTGTATTTTAAAAAGGGCTAAAGCCGTATCTTATATTGTTTAGTTGAATCGAGTTTTACGTCGAGATAAAATATGGAGCATGGGCCTACAACCTTCTCACTTATAGAACTGCAGAGTTGCTGCAAATTCTTTTTTTGACACTCCATTTATGCTGAAGCCACGTTAATTGTTTTCTGCCACCACTCTAATGGCACCTGAAACAATGCAGGGATCATGATGAAGACTTTTAACTGACAAAAAAAGACCAAATAAACATGAATTTCTTTTCATCCCCGCCCCACTCCCCTTCTGCTTACCCTGAAGACGGGATCTGCAGTGGTCCTATTCTTGACCCGAAAACCACATGGGGACATATCTTATAGGAGACAGATAATACACTACACATATTAAAAATAATAATAATGGACTTTTAGAAAATGTCAAACAATAGTAAAATGTATTTATGTGCATTATATTCTTTATTATTATTTTATTTGTATTGTACTATTAAATATACCGGATTACTTGATAAATTTCAAGTGGTTTCATTTTCTTTTTTTTTTAGCAAAGGTTCACAGAGGTTTCATAAGACTCACAAATCCCTGTAGTCTTTGCTTATATATTGATTTGAAATATTCAGCTGTTTTATTTCAAGTACATTGAACTCCCTATTTCGAACCAAAATAAATGCAATGAGAAATAACTATGTGGGGTTAACTCACTTTGATACCATCGTATATACTTGTACAAGACCTAATTGCTGCAATCATCGGCTTGTCAACTTATCAGTTCACAAAATGACATTTTAATCTGAGGGTATCATGAATGTCAGCTTAAATTAATGTAATGTTGCTGCTGGTAGGCAATAGCAATTACATAGATGGATCTTTATATTATATAAATTGTTATTAATTTGACAATACTTGCTACTTCAAATAATTTCATTTTCAATAAATAGTAATAATCTTTATTTCCTCCACAGAGCATATATAAACAATTAAAATGTAGTGAAATTTTTCGAACAAACGCATATAATCCATAAATCAATAGTATTGGGACTATTTGCTTGACCCAGGGTCAAGGGTCAGTTCAGTGACTGGAAGTTAATACAATAACTAGAATAATGTCAGGTCAGGTCAGATATGAATGGAACACTGTACTCCACAATGTTATACATGTGTTGTTAAACATAATACAATATGTTGATGCCGTCGAGCCCGCCAACATTTGCCATGTGTCCCTTTAAAAATAATTTTAAAAAAAAATCATATATTATATATATGATTTTTAAATATATTAAACAATAAATGTTGCTTTTATCAAAGTTCATTATCTGGCAGTCTGTTAGAATGGTAATTATATTTGACAGTCTAATCACCATGGCAAATGCTATCAAGACAGTATTTAAGGGAATTTGTAATTATATTTTTTTTGAATTTAATAAATGAGTCAATAAGAGAAAGATTTGTTATTTGTTTAAACATATTTTTATCCACAATATTTACAACCTTATATATGTTACACTGATTGGAATTAAAGTAAAAAGTTAACCTTCCAAAGCTACACACTTTTAAAAAAGTTTTGCTGGAGTATCAAAATACCCAGCTTGTTGCAGTAGCTACATAAAAAAGATAATGCAATTAAGTTCCTGTCAAACCTTATAAAACTCACATGAAAATTGGAACGTGTATGCATTTAAAATAGAAGAAAGCTATACAGAGTATGGCTGGACAAGAACAATGAGTTTATGGCTGGACAAGAACAATGTCCAGTGAGTTTATATATGATATTTTGAACACTGTACATTGTTGCAGTGCTGCGAAAACAATGTGAAATTTGGAAAATATACATTTATTAAAGTGACCCTGACCTTGACCAAAGGTCAGTTGGAGGGCTGGAAGTCGCTGAAATAAGAAGAACAATGACCAGTGAGGTTATATATGAAAGTTGAACACTCTACTCCAAAGAACAACAAAGTTATAATAATTTAACGCACTTTAACACAATTTTTTTTGGAGACGATAGATGCATTTAAGAGGCAACTGACATTGACACAGGGTCAGTTGGAGACTGATAGTTACTGGAATAAGAAGAACAATAACCAGTGAAGTTATAGATGAAATTTGAGCACTCTACTCCAAAGGACAACACAGTTATAAGAACTTTAACGCAAATTTTCACGCAAATGTTAACGCAAATTTTGTCGCAAACTTTAACGCTGACATATTGTATTATAACTTTTTTGTCCTTGGGAGTAGAATGTTCAAATTTCATATATAACCTCCTGGTCATTGTCCTTCTTAATGCCAATAACTTCCAGCCCTCCAACAGATCGGTGGTCGGAGTCAAGGTCACTTAAATACATGTACCGTCAATAATTGCATTAAAATTTGGTGACGGTACATGTATTTAAAGGACCTTGACTCAGACCCACGGTCAGTTGGAGGGCTGGAAGTATTGGCATTAAGACGGACAATAACCAGGAGATTATATATGAAATTTGAACATTCTACTCCCAAGGACAAAAAAGTTATAATACAATATGTTGACGCCGTCGAGTCCGCCAACATAAGCGGCGCCTATGTCTCGCATTTTTTCAAAAGGCGAGACAAAAACTTTGTAATGGTTTAAGTCAATAACATTTCTTTTTCTATATTTTTATTATATTTTTTTTAATTGAATTACAGTTATTATTATTTAAAAGTTTACGTGACTTTCTTCTCTTCTGCTTATCTATAATTATAATTTTAATTATTTAACAAATCATTTCATTTTCAATATAACAATTTTATCAAGACGAATCTCAAAACCTCTTACTTTTCGCATTCACATTTTAGCGATATCGTCGCTGCAAACGTGTAGCTTAATATATGGAACGCCAAATTAACATAAACTTAGTTAATTGAACCTCTCTTCATTTATTTGAAAAGAGGCGTATTTCAATTGAAGAGAGGTGTAATTCAGTTGAAGAGAGGTCTAAATTGAAGAGAGGTTCTAAATTGAAGAGAGGTCTAATTATGCTGAATTATACGCTCTTCAATTGAATTTTACCACTCTTCAATTGAAGAACGGTTCAATTAATTGTGTTTCTGTTAATTTGACGTTCCATTAGCGTTTAGCTCAGACATAACTATAAATGAGTCATGAATGTCGACTATATAACAAACATGTTTGAATAAACTTAAGGTTTAAAGTGAGTAGGTAGGTAGGACTTTTTTTTACCGTATCCTCTGACAGTGTGAAATGCGATTTGCGACCCGTTGCTAAACATGTAGTCTCATATTAAACGCAACGTTTGGTAGCTGCCTTTTTAGTGAGTAGGTCTGAGCACAGCAAACAAACAATTGTTTAAGGATGTCCATATGCAGTGCTTTATAAATGCTAATTTTTGGGAAACTATTGAAACACGAACAAATATGGTAACATTACAGAAATGATGAGAAAGGGTTTAATCAACATCATGATTTCATTTCGCGTGTACCGCTTTACGGTTGTTCCGTTCCGGAACAATACCTTTAAAACACAAAAACATACGCAATATGTAATGTTTATTTTAAAGTTGGTGTTTTATTATAGAAAGTCTGATTAAAAGAGATAGGGGAAAAACAATTTGGAGACAGTCATTCAAAAATATTTGGATATCCCCAATTGGTACTCGCAAAACCGGTTCCGTTCCGTTTCGTTCCGTTAAATATAATTAGCCATATTAGTTAACTGCGCAAGTGCTAGTCGTGAAATTTCAGGGTTTTGTAAATATATTCATTATAAATCCAAGATACCAACGACAAGTGTGTGTGAGGTTCATAAATAATCGTATTCAGATCGTGAAAACACCTAGTCATATACACTGTGGTAAAATGGTTGGAAAAAGAGCGAAACATATTCTCAAATAAAAGGGTACATTAAGACGCGATGTAAGATTGGATTACGTGCAAAAGAAGTTTTCAAAAAGGTATGTCGTGTTTATGGAGATAAAGAGGTATCGTATATGGCTGTCACAAGATGGATTCCGAGATTTTAATCCTGTTAGTAATCCATTCAAGATGGCGTGAAACTGGCAGACCACGCTCCGCCATCACTAAAAAGTTATATTTTAAAAAGTCATGCACTTATTAGAGCAAGATGCAGGGATCTCATCAGGAAGAACATAATATTCTTAAAAAAAAATTGAAAATGCGACGCATTTCAGCTCGATGAATACCTCATCTTCTGATACAGGAGCAAAAGCAATACCGTGTTTTAGCTGCCCGTAAACGTTTAAAAATATACCCCAAAACGACACCCCGATATGTACAGACATAGTTACAGGATATGCAACCTGGGTTCACTATTTTAAACCACATACAAGAAATGCCGATCAGCCACCGAAATGCGCCATATCCGACTACCGAAGTCGACAGAATATTTGAAAGAAGGAAAGGTGGCTGTTCTTTCACACCCACCTTGTTCACCCGATCTGGCACCGTGTGACCTTTTCTGTTCCCAATATTGGAAAATAGCCATTTATCAGTGTCTGGCGGGTATCCTTAAAAGAGACTATGAAGACGCCTTCCGGAAATGGTTGAAACGACTGAAAGTTTGTATTTCTGTCAACAGAGATTACTTTGATGGTATGAAGTAAACCGAACCACGATATCATTTTAGTTTTAATTTTAATTGTATTTCCAAAATAACATTACTTTTTGAACGTCCGTCGTACATGACTGTGCAGCAGCTGTTCAGAGTTCGGTACGATTTATGTCGAAATAGAGCCGCACAACTTTATTTTGTATTAACCAAGTATGTTTCAACAAATATATTAAAACGTGCCCTTAAGCATATAAATTGTACGATTCGGCACATGCAGGTCAATTACTTATATAGCAGGAAGAACTTGAAAGTATATCCTGTCAATAAGGATGACAAACTGAAACTACGCAATTGCTGACAACTATTTCAACACAAACACTTCAACTATAATTAAGTACCTACTTAATATGGAGTTTGAGAGTCTCTATGTTATGATGTTATGAATTAAGTGGTTTCATATTGGCCCAGTTATTGGTCCAAGGACTGTCATATTGGCCCAAGGCGAAGGTGAAAGAATTCCTTCCAACCCGAGGTATAAGTGTTTTTATCGCGAGGTATAAGTGTTTTTATCAGTACCGAGGCTCTGCCGAGGTTCCGATTAAAACACTTATACCGAGGGTTAGAATTCCCTATCTGAACCGAATACCCATGATAGATTCTTTTTCTTGCATATCAGAGACATGTTGTGCGTCGACGCCTCCAGCTACTAACGCTTTGCATGTTTTCCTGCATACCGGATGTTGGCGCGCGTGAATTTGATCTCGACCCTAGGGTGAGGTGGAAATATCTAGCCCCGGTAAAATGACGGATGTCCTTGTCCGGTATGCAAAAATATAAGAATATTTCAAGGGTATCCGGTGAATATGGGGAATTCCAACCCGAGGTATACATGTTTTTATCGGAACCGAGGGTGTGCCGAGGTTCCGATTAAAACACTTATACCGAGGGTTGGAATTTCCTATCTGAACCGCATACCCATGATAGATTTTTTTTCTTGTACGTTGACGCCGCCAGCTACTAACGTTTTGCATGTTTTCCTGCATACCAGATGTTGGCGCGCGTGAATTTTATCTCGACCCTAGGGTGAGATGGAAATATCTAGCCCCGGTAAAATTACGTATATCCTTGTCCGGTATGCAAGAAAAGACTTTCCAGCACCCATGTAAAACATGGATAGCCTTATCCGGTATGCAAGAATCTCCCTTCTTTTGAGTTCGTAAACAATCCAAATAGAAAAGTTGTTGTGTGGAAGAAACAGCCAACCGAATAAGTGTGGACAATGTCGCCAGTGCAAAATACGAGAGTAATAACATGAGAGAGAGAGAGAGAGAGAGAGAGAATGAATGAATGATTTGTTTTTTTTGTTTGTATAGTGTTTTATGTAATTTTCAACACAATTTTTTGTGACCCACTTTTCTTGTGTAGTACTGTACACCTCCCGCCATCCGTAAGAATCGAGACTTCCTAAATGAATGAATGAATGAATTGAATGAATGTATGAATGAATGAATGAATGAATGAACGAACGAACGAACGAACGAACGAACGAATAGATTATATTGTGCGCAAAAACGGATGCAAATGGATAAACGTGTACCATACAAGCGCAACGTCTGTGATTCAAATCCCGTTCCGGGCAATTACCTTTTTTTCATGTGTGTGAAGTTGGCTCTGCGTTCTACGTTCTCCATTCTACATTCAAACTTAGTTCTCCGTTCTACATTCGAACATTCGAACCCAGCTCTCCGTTCTACATTCGACATGAGTTCTCCGTTCTACATTCGTCTCCAATTCTCCGTTCTATATTCGAACCCAGTTCTCCGTTCTACATTCGACTTGCGTTCTCTGTTCTACATTCGACTTGAGTTCTCCGTTCAACATTCGACTCCAGCTCTCCGTTCTACATTCAACTGCAGTTCTCCGTTCTACATTCGATCCAAGTTCTCCGTTCTACATTCGACATGAGTTCTCCGTTCTACATTCGAACGCAGTTCTCCTTCTACATTCACCTTGAGTTCTCCGTTCTACAGTCGACTCCAGTTATCCGTCCTACATTCAACTGCAGCTCTCCGTTCTGCATTCGACTCCAGTTCTCCGTTCTACATTCAACTTCCGTTCTACATTCAACTGCAGTTCTCCGTTCTACATTCAACTGCAGTTCTCCGTTCTACATTCGTTCGAACCTAGTTCTCCGTTCTACATTCGACATTAATTCTCCGTTCTACATTCGACTCCAGTTCTCCGTTCTACATTCAGCTTGAGTTCTCCGTTCTACATTCGACTTGAGTTCTCCGTTCTACATTCAACTGCATTTCTCCGTTCTACATTCGAACCTAGTTCTCCGTTCTACATTCGACTTTACTTCTCCGTTCTACATTCGACTCCAGTTCTCAGTTCTACATTCAACTTGAGTTCTCCGTTCTACATTCGACTTTAGTACTCCGTTCTACATTCGACTTGAGCTCTCATTCGACTCCAGTTCTCCGTTTTACATTCAACTTGAGTTCTCCGTTCTACATTCAACTGCAGTTCTCCGTTCTACATTCGACTCCAGTTCTCCGTTCGACATTCAGCTTCAGATCTCCGTTCTACATTCGACTCCGGATCTCCGTTCTACATTCAACTGCAGTTCTCCGTCCTACATTCGAACGCAGTTCTCCGTTCTACATTCACATTGAGTTCTCCGTTCTACATTCGACTTGAGTTCTCCGTTCGACAATCAGTTCTCCGTTCTACATTCGACTCTAGTTCTCCATTCTACATTCGAAACTAGTTCTCCGTTCTACATTCGAAGCTATCTACTTTCGAACCCAGTTATCCGTTCTACATTCAACTGGAGTTCTCCGTTCTACATTCGACTCCAGTTCTCCGTTCTACATTCAACTGCAGTTCTCCGTTCTACATTCGACTTCAGTATTCGAAATAAACCAATGCCGTAACGAAAACGTTTTTCCACGATATGATAAACTATTTTATTAGGTTAAACAAAGCAAATTCTGTGGATCAATCTGTGGGAACGCCAGAAACGAATTTGTTTGTTAGTCTGAAATCTTCGCGGCTTTTCATGTTAGATCCTGCGATAAACCAGGGCAGAGATCCAGAAAGCCTATAGGGCAAGGAAAATAGCCAAAGCGGACAATACATAAGTGTACCTACAAAGATCTGTCAAAGAGAAGTTTTATGTGCACACATTTATTTAAATATTGAGTTGTATTCTATACTAATTTGTAGTTCCGCGGACGTTAAGCGTACATTGTCTTTTTTCAATAGATAGTTTTAACGTCCATACTTGTATAAATCGATGGAACTAGTGATATTATTTGGATGTTGCAACTTAGAAATTATGCAGAGGCTGCTTAATTTTTTTGAACTACGTTACCGTACGTATGTTCTCTGAACATCGTTCTTCTTTTTTTATTAATGTTTAATGGGGTCAATAATCCATTTTTATTTCATTGTTATTGTTATAGCTCAATGTTTAAACAAAAGTTGATCAGGTAAACCGATTCCAAATAGTTATATCATTTGGTATGTACTATTTTGACCATAAATCCTCTGCTAAACATATATTTTACCGAAGGTAAATTGATGAAGAAGAGAAAAATTGTAATAATAATACGTACAAACGATTTGTAGATATCCTGATCGAAATCAAAATTAATATTTTCATGAAGAAAATATACGAAATTATTTACCATTTGAAGACTTTAAAACAATTTTGGTGACTGTATTGTAACACTATGAACTACGTTACCTACTATTGTTTGGTTTTAATAAAGTATTGTTGTGTGACCAGTTTGTATTTGTTTCCATGTTCAGTCATTTTGTTTGCCAGATGGTATTTTGCTTAAAGGAGATCTTGGTTTTGTAGAAATGATTTTCTACCACAGTTAAAAAAATAAAAACTTTCAAATAGCACAGAAACATTTAAAATTTCTTGAAGGAGGAATATTTTTTTATATATAATTTTGAGAGAAAAAATACAACTGTCTATGTGCCATCACTTTTGTTAAATGTTATTTTGTTTAATAAATAGTTTAAAAAAGCATATGTTTTCATTGTTTCTAATTCTCCAAAATATAGTCAATATTATATTTGTCCACCAGTTGGTTCATATAACTGATTAAAGTAAAAAACGTACATCACAATAGGCATTTAAAAGGGTGTCATTAAATCTTTCAGTATAAATAGAAATGAATGCAAAACAGAATAATAACTGAAAAAAAAATCATTTTGGACATAATGAACAGAACATAACAGAACATATACTTTATTGACTTGTACAGAGTACATCATCATTCAAATGAACATAAATATATAAACATGTTAATGATCACGTGATACTAACACAATGGGTGTGTGTTAATGTTACAAAATAATATAAAACCCATATTAACTACTATTATGAGTTATTGACACTGGTGGCAAACAGTCATTTCTCCATATCGAAGATAATGCATGGAGGTATACAGGATTTACAAATTTAGTAACTTTAAACAATTAGCGGTTTACGGATTCCACTAAATGCTATATGTTAAAATTTATAACATTTAGCATTTAGTCATTTTTTACATTTAGCGGAAGTTTTTACATTTAGAGGAAGTTTTTTTACATTTAGCGGAAGTTTTTACATTTAGCGGAATTTTCACATTTAGCAATGCTACAATTGCACCACGTCTCTCCCTCCCTCTGTTTTGATTTTGGACTACAACTTACGTCTGCAATGTTTACGCATTTATTTTGTATTTTGTAATCTAGTTTTAATACATGGGACGTAATATCAATAATAAGTCTATTAAATGGCATACAACAGTGACTTACTCATTGGTCTCTTATACCCAGAGGTTTGTTGCACTCCTTGGGGTGTATGCAGTGATTTTGTCTGGTATATCATTATGATAATTGTCATACAGCTACTCATATACTCATCAATATTAACATGCCTTCGACAAAATGTTTAGCAAATAAAAGGAGAGAAACCTATTGGCCGCCACGCCACCCCATTGCCCTACCCTTATCCAACTCACCCAGTAAAAAAGTATGATTTATTAACGCTAGGACACCAAGGTCAGGATGGGAAGAACAACTCTCATATTATTTAAGTAGTCGAGCTATAGACATAACCTTCGACATCATATGTGAATATATTTTGTACCTTTTTAAATAAAAAAGGACATTTAGTAAATATGAATTTAGTGGCGACGCAGTAGAAGCTCAAAATATCGATACACTAGTCCCATAATGATATTTAAATATATTTAATTGCTGTATTTAATAGTATATTTCTTGTTCATTTTTAATTAATGCCACATCTAAATATCTAATTTAATAGGTTATTACCGTCTTATTATATATGTATAGGCGTAAAAATGCAAGGAAGTTGACAATGAAACGCGGTGAATTTGGCTCCACGTTCTGCATTCTGCGTTCAACATTAGATTCCAGTTTTGCGTTCAACATTCGGACACAGTTCTGTTTTCAACATTCGGACCTAGTTCTGCGTTCAACATTCGGACCCAGTTCTGCGATCAACATTTGAAGCCAGTTCTGCTTTGAACATTTAGACCAAGTTCAGCATTTAATAATGTTTCTTCCGTAATGAAAGCATTATAAAATGCAACTGAGTCGATTAAAGCAGCACTGTTCATATCATTACATATTTCAGATAACTTTGTTGACTTTTAACATTTAGCGGTTTGCGAATTCCACGAAACGCTATATGTTAAATTGTATAACATTTAACGTTTAAGTAATTTTTAACATATAGAGGAAGTTTTAACATTTAGCGGAATTTTAACATTTAGCGGTGCTACACAGAGTTATAAAACGTACAAATACTGTTCATATTGGATTATAGCAAAAAGTTACAGTACATACACATGAGGTAACTGAACAGATGCATATTTAGTCATGTTTAAGTAATGATGTGTAAGATGCAACATGTCGTCGAAATGTATCAAATGTGCCGTGCTCTATCGCTAATAAATATAACCGAGTGTATTGCCGTAATAGTCAAATTCGCAAAGTATGATTAAGGTAACATCATATACACATACGGCAACACTAAAGACAATTTTATTATAGCACGAATCACTTTTTGTGTTCTTTTTGTTTTTTAAAAATGTATGAACGTGTAATAACATTCCCAGAATAACGCCACAAAACAGTAATGACTGATGCAAAACTGATAAAACCTCTGGAGTCGTCTTAGATGTAACAGCGTCATTGATGTTACTCAATTTTACAATAACACGAGTGATCCATATGAAAATAATAAGTGGATTTCTTTTGTTTTAAAGCAGATATGCACACGTATCATGCATTACAAATTGTTGCCATTAATCGTATAGTCATATAGTTATAACTGTGTGTGCAACACTGATAATATGTCTGGAGTTGTCTTTGGTTTTAGAAAATGTGCCGTTGATGTTACCAGTTTTCACAGCAACACGAGTTTAACGGATGTTACCAGTTTTCACAGCAACACGAGTTTAACGATTTGAAAATACCAAATGGTTTACTGTTTGTGCCAAACAGATGTGCCAAATGGTACAGTTCCTCCAAAATGACGCCACTACACGTTTACCGTGATAACTGTGACGCACAAATATGTGGTCATTGGTGTTTCAAAGTATGTCCTTGATTTTACCGCAGCGTATGTGCTCTAACCCCTACGTATTTGTGATATAGTGGTACCGTTGATATTGTCATATGTTTTAGTTTGCCATTTCTATTTAAAATTGTATTATTTGAGATAATTCAAATAGTGTTTAGGACAAGATAATGCTAAATCTTTTTATTTTGTTTAAGTAGATTTTAACAATGACAAAGAGCCAATTGTTCCAATATTTAGTTTTGATGTAAAAAAAAAAAATCTATGAGTCACATTAGTATGTTATTTTACTTTATACATTGGGTTTCACCGTTTATGAATTAATCAAACAAGTTCACTAAATCAGTTACCCGCAAAGGCTTCACCGGTTTGTTGTGGTGTTACAGGCACATGACAATGGTTGTGCTTTGTTTGTATCTATTAGATTGTGACTGTTCACATACTCATTTATGCTTTTATTATAATAAAATTCAGTTTGACTCATATTCGTTTTGCAATTTTGTACCATATCTGACCCCACTTGTTCTTAAAATTACCCTTATAATGGCTAAAGCATTTTCACTTTTCGGGCGGGTGTTCCCCAAAGATCGCCTAGGTGGATGCAGGGTTGTAGCAATGCATCGCCAAATTAAAAAAAAAAAACGTCAATTATATAAAAGTAAAAACTTTCGTCGTCAAAAGTAAAAAATATGTCAAAACGTCAAAAAAACAAAAAAACACGTAGGCTCCGATAAATGTTACACAAAAAAGGCTATCTTGCTAAAAGTCAAGACAAGAACATGACATATGCAACAATAAACACACGAGCAACAAATAACATAACTGTTTTTCTTAGTTATTACATTATTCAAGATTATTGCGATTCATCAAAATATAACAGACTTTAGCACCATGTTTTCGTATTTAAAGTCTATCAAAACAAATATAGTTTTCAAAAGCTTACTGATTAACACTCTTAAAGAACCGCTTTCGATGCACCATGCAAGTACATCCGATGAATTTTGCAGTAATTTAACCTTCGACGTCGGAAGCACCCGGTGCTTCAATAAACAAATTATGCATTGGGTTTTTAACGGCTGATCAACACAGCCTAGGTTATTTAGAGACGTGCAAGTTCCAGTGTTCTTTTCACAACTGTATATTTTGATATACTCCAAAAACAGTCCTCAATAAAGGGAAGCAGTATTAATAAATACTGAAAAGGGTATCCGTTGGAAGCAACAAACACGTTCAAGAGAGAAAAGTGGCAGACTCGATTTTATTAAGAATGATCATGAAAGGTAAATAAGGTGCAACACCTCTCAAGCTCCATAGCACCGGTTAAAGCGGTATTCTACTTTAACGTCACAGAAATTGGGTTTGATTTAAAACTTAAAATGCAATAGGAATATTTTATTAGAGTCTTGTCAATAACTACACCGAATATAGAACGGAAAACTACAGCTGAATGTAGAACGGAGAACTGAAGTTGAATGTAGAACGGAGAACTAGAGTCGAATGTAGAGCGGAAAAGTAAAGTCGAATGTAGAACGGAGAATTGGAGTCGAATGTAGAACGGAGAACTCAAGTTGAATGTAGAACAGAGAAATGGAGACGAATGTAGAACGGATAACTCAAGTCGAATGTCCGGAGAAGTAGGTTCGAATGTAGAACGGAGAACTGGAGTCAAATGTGTCTACAGAATTTGCTTTGCTTAACCTAATAAAATATACTGAAGGGAAAAAGAAACGCGACACTTGAATTTCCGCTATATATTGTATATGCTGCACACTTATTATTCCAAAGAAATCTCAAGATGTTTTATAAGAAAAAACTTGCAGTTAGTTAGAGAAAGGACACAACTGTGATGTTATAGACGTTTTAATCACAGTACACTTTAACAAGAAATTCACGAATGTTGAAATTCCTCTTTGAAAAATTGAGTCATTTCATAAGTTTGCTCACATGCTTGAGTCAAACGCGTACTCTGTCAATATTGAAATGTTGAAGGAATACTATTTGCTGTGTTATGTGTTGTTTTAGTATTTTTTGCCGAAAGGAAAGGTCTTACGCAGCCATGCACCATTTCGTATGTAGTAACGAGAACCAGTCTCGTGTTTAAACACATAGACGACCTTTACATGTATGTGTCCCAATGTAATCACGTGACCTGTGACCGACTTTTGTGGCGATTATAATAAATAGCATGTGTAGCTGTGACTATTGAGCTTTATTATTGGGCAATATCGTTTCACAGTAATTACTAGTTTAATGTTCATATAGCTATTGTATCGAATATTGATATTGGGCAATATCGTTTCACAGTAATTACTAGTTAATGTTCATATAGCTGTTAACCATGTATCGAATATTGAAATTGTCTATATTGTTGTTGTTGTTGTTTGCTCTCTCTCTCTCTCTCTCTCTCTCTCTCTCTCTCTCTCTCTCTCTCTCTCTCTCTCTCTCTCTCTCTCGTTCTCTCCCCCCCGCCTCTCTCTTTCTCTCACACACACATGCTTGCTTGCTTGCCAGCTCGCTGTGTTTACTTCCTTATTTCTTTATTTAATATTTAGATCTACGATCGTCTGAATTAATAAATAAATTCGTTATTTCCTCCTTAACCTAGAATTAATAATAAATCCGTTCTTTCCTCCTTAACCTACCCTTTAGCTGACTTTATTTATTATCAATAATATTATTAAATTATATTATGAAATTCTCACCACGAGTCCTGCGTGACTCCTCCTTCCTCATACATCATGTATTTTAATTTGAGAAATAAAAGTTATTGTTGTGTGTAGTTGTTGTGATTAACATATTCTACATACAATATATAGCGAACATTCCCGTGTCGCGTTTCTTTTTCCCTTCAGTATAGTTTGTCATATATTCTGGTTACGGCATTGATTTGTTTGATTTTACTTCAGATAAAAGGTGAAAACTGTATAAGTATTACTTTATTATTTTGGGGAGAGATTTTTTTTTTTTTTAAATAATTGGGGAAGGATTTTTTTTAAAAAATTGAATTTTTCGTAGCCCGGAGAAATAGAGCCGAATGTAGAACGGAGAACTCAAGTCGAATGCAGAACGGAGAACTCAAGTTGAATGTAGAACGGAGAACTGGAGTCCAATGTAGAATGGAGAACTCAAGTTGAATGTAGAACGGAGAACTAGGTTCGAATGTAGAACGGAGAACTGCAGTTGAATGTAGAACGGAGAACTCAAGTTGAATGTAGAACGGAGAACTGAAGTCGAATTTTGAACGGAGAACACAAGTCGAATGTAGAACGGAGAACTGGAGTCAAATGTAGAATGGAGAATTCAAGTCGAATGTAGAACGGAGAACACGGTTCGAATGTAGAAAGGAGAACTGCAGATGAATGTAGAACGGAGAACTGGAGTCGAATGTTGAACAGAGAACTGGAGTCGAATGTTCAACGGAGAACTCAAGTTGAATGTAGAACGGAGAACTAAGTTCGAATGTAGAACGGAGAACAGTACTTTAATGAAGAACGGATAGTTCAAGTTGAATGTAGAACGGAGAACTGGAGTCAAATGTAGACCGGAGAACTCAAGTCGAATGTAGAACGAGAACTCAAGTTGAATGTAGAATAGGGAACTGGAGTCGACTGTAGAACGGATAACTCATGTCGCATGTAGAACGGAGAACTGGGTTCGAATGTAGAACGGAGAACTAGGTTCGAATGTAGAACGGAGAACTGCAGTTGAATGTAGATCGGAGAATTCAAGTTGAATGTAGAACGGAGAACTGAAGTCGAATGTTGAACGGAGAGCTCAAGTCGAATGTAGAACGGAGAATTCTAGTCGAATGTAGAACGGAGAACAAGGTTCGAATGTAGAACGGAGAATTGCAGTTGAATGTAGAACGGAGAACTCAAGTCGAATGTAGAACGGAGAACTCGAGTCGAATGTAGAATGGAGAACTCAAGTTGAATGTAGAGCGGAGAACTGGAGTCGAATGTAGAACGGAGAACTCAAGTTAAATGTAAAACGGAGAACTCAAGTTGAATGTAGAACGGAGAACTGCAGTCGAATGTAGAACGGAGAATTCAAGTCGAATGTAGAACGGAGAACTAGGTTCGAATGTAGAACGGAGAACTGCAGTTGAATGTAGAACGGAGAACACAAGTCGAATGCAGAACGGAGAACTCAAGTTGAATGTTGAACGGAGAACTCAAGTCGAATGTAGAACGGAGAACTAGGTTCGAATGTAGAACGGAGAACTAGGTTCGAATGTAGAACAGAGAACTGCAGTTGAATGTAGAACGGAGAACTCAAGTTGAATGTAGAACGGAGAACTGGAGTTGAATGTAGAACGGAGAACATAAGTCGAATGTAGAACGGAGAACTCAAGTTGAATGTAGAACGGAGAACTGGAGTCGAATGTAGAAAGGATATCTCATGTCGAATGTAGAACGGAGAACTGGTTTCGAATGTAGAACGGAGAACTAGGTTCGAATGTAGAACGGAGAACTAGGTTAGAATGTAGAACGGAGAACTGCAGTTGAATGTAGAACGGAGAACTGGCATTGACGACCCACACACAACATAATAACAGACCAGCATTGACGGTACTCATACAACATAATAACAGACCACCATGGACGGCCCACATACAACATAATACCAGACTGGCAATGACGACCCCCAAACAACATAATAACATACTAGCATTGACGACCCACATACAACATAATAACAGACCACAATTGACGGCCCACATACAACATAATACCAGACTGGCATTGACGACATACAACATAATAACAGACCAGCATTGACGGCCCACATACAACATAATAACAGACTAGCATTGACGGCCCACATACAATATAATAACAGACCGGCATTGACGGCCCACATACAACATAATAACAGACTAGCATTGACGACCCACAGACAACACAATAACAGACTAGCATTGACGGATCACATACAACATAATAACAGACTAGCACTGACGACCCACATACAACATAATAACAGACCATCATTGACGGCCCACATACAACATAATAACAGACCGTCAATGACGGCCCACATACAACATAATAACAGACTAGCATTGATGGCCCACATACAACAGCAACATCGACGGCAAACAGCCAACAGACAATATAATAACAGACCAGCATTGCCGTCCCACATATATAATAACATACCAAAATTGACGGCCAACAAACAACATCATAATAGACAAGTATTGACGGCCAACAGACAACATAATAACAGACCAGCATTGACGGCCCATATGCAACATAATAACAAACCAGCACTGACGGCCCGAAGACAACATACTAACGGACCAGAATTGTCGGCTAATAGACTAGCAGACCAGCACTGACGGCCCACACACAGCAGAATCACAGACATTCATTGAAGGCCCCAGTGCAACATAAAAACAGACCAGGATTGACGCCCCAGATGCAACAGAATAACAGACCAGCAGTAGCCGACAAACACAATAACCACAGACCAACATTCCACAAACAACAAAATTGCAGAATAACATTGACGGCCTAAACACACTAGTATAACATACCAGCATTGACGGACCAAAATAACATAACAGGGCAGCATTTACGGCCTGTATGCAGCCTAATAACAGACCAGCACTGATGGCCTACGTCCAACAGAATAACATACCAGCATTGGAGGCCAAGAAACAACAGAATAACAGACCAGAATTGACGGTCTATAGAAAACAGAATAACAGCAACATCAACGGCCAACAGACAACATAATAACAGACCAGCATTGCCGTCCCACATATATAATAACAGACCAGAATTGACGGCCCACAAACAACATAACAACATACAAGTATTGACGGCCAACAGACAACATAATAACAGATCAACATTAACGGCCTATATGCAACATAATAACAGACCAGCATTGACGGCCCAGACAACATAATAACAAACCAGCACTGACGGCCCGAAGACAACATACTAACGGACCAGAATGGTCGGCCAATAGACTAGCAGACCAGCATTGACAGCCAACACACAGCAGAATCACAGACAATCATTGAAGGCCCCAGTGCAACATAAAAACAGACCGGCATTGACGCCCCAGATGCAACAGAATAACAGACCAGCAGTAGCCGACAAACACAATAAAAACAGACCAGCATCCCACAAACAACAAAATCGCAGAACAGCACTGACGGCCTACATACACTAATCTAACATACCAGCATTGACGGCCCAAAATAACATACCAGGCCAGCATTGACGGGCCTTAGAAGCCTAATAACAGACCAGCACTGAAGGCCTACGTTCAACAGAATAACATACCAGCATTGGAGGCCAAGAAACAACAGAATAACAGACCAAACTTGACGGTCTATAGAAAACAAAATAATAGCAACATCGACTGCCAACAGCCAACAGCCAACATAATAACAGATCACCATTGACGGTCAAAAGCCGACATAATAACAAATCAGCATTGACGGCCAACAGCCAACAGACCACATATTAACAGATCAGCATTGACGGTTAACAGCCAAAAGCCAACATAATAACAGATATGCACTGACGACCAACAGCTAACATACAACATATTAACAGATCAGCATTGACGTCCAACAGCCAACATAATGACAGATCAGGATTTACGGCCAACAGCCAACATAACAGATCAGCATTGATGGCCAACGGCCAACATAATAACATACCTGCATTGACGACCAACAGCCAACATACAACATAATAATAGATCAGCATTGACGGCCAACAGCCAGCATAATGACAGATCAGCATTGACGGGCTATAGACAACAGAATAGCAGACCAGCATTAACGGCTCACAAACAGCAGAATCACAGACCTTTATTGACGGCCCACAAACAACATAAAAACAGACCAGTTTGACGGAATTGACGGCCCACACACAACATAAAGCCAGAGGCAACAGAATAACAGTCCAGCAATAGCTCACAAACACAATAACAAAATATCACAAACAACAAAATCACAGAACAGCATTGACGGCCTAAATACACTAGTATAACATACCAGCATTGACGGCCCAAAATAACATAACAGGCCAGCATTACAGCCTGTAGACATCCTAATAACAGATCAGCATTGAAAGCCAGCGGACAACAGAATAACAGATCAACATTGACGGCCCAGCATTCCAGAATAACAGACTAGCATTGACGACCCATTAGGCATTGAAGAAAGTTCTTGTTTGTTTACGAAACAGTTCAAGGGTACAGCTGTTTTCATTGAAAGTTGCTCACAAAGTGTATGCATAGATTCGCAACTTGGAAAAATGTTCATCAGTTATCCACTAAAACTTATCAATACACTTCATATAGAAACAACAACAAAATCGAATAGAAATGGGTTATTTCCCCTACTTATAAGGTGAAATAATTGATGAAAACAAGTTAGACAACAAGAGATAAACGCCTGGTGGCGTTAAAGCCGGGTTTTCCAAAATGTTAAAGATGAGTGCCTGTGTGTATGGTGAAATGAATTAATAGAGCTTTTCTAGATAAATTTGTTTTTTTTTGGGAGTGGAAGGATGCTTTAACATTGAAAACCTAGTTTTCATTTTATGCGCATGATCTTTGGTACATGTCAGCAACCGACTGTCCAAGTTTTATATTAATTGCACATGGCAATGATGAGATATATAAAAAAATGTTGATGCCCGTATTACAAAGTTAAAAAGGCTAATATAACATATTTAGGAGAAAGTAGGTGACAGTGACCTAGTTTTCATGGTATGATCAGTGGTTAATGGGAGTAAGGTGCTGTTAAAATTTGATGAGGATCAGACTTGGTAATGCCGAACAAAAACAATATTTCCTCTCCCCCGCCGAAACTTAAAAAGGTATATTTTGGAGAAAGTATGGCATGGTGTTGCGGAGATATAGCAAAAAACTTTATCCCCCCCCCCCCCCCCCCCCCCCCCCTCACCCCACTCTGAAACTTAAATAAAAAGGTATATTTTGGAGAAAGTAGGTCACAGTGACCTAGTTTTCAGGGTAAATGGAACCAAAATGCTGTTAAAGTTTGATGAAGATCGGACATGGTTATGCGGAGAAATATAGAAAAACAAAATGTGGACGCCCGCCGCCCGCCCGGTTTACGCCAATCTATAAGCCGAATTTTTTTATTAAAAAAAAAATGGCTAAAAATGTCAACCAGATCGAGATGAACACATTGTCAATAACTGCAGTACTGGGAGATATATTTCAGGAAGACGTTAAATATGTTTCTAATAAACAAATAGAGTTTATTTTTATTTTTATATATGTTTTAATTTTATAAAATGAAAAAAAAAGAGTTAGTTACCAACACTTGTACTGACACCGATGCTTTCAATCCCAATACTGTAGAGACGACAAATGCCAAAATAGTAAGAGGACAGTGGTGTGAACCTTTTGCTATGGGTAATAACTGCAAACAATTGGAACGGCTCTCTTAATGTGGGAGTTGATTCCCTTTATCCGTTTGTCAAAATTTTTACGCAATAACGACATAGTACAGCGTTGGCGGCCCGCATACAAACGTTTCACAAACCAGCATTGGCGGCCAACAAACAAGATTATAATAAACCAGCATTGACGGTTCATAGGTAAAGAATAACAGATCAGGCTTATATATACTATATATTTTAACCTCGTCCGTCGGATGGGGACGTAAGCCGGGCGGTCCCGTGTATCGGTCTATCCTCCGAGCACGTTAAAGAACCATAGGAATCTATTCGATAATAAGAGTAGGGCAGGTTCCCGGATTCCTATGTATCCTTCCCCTCTCACTGGGGCGGCTCTAAATAACCTATACTGTGTTGATGAGCCGTTAAACAACATTTAATTCAATTCAATTATTCTCATTAAGCATATCGAGGGGGTGTCCGTGGCCGAGTGGTTAGAGCATTACCCCTGACGGCTGTGGGTTCGATCCCTCATGGGCCTAGAAATCTTTATGTGATGAAGCTATCCAGCTGGCTTGCGGAATGTCGGTGTTTGTACCTAGGTGCGCGCCCGTTAACGAAAATTGCCCGGAGGGGAACCTGGGGTCTTCCTGCCCAAATGGAAGCTGGGAAGTCGCCATATGACCTTAGCTGTTGGTGCGACTATAAAATCCAATTCAATTCATTAAGCATACCAGGCCTGTAATTCACCAACCATTCTTCGAACAATTCTTAGACTTGAACTCAAGTACTCAAATTCCGTTCACAAATATTCCCATGACATTCAAAGACAAAAACTCGTATGCAATTGCGATTTATTAGTATTTATCATATTTATACATATCAGCTTGTTATGAAAGTTGGGCTTAAGTCTAAGATTGTTCTCAAGAATGGTTGGTGAATTCAAGGCCAGCAGACTATAGCAGGCTCTATTTTTTGAATGTTAGGTTCTGATAAGTCAAGACCCACCTCCCCCACCCCACTCCTACCATCACACATACCCAGTACATGTTCTATCTATTTTAAAGAGATTGTGAATGTGTTACGTCCCACAGAACAAACCACATGAGGAGGGAAAGGACATATTGCAACTAATAATGTCCAGCCAATCTAATCCCGTTTATACGCTAAGGCACTGGCTTTGGTGTATAGTATTTGTAAGCATAGCCGAGACAGTGAAGTATGTTTGGTACTAATACATTGTGAGAAAAACAGGAGTTTTTAATTGACTTTTACTTTTTATTTTAATAAAGTTTACCTAATTTACCTTACTTTAAACATATTTGATTACAGTGTTCACTTCAGAATGATCATTTCCAAAAACGTGTTGTGAATGTTATAAGGGGACAGTGGGAAGTATTTTAGTTCTTTAGAGTCATGCGCGGATCCAGTGTGGGAGTGAGTCATACAATGAAAAGAAATGTAAAAGAAATGTAGCAACAAAACAGTTACAAGTGGGCGGAGAATATATTTTGTTTGTCAAGTGCTCCACCCATACCCTAATAAGCCTAGATCCGCCATTAATAAATCCGGGGTATATAAACCTCACCCATGTTTATATTTTCTGTGTTTTTGTCGAACGGGCCTAATTGATTTTGGATAATATTTATTCTGGAGTTAAATAGTTTCACATATGCAACAGAGAGTGCCTTCTGTGATCACTAACCACATAATGCCAAAGTAGGTCTCAGTCTGTACACTGTGCAATGCTGTGTTTGTGGTAAACATGAATAGCTGTGTATACTTTTTATTTAACAAATAAAAAAAATGAAATGTCATTGGAATATTTATTCAGAACTGTGTAACAAATGATAGATACAAAACAACGTATGTACATGTACATATTTTTATGAACCGACATCTTGAGAGTGAATTCTAGGTTTGGATAATCACTTACACTTCCGACGCGTATATTACTTTGTACACAGACATATTTTAATGTGATTTTTAAAATGAGTCAACAAATAAATGGCGTCATTATTACAATAACACATTTAAAGTTTATTTCATAATACATATGTTCTTCCGATATATCATCTTCATTATGTAGCTTTATTTTCTGATTAAATCAAACACCTTGATGTGATCGGTATTGTACATGGTAACAATCAGCCGGGAGTTGACCTTGTCGTAACACAGTGACCGTGGCATCTTTATCCCATCTACCTCAGATAGTATGTTGCCTATCATTCTCCCGTCACTGCCTATCTGGATGACGTTGTGAGACGAACGGCCACACACGAGCAGGTTGTTGTTCTCCAGTACACAGACTCCCACGGCCCACTGAAGTGACGGATGGGTGAATGTTGATTGTCGGTGTCCTTGTCTGTCCACGGTGATCACTCCTTTATCCCCGTCGGTAACGTGGATGTAACTACCATCATTACTGACAGCAATACAGAATAGGCTGGAAAACATTGGTTTTCCTGATGTGTCGTTTTGGAAGGTACGCAGGTGTGTTCCTGTCAGGCTGTATACACGTACTTGTGACGGATCATGGCAGGTAACAAACAGTTCCCCCTTGCTGACGGCAACATAATTACATGACACACCCACCTGGAAGGATCTCGTGAGAGACAGTTTATCACCAGTGGATATAAACTGTATCTTCTTGTCGGCTCTCAGTGCTACTGCTATTTCTGTTGGACCGGAACTACACACGCCCCATGGCTTGCACGGCACGGTACAGTTGTCCACAACTTGGAATGTCGAGTTCAGTAGTTTAAGCTTTTTGTCACATATCACCACCGATCCATCATCCATCAGGCATGTACACATTATATCACATGTATAACGATCACCACTGACCTTGACGTTGAGTTGCTTATGGAGGGTAGCAGAACTGATTGGTCTGGTATCTATGGCTTGTATGCGTGGTTTCTCTTCTTTAGCGTGGATGTCGCCAATCGACTTCAGATTCATGACGTAATCCGTGATGTCTCTGTTGATAGAATAGTTGAGCTTTTCGGTCTCCGTTGCCATCTCGCTAAGTAGTTTACTGCCATCAACTGCGTTTCTTTTTCCCTGGTTTACATACAGAAATACATGAGCCTCGCTGTCTCGTTTGGAAGATTCCACGTGTTTAACGTTGTCGTCAAGTGTCGTAATCATATCTCCCAGCCGTTGAATACTGGTGTTGATCACTTTTGATAACTCTGCATACTGGGCTTGTACTTCAGCTTTAGCCTTTTTTACCATCTCGTCTAAGTGACTGACTATTTTATCTCTAAACTGATCGATGTCGGTCAGGGATTTGCTCATTTCTCGTCCGATTCTTTTTAAATCGTCTTGTTTGTGTTTGCTTGCATTGCGGAGACCAAGTTTGATTTTGTTTAGACCATCGATGATGTCTTTGACTTCATTGCTTGCTTTTATGCCAGTAGCCACGTTAGGTATGAAATCGACATCTTCGCATGACCTGAATGATACAAGGTTTAAATTGATTAGTTAAAGATACCTTTAGGCAAACTAATACTAATATCAAACAACCACCATATCGGCATGACCTGATAATACGAGGTAGTAGATGCCTATACGCAAACCAATATCAAACAATCAGCACATCGGCATGACCTGCTAATACGAGGTAGTAGATGCCTATACGTAAACTAATATCAAACAATCAGCATATCGGCATGACCTGATAATACGAGGTAGTAGATGCCTATACGCAAATTAATATCGAACAATCAACATATCGACATGCCCTGATAATACGAGGTAGGAGATGACTATACGCAAACTAATATCAAACAATCAGCATATCGACATGACCTGATTATACGAGGTAGTAGATGCCAATACGCACATTCAGCATATCGGCATGACCTGATAGTAGGAGGTAGTAGTTGTACATAAACAGTGTAATGATATAAGCCAGTTACCAACATTCGCTTCGGTTCTAAATAACCGCTTGTATGCATGCGATATATTGATGCCGACGGAAGACGTTAAGGAAAAATGTCTGCCAAAAAAACACGAAAACAAACGAAACTCAATGGCACCGGTGAGGCTTGAACTCGGGTCATCCGGATTTGAAGTTCAACTCGTTACCCACTGAATCACACGGACTATTCCATGGAGTTTTTTTTTCACGTAAAAAAATGTCTGCTATAAAAGTATTCCTTCTGCTCTTACGTTTACATCAATAGTGTCATGTACTGTATTGTTGACATTGCTCATGCCAACAATATAAGTTTGGTTGAAAATTTCACTTGACCATACCCCATCCGTTTTTGATAAAAAAAAATGGCTGGCCTCTAATCAATCGATTGCCCATCACAGTAGTATCTAGGATACTAACATAATCCGTACCTACTCATGGGTTAATGTTTGGTCTGTTAAGCGCAGATATTATTTAAGTTTAGGGCTTGCAAGTGACTAATTTGAGCAGATTTGATTTGCTCTTCGTATAGCGGGATAGCGGCTATGAAGAGGAAGCTAGCGTAGCGACCGTCTATCGCTTAAACCGGTGATATGAGGCGTGAGAGGTGTTGCATTTTATACTTACTCCGCACGAACAGACTCATTAAAACAAAGTCTGCTACTTTTCTCTCTTGTTTGTGTTTGTTGCTTCCAAGGAATCACCTTTTCAGTAATTTATTCTTAATTAAGAAACAGAAAGGTAGGGAGCGTAAGGACCGACCGCGGTTTCTGAATAATGAAGATTTGTCTTCGTATCCTCTATCCGGCTTAGTATTTCCAACAGGTGTATCGATAGTTACTTTATAGGTCACAGTCTTGACCGTGAAGAGTAGTACTAAAATCTGCATTAATAACTGGTGCAAGTATGAAAAACTACGGTGATTGATTGAAGATGTTGAAAATTTAGGGTAAATACTGTAGTGTAGTGTAGTGTTTACCCAACATGTTCAACAGATTTTCAAATACTTGCACCAATAATTCATGTAGAGGGCGTTGAGGTGTTTTATCGATAAAACGTGTATGGCAGAAATTGATAATAAATTAGATAAAACACAATCCTTTATAGAAATAAAGGTTGAACTTGTTGAAACGTACCCGGACAAACAACATCTCATTGGCGGAATTGAAACAATTTAGAACTTGATAAAACAACTGCTTAAACAATATTGTTTATTATTAACTATTGCGCTATTGTTCTTAAAACATATTTAGGCTTCCTTAGTTAGTAATCAAATACAAAACGTATTGTCGTAAAATCGGAAGTTGTAAATCATCAAATCCAGCGCAAAAAAGTAAACAAATATGCAGCTCGTCATTCAAAAAGAGTTGGTCAAACATTTAGACCGACTGCATTCCTTTAAGGCGGAGGCAAGTATAAGCGGCTTTTAAAAGTGAATCGATTAACCTTTGTAAACAATGAAAGTTTCGTTTCCCTGAAGTAACAGAACGCGTTACGGCCGTGTTTTACGACATTGTATTTTGTCTCGGGTACATTTATGTATATTTGGGGGCCTTTCTGGATTTTGATGATTTTCGGGTACGTTTCTGTAAACATAAATGTACCCCGGGTGCCTTTCTGTAGTACCCGGTACGACAATGACCCCATCAGCTGTAATAAGATTAAAATGCACCTACCTGTGATTTAACGCAATGCAAACTCCACAAGAAACAGCGTCGTGGTTGCCACAATACATGTTCACCACTTCTGTCCCATGAACCTTACATTTCTCCTTGATAAAGACCGGAGACACCTGGGGTCCTCGGGTCCTCATTTCTTCCTTGTCCAGGATCTTATGTCCCCTCATCCCTTGGAACTTACTGTGTTCCCGTAAACATTTTGAACACAAGTTTTGTCCGCACTCCACACAAGCATGTAGGGCTTCTTCATGTCTGCCATCAATCTCACATGGAGAACAAGAAAAGTCATAAACGGCGTCCGACCCTCTCTCCACCGACCGCGAAAATCGTCCGCCGACCGACGCCATTTTCGTGTGCTCGTTACAAGTAAGTTAACCTATAATTTCCAAGATATTTGTCGACCCACTTCCTAGTAGGCTGGTACCCCTGCCCCTCATTTTGAAATTATCTTCGCATTGAAATAACGAATGTTGAGCAGGGTACCAGACATACACACTGTGTACATGCGTACCTGGGATAAAGTTTATTTAAGACCTAGCTATACTATTGAGCTTTATCGACACACGTAACTGTATATGACACAATTTATGACACATACTCAACCTTGACAGATATGTATATATAAATAAATGCATACTGTATCTATTATTGGGTCCCAAGTCAATTGTTGGGTCTTCAGAATGACCCAACATTTACGGAATAAATCTCATTTAGAGACCCAGCAATTGACCACTTGAGAACAAACCGTTTTTTTTAAATCACCAGTTGATGTAAAACAAAAATAGCATTGCATACTACACATACACTCGTTATCCGACATTCCTACATGTATTAGGTTAAAGGGACTGCAGACGATCTGCAAGAATGATTCTCTCATAATGTGCTTCAGATTCATAAGAAATGTGCAACCGCTGCGGGTTCGAATCCCACTGGGAGCTCGACTTGTAAGTGAGGAAGTGTCGATTCTTACGGATGGCGGGAGTTGTACAGTACTGGTTCTACTCAGGAAAAGTGGAAGATACCCGACGACTCGGCTGTGTTTTTTTGCTAAATCATGAATATTAATTTAAATTGCGATTATATATAGCTAACACTTGTACATACATATATTATAGTTCAACATATATAGTTCAAATAAAGCGTACACAAAATATTCAAAAGATTGAGTCGTGAAGTCTGGACGATTTCATTTGGAATGCAAAGTCAGGTAAAATCAGGTAAAACTACACACGTGACTGAATGTTGGCATTCTTTGAAAAGATTATATTCCGTTGCGCTGCATATGACCCAATGGCGCAGTGGCTAGCGATGACATTTTTAAAACGGGTAACATTGGCTGTTGTGTGTTCGAGACCCATATGCGGTATACCTTTTATCTTGTTTTTGTATTTGATTATGTTTGTAAATGTAATAGTTTATATAATTTTTATTTTTTGTTAAATATGCTGGAAAATGACGTTAACCACCAAACAAATCAATGTCCATACAAAACAGAGAAAACAATTAATACAGAAATTTAAAGTGAACAGCTAAACTAAGATTGTTATGACTATTATTCGTATTATATGCATTAGGCTATATATTAACATATCTTTAGCAAGTAGTACTGAAAGGCGTTCGATGTTGTCAGATCGCCGAAACTAAATTTAGTGTTTACTCAAAAAAATTAACCAATCAGTTACCTCAGACTGTCAAATAATTGTACCATTTATATATATTTATGAAGATTTTACTACAAGTACAAGCTGTCTTCGCGATTAAGAGCGTGACCTATATAGAGATTATCTATAAAGCCTATGGTAAACACTAAGTCGGATAGTGGCTATGAAGAGAAATATTCACCATATCCTCTATGCTATACATAGCATTTAGTGTTTATCTTACTTTTTAAACCAATCAGATGGCTCAGAATTGCAAATAATGGCGACATTTGTTCATGAAGAATTTACTACCAGCGTTCTTCACAGGTTAGAGCGTGACCTACTATTAGTTATTGGGATTGTTACTGACCTCTGACAGAAATTTCTGTAGGGGGTCAGTTAGAAACCCAAAACTGATTTATTGCATCGAGCACCTTTTTTAATTATACAACGGGAGCAACGATCAGACATAACATGGACAATGTACATCATCGAATATGTTTAAACTTCTAGAGATATGTGATACATTTTACTATAATAGCTCGCTCGCCACAATTCCGTTTTTGGTTTACTATACATAGCGGACATCAAAATACATTGTTTGGTGACTCTAGTTGACAGCAATTTAATAAGTAGTATACCTACCAAGTTCATTGGTGTCCTTGGCCTAATATAAGTATATACTAGAGCATGAGTTTTGCACGTGTACGGGGAGATAATGCACGAGCGTTAGCGAGTGCATTATCGTCCGTACACGTGCAAGACTCATGCTCTATTGTATTTATACCACAATAACTAACATATGCTACATGTATATCCTCGGGTATTACACGATGCATAGTGTGTATTTAGGCTAGTGTGGTATGATTACTATCATACCACAATGCATAGTGTGTATTTAGGCTATTGTGGTATAATTACTATCATACCACAATGCATAGTGTGTATTTAGGATATTGTGGTATGATTACTATCATACCACAATGCATAGTGTGTATTTAGGCTATTGTGGTATGATTACTATTATACCACAATGCATAGTGTGTATTTAGGATATTGTGGTATGATTACTATTATACCACAATGCATAGTGTGTATTTAGGATATTGTGGTATGATTACTATTATACCACAATGCATAGTGTGTATTTAGGATATTGTGGTATGATTACTATTATACCACAATGCATAGTGTGTATTTAGGATATTGTGGTATGATTACTATTATACCACAATGCATAGTGTGTATTTAGGATATTGTGGTATGATTACTATTATACCACAATGCATAGTGTGTATTTAGGCTATTGTGGTATGATTACTTTTATACCACAATGCATAGTGTGTATTTAGGCTATTGTGGTATAATTACTATTATACCACAATGCATAGTGTGTATTTAGGATATTGTGGTATGATTACTATTATACCACAATGCATAGTGTGTATTTAGGATATTGTGGTATAATTACTATCATACCACACTAGCCTAAATACACACTATGCATCGTGTAATACCCGAGGATATACACAGCATATGTTAGTTATTGTGGTATAAATACAATAGAGCATGAGTCTTGCACGTGTACGGACGATAATGCACTCGCTAACGCTCGTGCATTATCTCCCCGTACACGTGCAAAACTCATGCTCTATCCTATACATATACACACAGTAATCCGCCATAGACAATACTTACGCCTGCTTAGCGCTTGCCGTCTAACAACGGATACGAATGCATAAATAATTCGTCTATATATTAAATAAGTATGCAATATAGAATATATAATCAACATAAGAAAAGCACGCCAAAATGCCTAGTGCAACAAGGCGTGCCAAAACAAAATCTGAAGAGCGTGCTATCAGAACAAAAACATGACTGAAGCGTTAAAATGACATGAATAGGTTTAGGTAAGATAATTCATAGATTAAACATTGTAAAGGAAGATTGAATTTAAAAGGAGTAACTCTGCATTTTGTTCGGATATACAAATAAAAAACGCGATTTGGCAAGTGTTCCGTAGCCTACAATATGGCAGTTAATTATCTCAATTGTATTATTTAAAGCGATACACGGGGAATCTTACAGTGTTTATCAAGCATTTGTTACCCTCATGTTTATGATGCTATTTATCATATACCTATCAGTGATTTATAAAGATTTCTCAGTGACATATTTTTAGTATCAGACAAAAGGGATATCGTCACGACGATATAATTTTTCTATATCTGAATTATTTTCTCCTGAACAGATTCCTCATTCCTCTTCATTGTCATTCCTCTTCAAGATATTTTAACTCCGATTCGGAATATGTATACAAGGGCAATCTTACAGTTTGTTATGGAACGCCATGACTGTCTTATGATGTTGCCGATTAATATATGCAGTGCATTTTCCTTTATATGTGGTAGATATTTCATGATATGCAGTGTATTTTTAATTATATGTGGTAAATAAATCTTTATATGTGGTAGAAATGTATTTATATGCAGTAGATTAATCATTATATGCGATAGATAAGTCATTGTATGCAGTAGATAAACCATTATATGCGGTCCAGTTATCGTTATTTGTAGTGCATTTATTACTGTATGCAGTAGTTTATCTAATATATGAGGTCCTTTGAACATTATATGAAGTACGTTTGTATTTATATGCAGACTTTATATGTGGTTCATATTCTAATATACGTGGTGGATATTCGGTGGTTTCAATTGCATTATATTCGGTACAAACGGCTTTATACGTGGTGCATTTCTTATGATATGCAGTGCTTTTTCTATTATATGCGGTGGTTGATGAGATCAATCGGAACACTCGTTTTTATAAGATGTTACGATTTTATCGGAAACTAACTAGACTGCTTCACTGCGTATGTGCCGTTTCACTCAAACAAGAAGGAGCAAACAAGCGACAAGTCAAAAACCGATATCATCGGCCGAAAAAAATCGCTCGCGTAAAGTGCATTCCAACTGCGATCATGGTCAGGCATCTCGTCTGATCCATGTTCTATAAAAAGATATGGCAAGTTGGGCTTTTTCTCAATATTGATTACACAATGCACGCGCGTGACATACATAAATAGAGGATATTTGTTGATGTGGAGTGAATAAATAGAGAATATTTGTTTCTTGGAATATAGGATTTAATCCACTATTTCGGTGGAAAGTATATAATAAATGTATACATTACAATTACTGAGAAAGTGTACGCGCTAAATACACAATCACCCTTATTCCCAAGGATAGTCCCCCATGTTGGTACGTACCATACCAAGTTCTGTACCCGGTGTCCTTATAAGGAAAGAATGGGCTGATGGCTTCCGGGGGTGGGGTTGTGAAAAAAATACATCCACACACCCCGCCCCACTAAAATGGATGGTACTTCCTGGTTTTGTGAGAATGTGGTAAGGGAAGTGTTGTTTTTTTTGCGAGGGCAGCGGTGTCGATGTGGTGGTGGTGTGTGTTTGGGGGGGGGGGGGGGGGGGGGGGGGGGGGGGGGGGGGGGGCGTGTGGGATGCTCAATAAATTCCATAAGGGAAGTGTCTGCGGGGGAAATGAGGGGTTAACGAATAAAAACAAACGGGGTATGGTGGCTGGAGATTTTTACATTTTTTCCCATACATTGTTTTATTAGGAGGTGCTAAGCCACGTATTTTAAGGTGATGTTGTTGTTTTTTAAATCTTAAGGGTAATCTGTACATTTTCTTGAGGTAAACGCCTTTTAGACTGCTTTATGGGAAGGAGGTAGGAAATGGATTTCCGGGGATCTAGGGTGGTATTTTGTACATATTTCCAGGTGGCTCCGTGGCAGGGTCTGAAGGTTTTAAACGCTTTACTTTTCTAGTGTATAAATATATTTGTTGCTGTTGTTGTTTTAAACTAGGGGTGCTTTCTGGTTTAAAAATACATTTCTTAAAGCGGGGGCATGGATGGTGAGTACGGAGATTACCTGGAATAGCCCATTCCCGCCTAACAGAAATTCGTTTCTGTCTAATCCCCGCGTTATGCCCCACCGCACCCTCCCAACATCCACGCACACGCCCCGGAGAATATACAACATAAACCTTCTATAATTGCAAGTAGCTCAGTACTAGTCAGATAGACTCGTCAACATCCACATTATATAATAAAAGAAATGCTTAAAAACATGTGTGTAGCTAATCTGTATGAGTTTGAAACTGCGAACACATTGTCTGCAACAAAAAAAGGTCATACATGCATATAAAACTAGGTGGGTGGGGATGGTATAAAAGAACGTTTTTAAATTTATCAACATTTCAGCATCATAATAGGTATTTAATCATTTTGGAGAAATCTCCCAAAATGCATCACTGAGCAGTGGCGTAGCTGGCCGATTTTAAGTTGTAGGCCCAATCAGCTGAGGACCACAGATGCGAAGTTTCTGTGGGTATTGGGACAAACACTCCTAGATTATTTTTTAAAATGAAATCTGGGTTTGTTTATATAAAACCCATGATAAAACGATGCACTCTAACGAGTTTGGGAAGACCTTTTGGAGGAATAAAGAGAACTCCAAATCGTTTTTCGGACAAATTTCAAAATTTTGATTGCGAAACGTTATTCTGAACATTATTACAAACAGTCCACTTTCGGAATATTTTTACAACAAAACCTTCCATCCCCACCAACCCCCTTAGACCCACACCCCGCCCCCTTCGATTTTAATGCACTTTTACAAATGTCCTATCAAGGAAAAGGTAGTAAGATATCAGTAATTACTGAGGGAATACACGCAAAACAATTATGCACCTATCAATTATTTCCCCCGCCGGGGTAGGGGTAGGGTAGCAACGGGCTCGCCCAAGGAAAATCGATTCCTCCCAAGGAGATAATTTTCAGTGTAATCCCCAATGTTGGTATTATACCAGTTCTGTCTGAAGTCCCTACCCCGGTGTCAACGTTGTTGGTCTAATTCAAATTTTCCACGCAATATCTGTGGAAGGAAAATATGTTGAAGGGGATGGTGGTGGGGAATCGGGGATCAGGGATAGTTTTCGAGATATTTTTACAGGATGTGTTGGAGTATTTTTCGAGATTTTCCAAGAGACTGGGGTGTTATCAAAACATATACCATTTTCTAACGCCGATCTAGTCAACGTATCTATGTTTGACCTAATTGTAATTCAACTGTTCGTGTTTTTTTTATATTATTAATTAAATGGTTTCGACTGAAAAAAAGTAATGACAGTTTTTGTTCTATTTATAAAACTGGAAATCCTCTAATTACGTAAAGCGTGTGTATACACTGGCCAATCGCTGTGGGTCTAAATAATCGATAATGACAGCGTTCTATGTGGAGCAGTCTAAATCGTAACATCTTTAAAAACGAGTGTTCCGATTGATCTCATCATCAATTAAAAAAACCACCGCATATAATAGAAAATGCACTGCATATAATAAAAAATGCACCACGTATAAAGCCGTTTGTACCGAATATAATGCAATTGAAACCACCGAATATAAAGACGTATCCACCACGTATATTAGAATATGTACCACATATAAAGTCAGCAGAAGCACTGCATACAAATACAAACGTACTTCATATAATGTTCAAAGGACCTCATATATTAGATAAACTACTGCATATAGTAATACATGCACCACATATAACGATAACTGGACCGCATATAATGGTTTATCTACTGCATACAATGACTTATCTATCGCATATAAATACTTTTCTACCACATATAAAGATGTATTCACCACACATAATTAAAAATGCACTGCACATCATGACATATCTACCACATATAAAGGAAAATGCACTGATTATATAAATCGGTAACATCATGAGACAGTCATGGCGTTCCATACTATGTTACCCTCATGTATATAATGCTATATAAGTGTACTTGTTTATTGATTTAGCTGTCAGATTGTTTCTATTAATAGCTCACATATAAATAGCTGATTCTAGTACTTTCTAAATTATTGTTTACATCATGTGATACATCATGTGATACCGAATAGAGACGTCATTAACCTCAACACTGTGAAGAGGACTGATCATAGTGTGAAAAAGATAAAAACAAAATATTAGAGCACGTGCTATTTCCGCTAGTTTCGGAATGTTGGGTACTGTACGAATTTTACGCATAACCACATACGTCAAGACACGGCGTGTTCTGTAAGTACACACGTCGCCAAAGGGTCGCCAAGATGTTCAGTACACGGTAACCGTGTATATAGCCAAGTGTTTGACTCACCATGAAGACGCGATTACATCACACTGTGAGGACTGATCAATGTCCTCCCCAATAAAGCACACAAATGAAATGTGAAGTTTTTGCTAAGGGTTATAACTGTGAACAATTGGAGTGACTCTCATTATGTGGGAGTTAAATCCCTTCATCCGTTTAACAGAACGTACTGCGTTGGCGGCAGTTTCATAAACGACGGCCAAACACAACATAATAATAATTTTAAACCAGCATTGGAGGTCTGTATGTAACAGAATAACAGACCAGCAGTGACGGCCCACAGGCCTTAACATAACAGACCAGCATTGATGGCCCACATACACTATAATAACAGACCAACAGTGACGGCCCACATACACTATAATAACAGACCAGCAGTGACGGCCCACAGACAATATAAAAACAGACCAGCAGTGACGGCCCACAGACAATATAATAACAGACCAGCAGTGACGGCCCATATGCAACATAATAACAGACCAGCATGAACAGCTCACAGACAACATAATAACAGACCAGCATTGACGGCCCACAGACAATATAATAACAGACCAGCAGTGACGGCCCACAGACAATATAATAACAGACCAGCAGTGACGGCACATATGCAACATAATAACAGACCAGCATTGACGGCTCACATACAACATAATAACAGACCAGCATTGACGGCTCACATACAACATAATAACAGACCATCATTGACGGCTCACAGACAATTAATAGCAGACCAGTATCTCACAGACAACATAATAACATACCAGCATTGATGGCCGACAAACAACATAAAAACGGACCAGCAATGACTGCCTACAGACAACATAGTAACAAACTAGCACTGACGGCCCGAAGACAACATACTAACGGACCAGCATTGCCGGCCAATAGACAACAGAATATCAGACCAGCATTGACGACCCACAAACAGCAGAATCACAGTGCCCCAGTGCTACATAAAAACAGACCGGCATTGACGCCACAGATGCAACAGAATAACAGACCAGCAGTAGCCCACAAACACCCGACCAGCATCCCACACAAAACAAAATCACAGAACAGCATTGACATACAGTATAACATACCAGCGTTGACGGCCCAAAATAACATAACAGGACAGCATTGACGGCCTGTAGATAGCATAATAACAGATCAGCACTGAAGGCGTATGTCCAATAGAATAACATACCAGGATTGGAGGCCAAGAAACAACAGAATAACAGACCAGAATTGATGGTCTATAGAAAACAGAATAACATAGCAACATCGATGGCCAACAGCCAACAGACAACATAATAACATATAAGCATTGACGGCCAACAGACGACATAATAACATATCTGCATTGACGGCCAACAACCAACAGACAGCATAATAACAGATCAGCATTGACAGCCAACATAATAACACATCAGCATTGACGGTCAACAGCCAACAGCCAACACAATAACAGATCAGCAGTGATGGCCTACAGCCAGCCGCCAACATAATGGCAGATCCGCATTGACGGCCAACAGACAAAAAAATTATAACAGATCAGCATTGACGGCCTAAACAGAATAGCAGACGAGCATTGACGGCTCACAGACAGCAGAATCACAGTCCTTTACTGAAGGCTCACGTGCAACATAAAAACAGACCAGTTTGAAGGCCCAGAGGCAACATAATCGCGAGCGTAAGCTCGCCTTACGGTTAACGCGTTGTTGATTTTCTGAAATTGCCATACTAAGGCAATAAAAATCTTCGTCAAACCGCTAGAGTTACCTGGTAGCCCGTAAAGTTGCATCGTGCAAGTAAAACGGTGCACCGTGCAGATGAATCTTATTTCTAGCACGTCGTTATAACCCCACATGAAGGCCGAGCAGAGCGAGGTGTTATTCGAAGGAAAATAAAGCTAATTACACCGAGATTACATCGAGCGAAGCGACGTTATACAGCTAATTTCACCGAGCGAAGCGAGGTCTTGTGCATTGAATATAACATACATGTAAATTAAGTTTGTTTTCGATTCTTTTCTCTTCTATTCTATTCAGTGTTTTCGCTGACTCAAGTCAACCAGGGAGTAAGTATATATACTTACTCCCTGATTCAACATATTTATTTTATTTATTTTTTACAATCTAATTTGTTAAAAAAAAAATCCACGATTTAATGCTTGATTACGTTTAAATAAAAGTGAATGCGTCAAAAAAAAAAAATTAAAAAATAAAGATAGAATATAATATCCTGGTTCTCTTAAAATAGAATAGAATAGAATAACTTTTATTTTCCAATCAAGGACCATCACTGGCATTACACTCACAGTACTAGGTAGATCTACTACCTTTGTGAAGGGCAAAACTATAACCAGTCTTTGATAGCAGCAAAAGTATAAGTTAAAATGATTCATTTAGAAACACCAACAAATGTAAAAACAATCCAAAATATGAATCAAATTTGATGTAGAAGCACTCGAGCAGATGTTTTGATTTTGCATTGAGTTTAGAAAACTCCACTGATGTACACTGTAAGGCATAACAGTATGAGTATTGCACACATTATTTAATCGCTCTAGTCAATAGACTTGCCACTGTTCAGCAACAACAAAATCAACGATTTAATGCTTGATTATGTTTAAATAAAAGTGATTGCGTCAATATGTAAGTTAGTTTTACTAGATCTATTTTTATTTATATTACATCTACATACTTGAAAGCAGTCCAATTTCATTGAAAATACAATATGACAAATGGACTAAGAAAGCTGGCTAAGCGCTGACCATCCTACCTAATAGTAATAAATGTCTGAGATTGTGTGAACTGTGTCATTGCTTTTTGTTCAAATTGTACTTAACGACCCACTGCGCCATTTAAGTCTCAATTACACTTATTAATAATAAAAATTCACCTGAAACAATAGTTATATGCACTAATAATTATTCGCCTACCTTTTTATCCTTAAATTGTTAATGCGAAACCAAAGGCGGTAAGTGAAATATCCTTTCTTTTACTTGAAAGCACAAACGTAAACCTTTTTTGTTCTTTGTAGACAAAGTGAAGCACCTACTGTACTGTAGACGTAATATAATGCTTATTCAAGTTCACCTGACACTTACTCACTATTTAAGTCATTTTTTTCACAACTGTGGTCGATTTGCTTCACAATTATTATTATTAATTTATTTATTTTATTTAATATTATTATTTTATTTATTTTGGCATTTCCACCACTTAAATTGTTCAATATTGTTTTGTTCTGGATATGGGATATGTTCATAGAAGAAAGTTTATCTAAAATGTTTCATATTATCCTGCTCCCACAAAAACAATGCATGTATTCAATACTTCTTTTCACAAATTAGGCAGTTTTCGCGCCTTTTTTTTTCTCCACCAAAATGACCAGGCTAGGGTCGGGAGTCTTCACAATTTTTAGTGGGTAAAAGCCTTGCCAACATTACAATGGAAATCACACTGCAGTGCTTGGTTTGATTTAGTTTAAACTTATTTATTTTACAACGATTGTAACGAAAGTTCTATGAACTTATTTGAATCACTCTCGATGTCTTCCTGGGTAGAACCAGTACTAAGCAATGCAGATAAAGTATCTTGCTCAGGGACACAACGCAATGGCGGGAATCGAACTCACGACTTTTGGATCATGGGTCCAACGCTCTACCACTAGACCACAGCGCTCCACGGTTTGATTTGGAAGTAATAGAGTATAATGTGTAGATCCCCATTTCGATTTCGAATAGTTATGCTTAACTAATTTGTTGAATTAGTTTTTTTTATGTGAAATTCAGTGCTCCAAGAATAGGATAGCCCGACGCCCGGGGCTCCTCGAAATCCATTCCGGGCCTGTCTCATTTTGCATACAAGGAGCCCGTCGGGCCTGTCTAAAAAAAATTACTCCCATGTGTATTCCGAACTATGAAAACACTTGCAATAAAGTAATTAAAATGTGTTACACACAAATTGAAACAATAGGAAGTTTGAATATTTTGCCTGGCGTCTTGTCGCCATAGTGTCGGCATTTGTCACAACTTTGAGATCGACAATTTCTGACGTAAAACTACATTATCCTGCTATTAGGGTTGTGTTTCCTTTCCTCTTTGATAAGAAATATGCAATCCTACTTTTAAATGAATTTTACTGTAGGCTCCTAATTCTTTAACTTGGAGAAAGTGGTGACAAAATGAAAAATATAGCCAGAGGAGGCCCTGATAATCTAATGAAACCTGATTAAAAATTTGGCTCCAAGTTCGGCTCCAGTTTCACCAAGTCGGCTCTGATTATTATCGTTAGGCAAGAGTGCTAGTGTATTCTGAACTATGTATTCCTTTGCATCGATTGTAAATTTCAATGTAATATTCTATTCTAACAAAGTGATAAATAAGTCTGCTGACTGGGTAGCATAAAGTGGTAACAAGAGGAAAAATATAGTCAGGGGAGGTTCTGAGTTTGAGTAATACATACGTAACAAATGTGTGCTATAAAAGCGAATAAAGACACATTTCCAGACCACTAAAGAAAAATATTGGACCTTTCCATTTTAAATCAGGGCCTGTCCATCCTGTCCATTTTCAGAAGCAACAAGCCCTGGGCCTGTCTCTTAAAATATTTTTCTTTGAGCACTGGTGATGATCGCAAAGTTTGTATGTGAATAGTAGTGGGTTGCGTTTTTTGTGTGTCTCTTAGAACGGAGCAACTGAGTTGGGTTTAGAAAATCCCTATGTTATAAGGTATTACAGTATGAGTAATATTACACAATGTAACCATTTTATTTACTTAAACCGACGCTCGCCATGAGGCAGTGCCTTATTCATATTAATAGACCAGCAGTAGCTCACAGACACAATAACAGAAGACAAGCATCCCAAAAACAACAAAATCACAACTGGGTTTGTAGCGTCACCTGGCGGGATAGTCTTGATCATCTTCCGACGCTTGATTGTAAATTCAAACGTCTTGACCGTTTGTGCAGAAACAAATTTGAAACCGGAAACAAGTGACCGTAATTATTGTTATTTTATTAAAGTATTTTGGACTAACACATTTAGTTCGTCGATATAATGATGAAGTTTCCCTCTTTGTTTATTTAATATGAACAAGGCAAAGCCGCAAGACGGGCGAAGCTAACTATTTTAAAATAGATCTAAACGATGTGATGCAGGGTTACCATAATACTTAGTCTCATTTATTTGACGTCTTTGGGTGCTTTTTGACATACCAAAGTCATTAAATTCACTAGATAAAGTAAAGGTTAGCCACTGTTCCACCTCCAAATATGTAAACATATTAATTAATTTAAATATATTTAGTGTCAATAATAAATGAAAGTTTCGCGACTGTCTTGTCACCCACATCCAAATATGTAATGCTATTAATTTGTGGTAGAACATAACTCAATGGCAGTCACAATTAGTAATCTGTCATGCTGGTCCCCATTTCTGCAAAATGTTTTCAAAATCTAAAGTATCACTTGAGACGAACACAAGCTACACACATCAGAATGGTGCAATTGCTTCTGCGAGTGTTGAAGAATGTTAGAATGATTAATGCAGAAGGGTAAATCTCTGTGGTATGGCATTGCCACAGATGGAAGTTACGAGTAATGATACATTTGATCTGGGTTTGATTATAATTTCGTTATTATTTTGTTAAGGGTTTGTCTATTTCGGCCAGAAGTACGTAGTTCACGGGACCAAAGCAAAATCTACGGGATAAAAACTTATTAATAAATGTTTGTGTTGAATGATTACTCATTTTCCTTTTTTTTTGGATTGAATATTTTTGGTCACCACATGGGCGTGTGAAAGTCAAGTTTTGGTCGCCCAAACCATTTTTTACTCGCCAATGGCGACTGGGCGAGTGGTAATTTGTGCCGCTGTTATTTTGATTAGACACATTGGTAAAATATCATCCGGAGAACATGAGCAACTATTTTCTAAATATTTTGATTAAATAATTGATTAAATAATTGTCTACCAATATAGGCTATAATTACACATGAAAAGCAAAGAAAAATCAGCATCTGCTTTTGAAACGCTTGGCAGAGTAATGCAGTATAAGGTTAAGGATATATCATGGGAGCAGTGCATTACATATTCATCTGACAATGTATCTGTAATGAAAGAGAAGCACAACAGTGTTCAGAGAAGAATTAAGGACAGAAAGCAAGCCAAACAGTTCAAACCTCTTACCTAGAATGCTTTCAGTGGAAGTCTAGTCAGAAATTACTACAATATTATGAGCAATTCCCTGAAAGCTTATCAGGAGGAAAAAGAAATGGGGGGAAAAAAAGGCATGTCTTAAAAACAGACCACAATTAGTCAAAGTAGAACAGAATATGGGGTATATGGTCCTAGTTAATACTATTACTACGATTACAAGCCAACAATGTTAGATGTTACTGGAATGCCTCCGGACACCCCTAGTGTGTCGGGCAACTTTGTGGTCTTCAAATAAGTGTGGCCCACTTTTGAAGCCAAATCCTGAGAAAAATAAATATTGTTGTTCATACATTATTTTGTAAAACATTCACGTTTAAACACTATATTCCTTTACCTTATATTATATATTAGTAGACATCAAGAGCTTGAACTTGAAACCAGTATTCAGGACTTAATTACACTATTCCATTTCACTATTCCTTTCTTCCAAAATGGAATACATAAATAAAGCACTAAACCATTAGATACATCAACAAACTTGCCATCCCTTTTCAATCGCAAAATAACCTGGAATCTACCGGGGAATAGTATCACCCGAAGTTTGACGTCATCACTTTATGCGTTTGTGACCACGTGACCCCCCATGCGATCAGATGTTACTTTATTTCGATAACTACTCTCTTTTTTTACGGTAGGTATTTATATAATGTTTATTTCTGAAATTAAACGTTTCACTTACGCTTAAAATTCGAAATAAAGACCGAAAACAAAAAATAGAAAAAAATGAACGTACGAGATTGACAGGTATTCCACTTTGTCTGCCTAAAACTTTGCCCTACATTTTACGACTGCTGTCCAGCCTACGGATTGAAAATGGCGGCGCGAAACTTGACGAAAAATAAATATCGCCTAGTATCTGGGAAAACAAGTAAGTTTTCATACTCGCGTTACTGCAAGAGGGCTTCGCCCGTATTATTTTATTGTCTTTCTATCGTTCTGTATATCTTGGATAGAAGGAGCCTCTGGTTCAATCTGAATCTCGGCAAAATGCAAAGTTTTTAGAGGAACTGTTATAGACGTTTGTCTTGAAAACAAGCAAGTGTCGCCGATGATCTGGACTACTTGTGGGAGGATTTTCTGGTGAATAACACGAACGCAGTCCAAGTGGTTTGTCCATATTTTATTGTATTTTACTACACGAAGTAGAGGTAAAGTTCATGGATACAGTCTACAATTTTGTTCTGCACAATACGCATTGAACATGTTCTAACTTGCATCACTGATTAGTGATTGATGTTGAACTTTTTTTAAGAGACAAACGGCGATCTTGATAATTTTAAAACTCGTGGCTTCCCGTTAGTTGTTATACATAACTTGCAATTGTTCAATAATTAATTTTATTTTATTTTTATTTATTATTTTAATTTTATAAAATAAAAATAAACTGTTAGTTCCCAACACCGATACTGCCACCTGTGCTTTCAACCCCAATACTGTGGAGATTACAAATGCCAAAATAGTATGAGGTGTGAAATTTTTACTAAGGGTAATAACTGCCAACAATTAGAATGGCTCTCTTAATGTGGGAGTTGATTCCCTTTATACGTTTGTCAATATTGTCCACGCAATGACGATAGAGTACAGCGTTGGCGGTCCACACACAAACGTTTCACAAACCAGCATTGTTGTTAGAGTCTTGCTCCTGACGGCTGTGGGTTCGACCTCTCATGTGCCTAGGAATATTTATGTGAGAAAGCTATCTAGTTGGCTTGCGGAACTTCGGCGGTTCTATCCAGGTGCCCGCTCGTGGACGAAAATTGCCCGGAATGGCACCTGGGGTCCTTCTCCACCAATAGAAGCTGGGAAGTCGTGATATGACCTTAGCTGTTGGTGCGACTATAAAATCCGATTCAAGTCAAATCATTAAGCATATCAGACTACAGCTGGGTCTATTTTATGAATGTTAAGTTCTGACAAGTCGAGACCCACCTCCGGCACCCCACTTCTACCACCACACATACCCAGTACATGTTCTATCTATTTTAAAGCGATTGTGAATGTGTTACCTCCCACAGAACAAACCACACGAGGAGGAAAAGGAAATATTGCAACTAATAATGTCAAGTCAATCCCTTCCACAGAACAAACCATATGAGGAAGAAAAGGACATATTGCAACTAATAATGCAAAGTCAATCTCCCACAGAACAAACCATATGAGGAAGGAAAGGACATATTGCAACTAATAATGTCAAGTCAATCTCTCCCACAGAACAAACCATATGAGGAGGGAAAGGACATATTGCAACTAATAATGTCAAGTCAATCTCTCCCACAGAACAAACCATATGAGGAGGGAAAGGACATATTGCAACTAATAATGTCAAGTCAATCTCTCCCACAGAACAAACCATATGAGGAGAGAAAGGACATATTGCAACTAATAATGTCAAGTCAATCCCTCCCACAGAACAAACCATACGAGGAAGAAAATGACATATTGTAACTAATAATGTCAAGTCAATCTCTCCCACAGAACAAACCATACGAGGAAGAAAAGGACATATTGCAACTAATAATGTCAAGTCAATCTCTCCCACAGAACAAACCATATGAGGAGGGAATTGCAACTAATAATGCCAAGTCAATCCCTCCCACAGAACAAACCATATGAAGAAGGAAAGAACATATTGCAACTAATAATGCCAAGTCAGTCTAAGCCCGTTTCTACGCTAAGGCAATGGCTTGGGTGTATTTGTAAATGTAGATATAAAAATTGAACAGCAAAAGTAGCATTCAAGGACGACAGTCAACCACAAACACACACAGAAACAAAGAACAAATGTAAAGATGAATAAAATGCCAAATACATCACAAACACAGAAGGGTTGACAATAGGTCTACCGCCTTGTAAGCCAAGCCGAGAAAGTCAAGTCTGTTTTTGTATTAATACATTGTGAGAAAAACAAGAGTAGTAATACGAGGTAGAAGATGCATATACGCAAACCAATATCAAACAATCAGCATATCTGCATAGCCTGATAATACGATGTAGTAGATGTTTATCCGTAAACTAATATCAAACAATCAGGATATCGGCATGACCTGATAATATGAAGTAGTAGATGCATATACGCAACTAATATCAAACAATCAGGATATCGGCACTTGACCCTATACGCAAACTAGTATCAAGCAACCAGCGTATCGACATGACCTGATTATACGAGGTAGAAAACTAATATCAAATAATCAGCATATCGGCATATGACCTGATAATACGAGGTAGTAGATGCCTATACGCAAACTAATATCAAACGATCAGCATATCGGCATGACCTGATAATACCAGATAGTAGATGCCTATACGCAAACTAATATCAAACAATCAGCATATCGGCATGACCTGATAATACGGGGTAGTAGATGATTATCAATGGTTATACTCAATCTAATAGCAAACAATCAGCATATAGGCATGACCTGATAATACGAGGTAGTAAATGCCTATAAGCAAACTAAACAATCAACATATCGGCATGACCTGATAATACGAGGTAGTAGATGCCTATACGCAAACTAATATCAAACAATCAGCATATCGGCATGACCTGATAATACGATGTAGTAAATGCATATACGTAAAGTTCTAATATCAAACAATCAGCATATCGGCATGACCTGACAACACGAGGAAGTAGATGCATATACGCAACTAATATCAAACAATCAGCATATTGGCCTGACCTGATAATACGAGGTAGTTATCATATACGCAAACCAATATCAAAATACAATCAGCATATCGACATAACCTGATTATACGAGTAGTAGATGCCTATACGCAAACCAATATCAAAGCAATCTGCATATCGGCTATGACCTGATAAATACGAGGTAGTAGATGCCTATAAGCAGTGTAATTATATAAGCAATTTTACCAACAATCGCTCGCTTCTAAATAACGGCTTGCATGCACTCGATAAATTGATGACGACGCAAGAGGTTAAGGAAAACTCGTCAGCAAAAAAAACACAAAAAAAACACCGACGAAGCTCAATGTGTGAGGCTTGGACTTGGGCCATCCGGATTTGAAGTCCACCTCGTTACCCGCTGAGCCACACGGACTATTCCGTGGCTAGTTTGTTCACGTTAAATATGTCTGCTGCCATACGAGTATTCCTTCTGCTATTATATTCACATCAATAGTGTCGAATTACTGTCATGTACTATATGGTTGACATTGCTCATGCCAACAATATGCGTTTGGTTGAAAATTTCACTTGACCATACCCCATCCATTTTTAATCTTTTTTTAAAAAGATGGCTGGCCTCTAATCAATCGATTGCACATGACAGTAGTAGCTAGGATACTAGCATAATCCACTTTCTGTTTCTTACCGCGGTCGGTCTCTACGCTCCCTTCCTCTTCATAGTTACTATCCCGCTATACGAAGAACAACCAAATCTGCTCAAATAAGACACGTGCAAGCCCTGAACTTAAATAATATTTGCGCTTAACAGACCAGACATTAACCCATGAGTAGGTTCGGATTATGTTAGTAGGGGGAGCATAGCGACCGACCGGGTTCTTAATTAAGAAACAGAAAGGTAGGGAGCTTAGTCATCTACCGTGGTTTCTTAATAATGAAGATTTGTCTTCGTAGCCTCTTCTTTCGCCTCTATCCGTGAAGAGTGTTGGTAGTAAAATCTGCATTAATAATTGGTACAAGTTTTTTTTGAAAATCTGAGGTGACCGATTGATTGACAAATATTTTGCACATTAATTCATAACGGTTTTACGCATACGTAAATATAAAAATCACACAAAAGTATCCGGTATCCAGCGACATTAAACAATTTGTAGAGGACCTTTCGGTAGTTTATCGATAAACGTGTTTTTAAGTTTTACTATTCATAGAATAAGATAGAGCTGTTGTAGATCTACTCAACGTCTGCGTCAACGTTGGTTTTCAGTTTGCCAAGTCGAATTATTTCAGCATCCACTGATCAGTGAAACTTGAAATATGTCATCCGTACATCAAGGACACTGGCAGAAACATGTTCCATAACTCTGAATTGCATTTAAGCAAAAGCATGGCCCTTTCCTGCATTTCTGGTTAAAGTTCTTTTTTGACAAGTCCATGTATCTTAACAAATGAAAAAACATTCAGTAAAGCTTAGAATATCAAGGGCACTAATAGACACATGTTCCATACTAACTTTGTATTGCATTTAAGCAAAGTTATGTCCCCTGTTCGGCTTCAAAATTCTGGTTAAAGTTTTTAGGTAAGTCCTTGTATTTCAATAGGTAATTGTTAATTATTAATACAACTTAGTTAACGTTAAGCGTGGATGTTAGTAGACACATGTTCCATAACTCTGTATTGCATTTTAGCAAATTATGGCCCCTTTTCTGGATAAATATTTTCTGTATTGCATTTTAGAAAGGTGACTTTGAATTTACTATTTTTCATTTAGATTTTCAGGTTAAAGTGTGTTTAAGCAGCTTGATATATTTCAATGAAACTCACTGCATACATCAAATAACAATGGCAAACCTGTAAATATCATTAGCCCATAAACCCACACCTTCCCCACTCACACACCACCACCACCACATCACCTAGATAAATAGACAAATAGTTATTCTATTCTTTTTCGTTTCTCTTCAGTACCATGTCTGCAATCCGTCTCTTCCACACCCCACCCCCCCCCCACCACCCCCCCCCCCCCCACCCCCTCCACACCCCAACACACATCCCTCCTTAGTATTCCCCAATGAAAATGTTGTATTATTCTGTTTTTTCCTTTTCACTAACACTTAACTTCCCTTCAACACCACTTAAAACCCTCACTCACCACCACCTATTAACCTCCACAATTAAGACGATCTTGTGAATGAACGGCACCATGGTCGGTGACTACCATGTTCAATACCATTCTTATTTATACTGGCATAGTTTGTCTGTACCCTGGCATTGCATGTGGCTGAAGCTGCTTCTTAAGTCCACTTACTTGTTGGTGATATTCACAATAGTGCCATCGCACAAAGCTCAGGACCCTTGTATTGTAATACTACCATGACCACTGCATACCACATAGATTACTAAGATATCCAATGCCACCAAAGTACATCACATGTTAACTATCATGGCTATTCTTTACCACATTTTCTACTACCATGACCATTGTGTATCACAAGTTTAATACTACCATGACCACTGTATATCACATTTAATACCATCATGACTACTAAGACTAAATACCCACATTTTATTACTACCATGACCATTGAATACATCAATTAAATACTACCATGACCACTGAATAACCCATGTATTACTACCATGAGCTATGCATACTACATTTATTACTACCATGACCGCCGATACAATATTTATTACATAATATACCTCATGTCAAACACCCATGTTAAATTTCCATAGACTGTTATTTTCCCATTTTTGTAATACCTCATATCGCTTGTCTCCATGGAGTGAGTCACTGAATGATATTCTTTTTGTTTTTTTTTGTTTGTATAGTGTTTTACGTCATTTTCAACATGTGTAAGTTATATATCACGGTAAGATTATTTTTGTGTGGTGTAGTGGAGACAGACCACTCAATTTTCTTGGAAGAACCAGTACTGTACACGTAAGAATCGACCACTTTCTCACTTACAAGTCGAGCTCCCAGTGGGATTCGAAACCCGCAGCGGTGAGAGGCGGAGGTTTGCAACGCAACGGACGTTAACGATTTGGCCACGGAGACGCTCTTTTTGTAATGTAACCCCCAGTATAATTTGTACTGCACAACTTTCTGAAGATGATTTGAAAGTTTACTCATGAGTTTACGGTTGAAGATCCGAATAGAACACAAAGAACCATCCACAGAAATTTATTTTCTATGTGCTGAGAATAATTGATTTAGAACAGAGAGAAGTAACAATGTTTTCTCATGTTTTATTTGAAATGAAATATTTAGCAGAAACAAAGCAGAAACAAATATATTTGTTCAGTGTAATAAAATAAATAGCCTCAGAAGGTTGACAACTATTCACTGTCACTCTTACATGATTGCAATATTTACATCACATGATTTAGGCCATTATTTTTTAGTTATTTGTTTTACGAACAATCAAGACAGAGAATTGCTGTAGTAGAAGGGGGGCAATAAAATTTGTGAAGCATAGTTTAATTATTTAATTTGAAAGGAAGAGGACAGAGCCAGCATGGTTGATACCTAAAATCATAGACATAGATACAATGATGTCTATGCTAAAATGCAATACTCTACTGTATTGATTGATAACTAATATGTGTTTTAGTATAATACAGCTTCCATCCATACAGAGACGTCAATATAGTGTTTAGTATTATACAGCTTCCATCCGTGCTGAGACGTCTAATATAGTGTTTAGTATTATACAGCGTCCATCCGTGCCGAGACGTAATAAACTACTTCTTAAATCACTGATCCGTACGAGTAGATTCGAAGAAGCCTGGTTTATATTACAAAGACCGACCATTTGATTCCTGTGGGGTGTCGGGTGGGGTGGGGTGGGAGGGTTACAAAGACCCACCATTTGATTTCTGGGGTGGGGGGGTGGGGGGGGGGGGGGGTGCTGGGATTTATTTTGAAAAATATTTTGGCCCGGGCTAGGATTTTTGTTGAAAAAATATTTTGGCCTTGAATCGCTGAAAAAAGAAATCCTGGCTCTGACTTTGAAGGGGAAAAAAATAAACAGTCCCTCAAATTGTTTGGAAAAAAATCCCGCCTTCTCTCACATTCTTGGAAAAAATAATCTGGCTCTGAGTCCAATTACAGGAAAAAAATAATCTGGCTCCTCTTCAGTCTATAAGATAAATGTATATCTACTCCATCAGCACTGGATTCAACATGGAGATGGTTAACCCACATCTGGCTACATCAACAACTTCTGCTCAGAAGTTTATCGAAATCTCAAGTTGAAATGAGTTGTAGAAGACAGTGATAGTATTCATGGTTATAATAAATGTGATGTGCGTAGATCATGTAGTATTACATGTGGTATACATTAGTCATGGCAGTTATAAATGTAGTATACACTGGCAATGGTGGTAATAAATGAGTTGTATAAAGTGTTATAAGGTAATCATAGTAGTAATTTGGTATTTATTGATCATGGTAGTAATGAACATGATATTCATATAAAGTCATGGTTATAATTAATGTGGTATACATAAGTCATGGTTGTAATAAGGCATTATTTTTTGATAATTTGTTTTACGCCTACGACAAAACGAAATTAGGTATTTTATTTTCCATAGGGAATTTGATTTATTTTTTATGTTTTTCCCTTCCTCCTACAGCTATTCTCTTTCTTGATGGTTCTTAAAAAATAAATTTAAAAAATGGCCTAAATGTGATATACATTGGTCATGCTAGTATGTAAATATTGCAATCCTGTGAGGGTGACAGTAAATATTTGTCAACCTTCTAAGGCTATTTATTTTATTATACTGAAAAATGTGTTTGAAAAAAGATATTTGGTTCTGCTAAATATTCCTTTGAAATACATGGTTACTTCTCTCTGTTCAAAATCACTATTCTCAGCACCTAGAAAAAAAAAATTGGCGGATGGTTCTTTATGTTCATTCGGAATCTTCAGCTGTGAACTCACGAGTAAACTACAAATCGTCTTCAGAAAGTTGTGCAAACTGTACATCAATTTTAGTAAATGTTCACTGATTTTCATTTGCATATGCATACATACACTTTTCAGCATTGGACATCCCAATACATAATTATAAACTTGCGTTGACTTCACAATCATAAGACAGTAATTATACCGGGGTGACATTACAAAAAAAATACTATCATTCAGTGACTCACTCCATGGAGACATTACAAGCGATATGCGATATTACAAAAATGGGAAAATAGGAAAATAACAGTCTATGAACATTGAACATGGATGTTTGACATGAGGTATATTATTAATAAATATGGTATCAGTGGTCATGGTAGTAATAAATGTAGTATGAATAGCTCATGGTAGTAATATATGGGGTATTCAGTGGTCATGGTAATAATGAATGGGGTATTCAGTGGTCATGGTAGTAATAAATGTGGTATTTAGTCTTAGTAGACATGGTAAACTAAATGTGATATACAGTGGTCATGATAGTAATACTTGCAATATACAGTGGTCATGGTAGTAGAAAATGAGGTGAAGAGTAGCCATGATAGTTATAGATGTGATGTACTTTGGACATGCTAGTAATCAATGTGGTATGCAGTGGTCATGATAGTATTACAATACAAGGGTCCTGGTACTTGTGCGATGGACTTCGTGAATATCATCAACAAGTAAGTGGACTTAAGAAGCAGCTTCAGCCACATGCAATGCCGGGTTATAGACAAAGCTATGCGCTATTTGCCAGTGTTAATAAGAATGGTATGGAACATGGTAGTCATTGCCCAGTAAAAAACGATCCCCTACACCACCAAACAAAACATAATTCAGAAGAGCAAAAGGGGCTCACATAGAAAGCAGACAAGTACAAGCATAACCAAATATTAACACCAGCACATGAAGTTCTATCCACCAAATATGGAAAGATCCATATTAAACAAAAGAGCTGTCGAAAGGACAGCATTCTCTACTATTCAAAGTCATTTTTAAACAAGGTCACCGACACTTCTGTCTCACAAACCATGGTGCCAGTTCATTCACAATGTCAAGTCTTAATTGTGGAGGTTAATAGGTGGTGGCGACTGAGGTGAGGTGTAGGGGTGCGGGGAAGGGGTGGTCAGTAAACATATATACCAAATATCAAAGCAAGACCTTCAATACCCAGAAAGAATATGAACTTGAAGAGGGTGGGGAGGGAAGTGAAGTGTCACTGAATAGGAAAAAACCCAGAAATAATACAATATTTCATTGGGGTGGGGGTTGAGAGGAGGGTGTTGGGGAGGGGATGGAAGAGAACAGGATGGATGCAGACATGATAACTGAAGAATAGAATAAATATTTGTCTATCTGGGGTGATGGTGGTGGTGGTGTAGGAGTGGGGAAATATGTGGTGTTTCTGGGACTGCTTGCCATTGTTATTGGATGTATGCAGTGAGTTTCATTGAAATATATGAAGCTGCTTTAAAAACTTTAACTAAAACTCTAAGTTGAAAAAGAAAAATATCATCTGGCTAAATGAAATAAAATGTTATGAAACATGATTGTGTCTGTAAGTGATGACACTTGTCAAGCTCCTTTGGCTGAGATATATGGCTAGTGGGTATTAAAATAAATGGACTTGCCAACAAATTAAATAAAAGCAATTCTAAGTCAAAAATAGGATACACATTTTCTAAAATACAATACAGAAAATAATTATCCAGAAAATGGCAATAATTTTGCTAAAATGCAATACAGAGTTATGGAACATGTGTCTGCTAGCATTCACGCTTTACCGAAGTTGTATTAATAATTAACAATCACCTTTAGAAATAAAGGACTTGCTAAAAACTTTAACCAGCATTTTGAAGTCGAAAAAAAATAACATAACTTTGCTTAAATGAGGAACATGTGTCTACTAGTGCCCTTGATATTCAAGCTTTACTGACGTTTTTGTTGAAGTACGATTTTTAGTTGTAAAAATAAATGGACTTTGTCAAAAAAGAACTTTAACCAGAAATTCAAAAGTAATAAAAAACATTGCCTTTGCTTAAAGTTATGGAACCTGTGTCTACCAGTGTCCTTGATGGTACAGATGACATATTTCAAGTTTCACTGACCAGTGATTGCTGAAATAACAGGACTTGGCAAACAACTGAAAACCAACCTCGACGCAGACATTGGTCGGTCCCAAAGATGTAAGTGCGCCTACCTGTGATTTAAGGCAATGTACACTCCACAAGAAACAACGTCGTGGTTGCCACAATACATGTTCACCACTTCTGTCCCATGAGCTTTGCATTTCTCCTTGATTAGGACCGGAGACACCTGAGGACCTTGGGTCCTCATTTTCTTCTCGTCCAGGATCTTATGTCACCTCATCCTTTGGAACTTATGTGATCCCGTAAACATTTTAAAACACACGTTTTCTCCGCACTCCACACAAGCATGTAGGGCTTCTTCATGTCTACCATCAATCTCACACGGAGAATAATAAAAGTCATAAACAGCGTTCGACCCACTCCACACCGACCGCGAAAATCGTCCGTCGACCGACGTCATTTTCGTGTGCTCGTTGCAAGTTAACCTATCATTTTCAAGATATTTGTCGACCTACTACCTAGTAGGCTGGCACCCTGTCCCTCAAAATAATGAATGTGGAGCAGGGTACCAAACATACACGCACAGCGGTCTAATCATAAATGTGTACCTGGGATAGAAGTTTATATCGATACACACGTAATGTACAGTATAAGTATGCCATAATTTATGACACATACTCACCGATATGTAATATGTATAGCATAATGTTTCTCGTATGCGATTTTATACTGCTTCCCGAGGGCCGCAGTATATATCGGACGACTCGGCCGGTTTTGTTGCATGAATATTAATTAAAATGGCGATTATATAATAGCTAACACTTGTACATACCTATATAATAGCTAACACTTGCACATACCTATATAATAGCTAACACTTGCACATACCTATATAATAGCTAACACTTGCACATACATATATAATAGCTAACACGTGTACATACATATATAATAGCTAACACTTGTATATACCAATATAATAACTAACACTTGTACATATATATATAATAGCTAACACTTGTATATACCTATATAATAGCTAACACTTGCACATACATATATAATAGCTAACACTTGTACATACCTATATAATAGCTAACACTTGTACATACATATATAATAGCTAACACTTGTACATACATATATAATTGCTAACACTTGTACATACTTACATAATAGCTAACACTTGTACATACATATATAATAGCTCACACGCTAACACTTGCAAATACATATATAATAGCTAACACTTGTACATACCTATATAATAGCTAACACTTGTACATACATATATAATGGCTAACACTTGTACATACCTATATAATAGCTAACACTTGTATATACATATACAATAGCTAACACTTGTACATACATATATAATAGCTAACACGTGCACATACCTATATAATAGCTAACACTTGTACATATACATATAATAGCTAACACTTGCACATAACTATATAATAGCTAACACGTGCACACACCTATATAATAGCTAACACTTGCACATACATATATAATAACTAACACGTGTACATACACATATAATAATTAACACTTGTACATACATATATAATAACTAACACTTGTACATACCTTTACAATAGCTAACACATGGACATACATATATAATAGCTAACACTTGTACATACATATATAATAGCTAACACGTGTCCATACATATATAATAGCTAACATTTGTACATACCTATATAATAGCTAGCACGTGTACATACATATATAATTGCTAACACTTGCACATACCTATATAATATCTAAAACTTGCACGTACCTATATAATATCTAACACGTGTACATACCTATATAATATCTAACATTTGTACATACCTATATAATAGCTAACACGTGTACATACATATATAATTGCTAACACTTGCACAAACCTATATAATATCTAACACTTGCACATACCTATTTAATAGCTAACACTTGCACATACCTATATAATAGCTAACACTTGACACATACATATAATAATATCTAACACGTGTACATACCTATATAATAGCTAACACGTGTCCATGAACATAATATAATATCTAACACTTGCACATACATATATATATAGCTAACACGTGTACATACCTATATAATAGCTAACACGTGTCCATACATATATAATAGCTTAACACTTTCACATACATATATAATAGCTAACACTTGCACATACATATATAATAGCTAACACTTGCACATACATATATAATAGCTAACATTTGTACATACCATATATAATATCTAACACTTGTACATACCTATATAATAGCTAACACGTGTCCATACATATATAATAGCTAACACTTGTACATACATATATAATATCTAACACGTGTACATACATATATAATAGCTAACACTTGCACATACCAATATAATATCTAACACGTGTACATACCTATATAATAGCTAACACGTGTCCATACATATATAATAGCTAACACTTGTACATACATATATAATAGCTAACACTTGCACATACATATATAATATCTAACACGTGTACATACCTATATAATAGCCAACATTTGTACAAACCTGTATAATATCTAACACGTGTACATACCTATATAATAGCTAACAATTGTACATACATATACAATGGCTAACATTTGCACATACCTATATAATAGCCAACACTTGCACATACCTATATACTAGCTAACACATGGACATACATATATAACAGCTAACACTTGTACATACATATATAATAGCTAACATTTATACATACCTATTTAATATCTAACACTTGTACATACCTATATAATAGCTAACACGTGTTCATACATATATAATAGCTAACGCTTGTACATACATATATAATATCTAACACGTGTACATACATATATAATAGGTAACACTTGCACATACCTATATAATATCTAACACGTGTACATACCTATATAATAGCTAACACGTGTCCATACATATATAATAGCTAACACTTGTACATACATATATAATAGCTAACACTTGTACATACCTATATAATATCTACCACGTGAACATACCTATATAATAGTTAACACGTGTCCAAACATATATAATATCTAACACTTGCACATACATATATAATAGCTAACACGTGTACATACCTATATAATAGCTAACACGTGTCCATACATATATAATAGCTAACACTTGCACATACATATATAATAGCTAACACTTGCACATACATATATAATAGCTAACACTTGCACATACATATATAATAGCTAACACTTGTACATACATATATAATAGCTAACACTTGTGCATACATATATAATATCTAACACGTGTACATACCTCTATAATAGTTAACACGTGTCCATACATATATAATAGATAACACTTGTACATACATATATAACAGCTAACACTTGTACATACATATATAATATCTAACGCGTGTACATACCTATATAATAGCTAACACGTGTCCATACATATATAATAGCTAACACTTGTACATACATATATAATAGCTAGCACATGGACATACATATATAATAGCTAACACTTGTACATACATATATAATATCTAACACGTGTACATACCTATATAATAGCTAACACTTGTCCATACATATATAATAGCTAACACTTGCACATACCTATTTAATAGCCAACACTTGCACATACCTATATAATAGCCAACACTTGTACTTATATATATAATAGCTAACACTTGTACATACATATATAATAGCTAACACTTGTACATACATATATAATATCTAACACGTGTACATACCTATATAATAGCTAACACGTGTCCATACATATATAATAGCTAACACTTGTACATACATATATAATAGCTAACACTTGTACATACATATATAATATCTAACACGTGTACATACCTATATAATAGCCAACACGTGTACATACCTATATAATAGCCAACACTTATACATACATATATAATAGCTAACACTTGTACATACATATATAATAGCTAACACTTGTACATACATATATAATATCTAACACGTGTACATACCTATATAATAGCTAACACGTGTCCATACATATATAATAGCTAACACGTGTACATACATATATAATATCTAACACGTGTACATACCTATATAATAGCTAACACGTGTCCATACATTTATAATAGCTAACACGTGTACATACATATATAATAGCTAACACTTGTGCATACCTATATAATAGACAACATTTGTGCATACCTATATAATAGCTAACATTTGTGCATACCTATATAATAGCCAACACTTGCACATACATATATAATAGCCAACATTTGTACATACATATATAATAGCTAACATTTGTACATACCTATATAATAGCTAACACTTGTACATACATATATAATAGCTAACACTTGTACATACATAAATAATATCTAACACTTGTACATACATATATAATATCTAACACGTGTACATACCTATATAACAGCTAACACGTGTCCATACATATATAATAGCTAACACTTGCACATACATATATAATAGCTAACACTTGCACATACATATATAATAGCTAACACTTGTGCATACATATATAATAGGTAACACGTGTCCATACATATATAATAGCTAACACTTGTACATTAATACATAATAGCTAACACTTGCACATACATATATAATAGCTAACACTTGCACATATATATATAATAGCTAACACTTGCCTATACATATATAAAAGCTAACACGTGTACATACCTATATAATAGCTAACACTTGCACATACATATATAATAGCTAACACTTGTACATACCTATATAATAGCTAACACATGGACATACATATATAATAGCTAACACTTGTACATACATATAGCATATCTAACACGTGTACATACCTATATAATAGCTAACACTTGTCCATACATATATAATAGCTAACACTTGCACATACCTATTTAATAGCCAACACTTGCACATACCTATATAATAGCCAACACTTGTACTTATATATATAATAGCTAACACTTGTACATACATATATAATAGCTAACACTTGTACATACATATATAATATCTAACACGTGTACATACCTATATAATAGCTAACACGTGTCCATACATATATAATAGCTAACACTTGTACATACATATATAATAGCTAACACTTGTACATACATATATAATATCTAACACGTGTACATACCTATATAATAGCTAACACGTGTCCATACATATATAATAGCTAACACGTGTACATACATATATAATATCTAACACGTGTACATACCTATATAATAGCTAACACGTGTCCATACATGTATAATAGCTAACACGTGTACATACATATATAATAGCTAACACTTGTGCATACCTATATAATAGCCAACATTTGTGCATACCTATATAATAGCTAACATTTGTGCATACCTATATAATAGCCAACACTTGCACATACATATATAATAGCCAACATTTGTACATACATATATAATAGCTAACATTTGTACATACCTATATAATAGCTAACACTTGTACATACATAAATAATATCTAACACTTGTACATACATATATAATATCTAACACGTGTACATACCTATATAACAGCTAACACGTGTCCATACATATATAATAGCTAACACTTGCACATACATATATAATAGCTAACACTTGTGCATACATATATAATAGGTAACACGTGTCCATACATATATAATAACTAACACTTGTACATTAATACATAATAGCTAACACTGGCACATACATATATAATAGCTAACACTTGCACATATATATATAATAGCTAACACTTGCCTATACATATATAAAAGCTAACACGTGTACATACCTATATAATAGCTAACACTTGCACATACATATATAATAGCTAACACTTGTACATACCTATATAATAGCTAACACATGGACATACATATATAATAGCTAACACTTGTACATACATATAGCATATCTAACACGTGTACATACCTATATAATAGCTAACACTTGTCCATACATATATAATAGCTAACACTTGCACATACCTATTTAATAGCCAACACTTGCACATACCTATATAATAGCCAACACTTGTACTTATATATATATTATAGCTAACACTTGTACATACATATATAATAGCTAACACTTGTACATACATATATAATATCTAACACGTGTACATACCTATATAATAGCTAACACGTGTCCATACATATATAATAGCTAACACTTGTACATACATATATAATAGCTAACACTTGTACATACATATATAATATCTAACACGTGTACATACCTATATAATAGCCAACACGTGTACATACCTATATAATAGCCAACACTTGTACATACATATATAATAGCTAACACTTGTACATACATATATAATAGCTTACACTTGTACATACATATATAATATCTAACACGTGTACATACCTATATAATAGCTAACACGTGTCCGTACATATATAATAGCTAACACGTGTACATACATATATAATATCTAACACGTGTACATACCTATATAATAGCTAACACGTGTCCATACATTTATAATAGCTAACACGTGTACATACATATATAATAGCCAACACTTGTGCATACCTATATAATAGCCAACATTTGTGCATACCTATATAATAGCTAACATTTTTGCATACCTATATAATAGCCAACACTTGCACATACATATATAATAGCCAACATTTGTACATACATATATAATAGCTAACATTTGTACATACCTATATAATAGCTAACACTTGTACATACATATATAATAGCTAACACTTGTACATACATAAATAATATCTAACACTTGTACATACATATATAATATCTAACACGTGTACATACCTATATAACAGCTAACACGTGTCCATACATATATAATAGCTAACACTTGCACATACATATATAATAGCTAACACTTGTGCATACATATATAATAGGTAACACGTGTCCATACATATATAATAGCTAACACTTGTACATTAATACATAATAGCTAACACTTGCACATACATATATAATAGCTAACACTTGCACATATATATATAATAGCTAACACTTGCCTATACATATATAATAGCTAACACTTGCACATACATATATAATAGCTAACACTTGCACATACATATATAATAGCTAACACTTGCATATACATATATAATAGCTAACACTTGCATATACATATATAAAAGCTAACACGTGTACATACCTATATAATAGCCAACACTTGTACATACATATACAAAAGCTAACACTTGCACATACATATATAATAGCTAACTCTTGCATATACCTATATAATAGCTAACACTTGCACATAAATATATAATAGCTAACACTTGCATATACATATATAATAGCTAACTCTTGCACATAAATATATAATAACTAACACGTGCAAATACATATCTAATAGCTAACACTTGTACATACCTATATAATAGCTAACACTTGTACATATGTATATAATAGGTAACACTTGTACATGTATATATAATAGGTAACACTTGTACATACATATATAATAGCTAACACTTGTACATACCTATATAAAAGCTAACACGTGTACATACCTATATAATAGCAACACTTGTACATACCTATATAATAGATAGCTAACACATGTACATACATATATAATAGCTTACACGTGTACATACATATATAATAGCTAACACGTGTACATACCTATATAATAGCTAACACTTGTACATAAATACATAATAGCTAACACTTGTACATACCTATATAATAGCTAACACTTGCACATACATATACAATAGCTAACATTTGCACATACATATATAATAACTAACATGTGCACATACATATATAATAGCTAACACTTGTACATACCTATATAATAGCAACACTTGTACATACATATATAATAGCTAACACGTGTATATATATATATAATAAGTAACATTTGTACACATATATATAAGAGCTTACACTTGTACATACATATATAATAGCTAACACTTGTACATACATATATAATAGCCAACACTTGTACATACCTATATAATAGCTAACACGAGTACATACATATATAATAGCTAACACATGTACATACATCTATAATAGCTAACACTTGCACATACATATATAATAGCTAACACTTGTACATACATATACAAAAGCTAACACTTGCACATACATATATAATAGCTAACACTTGTACATACATATATAATAACTAACACTTGCACATAAATATATAATAGCTACAACGTGCACATACATATATAATAGCTAACACGTGTACATACACATATATATATAATAGCTAACACTTGCACATACCTATATAATAGCTAACACTTGTACATACCTATATAATAGTTAACACTTGCACATACATATATAATAGCTTACACGTGTACATACCTATATAATAGCTAACACTTGTACATACATATATAATAGCTAACACGTGTACATACATATATAATAGCTAACACTTGTACAAACCTATATAATATCTAACACGTGTACATACCTATATAATATCTAGCATTTGTACGTACCTATATAATAGCTAACACTTGTACATACCTATATAATAGCTAACACTTGCACATACCTATATAATAGCTAACACGTGTACATACCTATATAATAGCTAACACTTGTACATACATATATAATAGCTAACATACACATACAATAGCTAACACGTGTACATAATATTTATATAATAGCTAACACTTGTACATACATATATAATAGCTAACATTTGTACATACCTATATAATAGCTAACACTTGTACATATCTATATAATAGCTAACACGTGTACATACATATATAATAGCTAACACTTGTACATACATATATAATAGCTAACACGTGTACATACATATATAATAGCTAACAATTGTACATACCTATATAATAGCTAACACTTGTACATATGTATATAATAGGTAAAACTTGTACATGTATATATAATAGGTAACACTTGTACATACCTATATAATAGCTAACACGTGTACATACCTATATAATAGCAACACTTGTACATACCGATATAATAGCTAACACTTGTACATACCTATATACTAGCTAACACTTGTACATACTTATATAATAGCTAACACGTGTACATACATATATAATAGCTAACACGTGTACATACATATGTAATAGCTAACACGTGTACATTCCTATATAATAGCTAACACTTGTACATAAATACGTAATAGCTAACACTTGTACATACCTATATAATAGCTAACACTTGCAATTACATATAAAATAGCTAACACTTGCTCATACATATATAATAGCTAACATGTGCACATACATATATAATAGCTAACATGGGCACATACGTATATAATAGCTAACACTTGTACATACATATATAATAGCTAACACTTGTACATACCTATATAATAACTAACACGTGTACATATGTATATAATAGATAACACGTGTACATATGTATATAATAGGTAACACTTGTACATACATATATAATAGCTAACTCTTCCACATACCTATATAATATCTAACACGTGTACATACCTATATAATAGCAACACTTGTACATACCTATATAATAGCTAACACTTGTACACACATATATAATAGCTAACACTTGTACATACATATATAATAACTAACACTTGCACATACATATATAATAGCTAACACTTGTACATACACATATAATAGCTAACACTTGTACATACATATATAATAACTAACACTTGCACATACATATATAATAGCCAACACTTGTACATACACATATAATAGCTAACACTTGTACATACATATATAATAGCTAACACTTGTACATACATATATAAAAGCTAACACTTGCACATACATATATAATAGCTAACACTTGTACATACATATATAAAAGCTAACACTTGTACATACATATATAATAGCTAACACTTGTACATACATATATAATAACTAACACTTGCACATACATATATAATAGCTAACACGTGCATATACATATATAATAGCTAACACTTGTACATACACATATATATATGTAATAGCTAACACTTGCACATACCTATATAATAGCTAACACTTCTACATACCTATATAATAGCTAACACTTGCACATACATATATAATAGCTAACACGTGTACATACCTATATAATAGCTAACACTTGTACATATATATATAATAGCTAACATACATATACAATAGCTAACAAGTGTACATAATAATTATATAATAGCTAACACTTGTACATACATATATAAAAGCTAACACTTGTACATTCCTATATAATAGCTAACACGTGTACATACCTATATAATAGCTAGCATTTGTACGTACCTATAAAATAGATAACACGTGTACATACCTATAAATTAGCTAACACGTGTACATACATATATAATAGCTACAACGTGCACATACATATATAATAGCTAACACGTGTACATACACATATATATATAATATCTAACACGTGTACATACCTTTATAATAGCTAACACTTGTACATACATATATAATAGCTAACATACATATACAATAGCTAACAAGTGTACATAATAATTATATAATAGCTAACACTTGTACATACCTATATAATAGCTAACACTTGTACATTCCTATATAATAGCTAACACGTGTACATACCTATATAATAGCTAGCATTTGCACGTACCTATATAATAGCTAACACGTGTACATACCTATAAATTAGCTAACACTCGTACATACATATATAATAGCTAACATTTGTACATACCTATATAATAGCTAACACTTGTACATACCTATATACTAGCTAACACGTGTACATACCTATATAATAGCTAACACGTGTACATACCTATATAATAGCTAACACGTCTACATACATATATAATAGCTAACACTTGTACATACCTATATAATAGCTAACACGTGGACATACATATATAATAGCTAACACTTGTACATAGATATATAATAGCTAACACGTGTACATACATATATAATAGCTAACACTTGTACAAACCTATATAATATCTAACACGTGTACATACCTCTATAATATCTAGCATTTGTACGTACCTATATAATAGCTAACACTTGTACATACCTATATAATAGCTAACACTTGCACATACCTATATAATAGCTAACACGTGTACATACCTATATAATAGCTAACACTTGTACATACATATATAATAGCTAAAATACATATATAATAGCTAACACGTGTACATACATATATAATAGCTATTACGTGTACATACATATATAGTAGCTAACACGTGTACATACATTTATAATAGCTAACACGTATACATACATATATAATAGCTAACACGTGTACATACATATATAATAGCTAACACTTGTACATACCTATATAATAGCTAACACATGTACATCTATTTATAATAGCTAACACGTGTACACACATATATAATAGCTAACACGTGTACATACATATGTTATAACTAACACGTGTACATTCCTATATAATAGCTAACACTTGTACATAAATACGTAATAGCTAACACTTGTACATACCTATATAATAGCTAACACTTGCACATACATATAAAATAGCTAACACTTGCTCATACATATATAATAGCTAACATGTGCACATACATATATAATAGCTAACATGGGCACATACATATATAATAGCTAACACTTGTACATACATATATAATAGCTAACACTTGTACATACCTATATAATAACTAACACGTGTACATATGTATATAATAGATAACACTTGTACATATGTATATAATAGGTAACACTTGTACATACATATATAATAGCTAACTCTTGCACATACCTATATAATATCTAACACGTGTACATACTTATATAATAGCAACACTTGTACATACCTATATAATAGCTAACACTTGTACACACATATATAATAGCTAACACTTGTACATACATATATAATAACTAACACTTGCACATACATATATAATAGCTAACACTTGTACATACACATATAATATCTAACACTTGTACATACATATATAATAACTAACACTTGCACATACATATATAATAGCCAACACTTGTACATACACATATAATAGCTAACACTTGTACATACATATATAATAGCTAACACTTGCACATACATATGTAATAGCTAACACTTGTACATACATATATAAAAGCTAACACTTGCACATACATATATAATAGCTAACACTTGTACATACATATATAAAAGCTAACACTTGTACATACATATATAATAGCTAACACTTGTACATACATATATAATAACTAACACTTGCACATACATATATAATAGCTAACACGTGCATATACATATATAATAGCTAACACTTGTACATACACATATATATATGTAATAGCTAACACTTGCACATACCTATATAATAGCTAACACTTCTACATACCTATATAATAGCTAACACTTGCACATACATATATAATAGCTAACACGTGTACATACCTATATAATAGCTAACACTTGTACATATATATATAATAGCTAACATACATATACAATAGCTAACAAGTGTACATAATAATTATATAATAGCTAACACTTGTACATACATATATAATAGCTAACACTTGTACATTCCTATATAATAGCTAACACGTGTACATACCTATATAATAGCTAGCATTTGTACGTACCTATAAAATAGCTAACACGTGTACATACCTATAAATTAGCTAACACGTGTACATACATATATAATAGCTACAACGTGCACATACATATATAATAGCTAACACGTGTACATACACATATATATATAATAGCTAACACGTGTACATACCTATATAATAGCTAACACTTGTACATACATATATAATAGCTAACATACATATACAATAGCTAACAAGTGTACATAATAATTATATAATAGCTAACACTTGTACATACATATATAATAGCTAACACTTGTACATTCCTATATAATAGCTAACACGTGTACATACCTATATAATAGCTAGCATTTGCACGTACCTATATAATAGCTAACAAGTGTACATACCTATAAATTAGCTAACACGTGTACATACTTATATAATAGCTAACATTTGTACATACCTATATAATAGCTAACACTTGTACATACCTATATACTAGCTAACACGTGTACATACCTATATAATAGCTAACACGTGTACATACCTATAAATTAGCTAACACGTGTACATACATATATAATAGCTAACATTTGTACATACCTATATAATAGCTAACACTTGTACATACCTATATTCTAGCTAACACTTGCACATACATATATAATAGCTAACACTTGTACATACATATATAAAAGCTAACACTTGTACATACATATATAATAGCTAACACTTGTACATACATATATAATAACTAACACTTGCACATACATATATAATAGCTAACACGTGCATATACATATATAATAGCTAACACTTGTACATACACATATATATATGTAATAGCTAACACTTGCACATACCTATATAATAGCTAACACTTCTACATACCTATATAATAGCTAACACTTGCACATACATATATAATAGCTAACACGTGTACATACCTATATAATAGCTAACACTTGTACATATATATATAATAGCTAACATACATATACAATAGCTAACAAGTGTACATAATAATTATATAATAGCTAACACTTGTACATACATATATAATAGCTAACACTTGTACATTCCTATATAATAGCTAACACGTGTACATACCTATATAATAGCTAGCATTTGTACGTACCTATAAAATAGCTAACACGTGTACATACCTATAAATTAGCTAACACGTGTACATACATATATAATAGCTACAACGTGCACATACATATATAATAGCTAACACGTGTACATACACATATATATATATAATAGCTAACAGGTGTACATACCTATATAATAGCTAACACTTGTACATACATATATTATAGCTAACATACATATACAATAGCTAACAAGTGTACATAATAATTATATAATAGCTAACACTTGTACATACATATATAATAGCTAACACTTGTACATTCCTATATAATAGCTAACACGTGTACATACCTATATAATAGCTAGCATTTGCACGTACCTATATAATAGCTAACACGTGTACATACCTATAAATTAGCTAACACGTGTACATACATATATAATAGCTAACATTTGTACATACCTATATACTAGCTAACACGTGTACATACCTATATAATAGCTAATACGTGTACATACCTATATAATAGCTAACACGTGTACATACATATATAATAGCTAACACTTGTACATACCTATATAATAGCTAACACGTGGACATACATATATAATAGCTAACACTTGTACATAGATATATAATAGCTAACACGTGTACATACATATATAATAGCTAACACTTGTACAAACCTATATAATATCTAACACGTGTACATACCTATATAATATCTAGCATTTGTGCGTACCTATATAATAGCTAACACTTGTACATACCTATATAATAGCTAACACTTGCACATACCTATATAATAGCTAACACGTGTACGTACCTATATAATAGCTAACACTTGTACATACCTATATAATAGCTAACACTTGCACATACATATATAATAGCCAACACTTGTACATACACATATAATAGCTAACACTTGTACATACATATATAATAGCTAACACTTGCACATACATATGTAATAGCTAACACTTGTACATACATATATAAAAGCTAACACTTGCACATACATATATAATAGCTAACACTTGTACATACATATATAAAAGCTAACACTTGTACATACATATATAATAGCTAACACTTGTACATACATATATAATAACTAACACTTGCACATACATATATAATAGCTAACACGTGCATATACATATATAATAGCTAACACTTGTACATACACATATATATATGTAATAGCTAACACTTGCACATACCTATATAATAGCTAACACTTCTACATACCTATATAATAGCTAACACTTGCACATACATATATAATAGCTAACACGTGTACATACCTATATAATAGCTAACACTTGTACATATATATATAATAGCTAACATACATATACAATAGCTAACAAGTGTACATAATAATTATATAATAGCTAACACTTGTACATACATATATAATAGCTAACACTTGTACATTCCTATATAATAGCTAACACGTGTACATACCTATATAATAGCTAGCATTTGTACGTACCTATAAAATAGCTAACACGTGTACATACCTATAAATTAGCTAACACGTGTACATACATATATAATAGCTACAACGTGCACATACATATATAATAGCTAACACGTGTACATACACATATATATATAATAGCTAACACGTGTACATACCTATATAATAGCTAACACTTGTACATACATATATAATAGCTAACATACATATACAATAGCTAACAAATGTACATAATAATTATATAATAGCTAACACTTGTACATACATATATAATAGCTAACACTTGTACATTCCTATATAATAGCTAACACGTGTACATACCTATATAATAGCTAGCATTTGCACGTACCTATATAATAGCTAACAAGTGTACATACCTATAAATTAGCTAACACGTGTACATACATATATAATAGCTAACATTTGTACATACCTATATAATAGCTAACACTTGTACATACCTATATACTAGCTAACACGTGTACATACCTATATAATAGCTAACACGTGTACATACCTATAAATTAGCTAACACGTGTACATACATATATAATAGCTAACATTTGTACATACCTATATAATAGCTAAGACTTGTACATACCTATATACTAGCTAACACTTGCACATACATATATAATAGCTAACACTTGTACATACATATATAAAAGCTAACACTTGTACATACATATATAATAGCTAACACTTGTACATACATATATAATAACTAACACTTGCACATACATATATAATAGCTAACACGTGCATATACATATATAATAGCTAACACTTGTACATACACATATATATATGTAATAGCTAACACTTGCACATACCTATATAATAGCTAACACTTCTACATACCTATATAATAGCTAACACTTGCACATACATATATAATAGCTAACACGTGTACATACCTATATAATAGCTAACACTTGTACATATATATATAATAGCTAACATACATATACAATAGCTAACAAGTGTACATAATAATTATATAATAGCTAACACTTGTACATACATATATAATTGCTAACACTTGTACATTCCTATATAATAGCTAACACGTGTACATACCTATATAATAGCTAGCATTTGTACGTACCTATAAAATAGCTAACACGTGTACATACCTATAAATTAGCTAACACGTGTACATACATATATAATAGCTACAACGTGCACATACATATATAATAGCTAACACGTGTACATACACATATATATATATAATAGCTAACAGGTGTACATACCTATATAATAGCTAACACTTGTACATACATATATTATAGCTAACATACATATACAATAGCTAACAAGTGTACATAATAATTATATAATAGCTAACACTTGTACATACATATATAATAGCTAACACTTGTACATTCCTATATAATAGCTAACACGTGTACATACCTATATAATAGCTAGCATTTGCACGTACCTATATAATAGCTAACACGTGTACATACCTATAAATTAGCTAACACGTGTACATACATATATAATAGCTAACATTTGTACATACCTATATAATAGCTAACACTTGTACATACCTATATACTAGCTAACACGTGTACATACCTATATAATAGCTAACACGTGTACATACCTATATAATAGCTAACACGTGTACATACATATATAATAGCTAACACTTGTACATACCTATATAATAGCTAACACGTGGACATACATATATAATAGCTAACACTTGTACATAGATATATAATAGCTAACACTTGTACATACATATATAAAAGCTAACACTTGTACATACATATATAATAGCTAACACTTGTACATACATATATAATAACTAACACTTGCACATACATATATAATAGCTAACACGTGCATATACATATATAATAGCTAACACTTGTACATACACATATATATATGTAATAGCTAACACTTGCACATACCTATATAATAGCTAACACTTCTACATACCTATATAATAGCTAACACTTGCACATACATATATAATAGCTAACACGTGTACATACCTATATAATAGCTAACACTTGTACATACCTATATAATAGCTAACACTTGCACATACCTATATAATAGCTAACACGTGTACATACCTATATAATAGCTAACACTTGTACATACATATATAATAGCTAAAATACATATACAATAGCTAACACGTGTACATACACAATTATATAATAGCTAACACTTGTACATACATATATAATAGCTAACACGTGTACATACATATATAATAGCTAACACGTGTACATACATATATAATAGCTATTACGTGTACATACATATATAGTAGCTAACACGTGTACATACATTTATAATAGCTAACACATGAACATACCTATATAATAGCTAACAAGTGTACATACATATATAATAGCTAACACGTATACATACATATATAATAGCTAACACGTGTACATACATATATAATAGCTAACACTTGTACATACCTATATAATAGCTAACACATGTACATCTATTTATAATAGCTAACACGTGTACATACATATATAATAGCTAACACGTGTACATACATATATAATAGCTAACACGTGTACATACATATGTAATAGCTAACACGTGTACATTCCTATATAATAGCTAACACTTGTACATAAATACGTAATAGCTAACACTTGTACATACCTATATAATAGCTAACACTTGCACATACATATAAAATAGCTAACACTTGCTCATACATATATAATAGCTAACATGTGCACATACATATATAATAGCTAACATGGGCACATACATATATAATAGCTAACACTTGTACATACATATATAATAGCTAACACTTGTACATACCTATATAATAACTAACACGTGTACATATGTATATAATAGATAACACTTGTACATATGTATATAATAGGTAACACTTGTACATACATATATAATAGCTAACTCTTGCACATACCTATATAATATCTAACACGTGTACATACCTATATAATAGCTAACACTTGTACACACATATATAATAGCTAACACTTGTACATACATATATAATAACTAACACTTGCACATACATATATAATAGCTAACACTTGTACATACACATATAATAGCTAACACTTGTACATACATATATAATAACTAACACTTGCACATACATATATAATAGCCAACACTTGTACATACACATATAATAGCTAACACTTGTACATACATATATAATAGCTAACACTTGCACATACATATATAATAGCTAACACTTGCACATACATATATAATAGCTAACACTTGTACATACATATATAAAAGCTAACACTTGTACATACATATACAATAGCTAACACTTGTACATACATATATAATAACTAACACTTGCACATACATATATAATAGCTAACACGTGCATTAACATATATAATAGCTAACACTTGTACATACACATATATATATGTAATAGCTAACACTTGCACATACCTATATAATAGCTAACACTTCTACATACCTATATAATAGCTAACACTTGCACATACATATATAATAGCTAACACGTGTACATACCTATATAATAGCTAACACTTGTACATATATATATATAATAGCTAACATACATATACAATAGCTAACAAGTGTACATAATAATTATATAATAGCTAACACTTGTACATACATATATAATAGCTAACACTTGTACATTCCTATATAATAGCTAACACGTGTACATACCTATATAATAGCTAGCATTTGTACGTACCTATAAAATATCTAACACGTGTACATACCTATAAATTAGCTAACACGTGTACATACATATATAATAGCTACAACGTGCACATACATATATAATAGCTAACACGTGTACATACACATATATATATAATAGCTAACACGTGTACATACCTATATAATAGCTAACACTTGTACATACATATATAATAGCTAACATACATATACAATAGCTAACAAGTGTACATAATAATTATATAATAGCTAACACTTGTACATACATATATAATAGCTAACATTTGTACATTCCTATATAATAGCTAACACGTGTACATACCTATATAATAGCTAGCATTTGCACGTACCTATATAATAGCTAACAAGTGTACATACCTATAAATTAGCTAACACGTGTACATACATATATAATAGCTAACATTTGTACATACCTATATAATAGCTAACACTTGTACATACCTATATACTAGCTAACACGTGTACATACCTATATAATAGCTAACACGTGTACATATCTATAAATTAGCTAACACGTGTACATACATATATAATAGCTAACATTTGTACATACCTATATAATAGCTAACACTTGTACATACCTATATACTAGCTAACACTTGCACATACCTATATAATAGCTAACACGTGTACATACCTATATAATAGCTAACACGTGTACATACATATATAATAGCTAACATACATATACAATAGCTAACAAGTGTACATAATAATTATATAATAGCTAACACTTGTACATACATATATAATAGCTAACACTTGTACATTCCTATATAATAGCTAACACGTGTACATACCTATATAATAGCTAGCATTTGTACGTACCTATAAAATAGCTAACACGTGTACATACCTATAAATTAGCTAACACGTGTACATACATATATAATAGCTACAACGTGCACATACATATATAATAGCTAACACGTGTACATACACATATATATATATAATAGCTAACACGTGTACATACCTATATAATAGCTAACACTTGTACATACATATATTATAGCTAACATACATATACAATAGCTAACAAGTGTACATAATAATTATATAATAGCTAACACTTGTACATACATATATAATAGCTAACACTTGTACATTCCTATATAATAGCTAACACGTGTACATACCTATATAATAGCTAGCATTTGCACGTACCTATATAATAGCTAACACGTGTACATACCTATAAATTAGCTAACACGTGTACATACATATATAATAGCTAACATTTGTACATACCTATATAATAGCTAACACTTGTACATACCTATATACTAGCTAACACGTGTACATACCTATATAATAGCTAACACGTGTACATACCTATATAATAGCTAACACGTGTACATACATATATAATAGCTAACACTTGTACATACCTATATAATAGCTAACACGTGGACATACATATATAATAGCTAACACTTGTACATAGATATATAATAGCTAACACGTGTACATACATATATAATAGCTAACACTTGTACAAACCTATATAATATCTAACACGTGTACATACCTATATAATATCTAGCATTTGTACGTACCTATATAATAGCTAACACTTGTACATACCTATATAATAGCTAACACTTGCACATACCTATATAATAGCTAACACGTGTACATACCTATATAATAGCTAACACTTGTACATACATATATAATAGCTAAAATACATATACAATAGCTAACACGTGTACATACACAATTATATAATAGCTAACACTTGTACATACATATATAATAGCTAACACGTGTACATACATATATAATAGCTAACACGTGTACATACATATATAATAGCTATTACGTGTACATACATATATAGTAGCTAACACGTGTACATACATTTATAATAGCTAACACATGAACATACATATATAATAGCTAACACGTGTACATACATATATAATAGCTAACACGTATACATACATATATAATAGCTAACACGTGTACATACATATATAATAGCTAACACTTGTACATACCTATATAATAGCTAACACATGTACATCTATTTATAATAGCTAACACGTGTACATACATATATAATAGCTAACACGTGTACATACATATATAATAGCTAACACGTGTACATACATATATAATACTTTATTTCTTTATATCCTCCGCATGCGGAGAGTCATACAGACATTACATATAATTACAGTACAGTGTAAATGAATATGCAATAAAACATAGAAACAAATGAATAAATGACAAGCAAAAAATTAGTAAATAAAGGATATGTACAATGTTCCTGAAAGCAGCATATACGTATTGCCACAATGATGAAACAAACACAAAGAATAAATGTTGACTAGATTCTATCTAATATTCACGTATTTGGTGTATTTGAACAGGAACTACATTATATTATAACATAAATAGTTGCGATTCATATCATGGACGCTTGCGTTCTTGTTAATGAATGATAAACAGAGACCACGCTTTGCTAATACTTGCTACATTATACTCTAAGAATGATGCGTATTCATAGCCAAGGAGAGACATCATTCTTTCACACGGAGCACCTAACTGAACGGCGAGTCGGTCTATATCAGCAATCCCGGTTAACAATGCAAACACTTCCTCACCAAAATATTGGCGATTGTGACTTAAAGCATCATTACGAGTTTCCACAAAATAACTGCATTCAAACATTGCATGTTTAACATCACCACTATATATCAAACCACATAGTGTGCGAAGTTTTTCTGTGTTAAACATTCTAGACAACATGTTTATAACATTTTTACAACTATGAGTAATTTTTGGATTAATTCGGCACAAATGCCATACAATACTGGTTGAATACAACAAAAATCGTTCATTTCAACTGTATGAACTCGGAGGTACCAATTTACCTCTTCACGCATATTTACGCATTTGTTTAGTAAACGTTTCCATACAAACTTAGAAGGAAAATTGCCTGTTTCTCTATACTTTACTAGATATTCAAATATATTATACTTTCGCAAAGTTATACATATATCTTTAAAATATCCAGTTTGAATATTTTCATTTTTAGATACGAGCATAGGCGAAGTAGAAAAATATCTTTGATTTTGGAGTAAATAGATAAATTGCATAGCTGGCCAAATAAGGTTAGTTTTCTTTTGTCAATTTCTGACTCCAGGGAATTTAACCCTATAAGCCCCAAAGCAATATCTGTTCGTGTTCTTTTACCAACTGACTGCATAAATTTTACACAGAATCGATGACTTCTTTTAAGAAATAAAATATCACTATCAGACAAATTATACCACAGCTCGGAACCGTATAAACCTTTAGGTAACACAATTGTTTTATACATTTTTTTAGCGGTATATGGATGAATACCCCCATCGTCATGAACACCACAGCAACCTAGACTCAACAGAGTACCTTTAATTTTTGCATTTGCATCTTTAATATTTACAGAGCAATTCAAATATTTATTAAGCGTAACACCTAAATGGTTATAATTTTCGACTTCATTGACGGAATCATTTCCTACTTTCCAAATTCTAGAAGAATTGTTGTATTGCTGTTTCGACTCGTTGCACACCATTATGGCTGATTTAGACGCATTGTACTCGTATCCCCACTTACAAGAGTATTTGTAACACGTTTCCATCATTCGGTCCATGCCGTTTTTTGTAAGCGACATCAATGTCATGTCATCTGCTGATACTGTGCACGGTACTGGAACGCCTTTAATACAGAAACCTGCATGCATGTCTTCCAATTCTTTTATAAGCTCGTCAATGAAGCATAAGTAGAGGAACGGCGAACTAATGCCACCCTGTCTAGTACCAATGTTGACAGGGAAGACATCTGATTTATATCCTTTGTACAAAACACAACTTTCTAGTTCTTCGTGAAGACTAACAAATGCTTTCCATAAGTGAGGGTTGAAACCGCGTTTATGAAGTTGGAAAAATAACCCATCGTGCCAAACTTTATCGAATGCCGTCTTCACGTCAAAAAAACATATAATCAATTTACTACCTGACTCTTTTGAGTAATATACACACTCACGAAGAAGAAATGACGTCATTATCGAACCAATTCCTTTTTGAAACCCCCCTTGCAGAGGACTAAAATACACAGGATTTTCACATTCAACACGTCGGAGTAGTAGTTTTTCGTACAGCTTAAGAATAGACGAAGACAGTGTTATTGCTCGATAGTTTGCCGGGTCGTCTTTCCTTTTGCGCCCTCCTTTGTGTAGAGTTATTATCAAACCAGACTTCATTTTCTTCGGTATATATGAGAATCTGTACATATAGTTATATAACTTTAAGATACACATATGAAGATCTTTACCGCCATGGATAATGTTTTCGTTATATATTGAGTCCAAACCACACATTTTGTTTCTTTTCAATGACGATATGTCTTTAAGTAAATCGTCTAGGTGAAATGGTGAAAATGATTCATATAAAATGTCACGCTGCTTCAATTCACCCACAACAGTTTTTACAGAATTTCGAAAGTCCATATCAAACGTTGGTTTTACGTCATCTTTGTACAGATTATAAAAATACTCGCCCCACTCCTCTGCAATGGAACTCGCATTACGGTAAGTATTACCATCAAATACCATCTCGGAATTACACGCTCCGTTAGCACGAGATTTCCTAGAGTTTATCAACCTCCAAAAGTAGCCAGAATCAACATCGGCAGCATTATCTATATCTTCATTAAGTGAATTTAAATAATGTTCGATCGAGTCCTGTGATGTTTTCTAAAATCCCTTTTAGCATCTTTGTATGAAGTGTAACTATCGGATAAAGGACCTCTTGGTTTTCCCTCATTGGTCCAGATATGACGTTTTTGATTCATTAGATAGTGTAGCTGTTTTAATTCTTCATTCCAGTAAGGCTTTAAGTACGGTCGATATTTTGATTTAGGGAACGAACGTTCTGCAGCTTTACATAATACATCACAAACTCTATCATATAGCATGTCTATGGTGTTCCGTCCGTCTGTATGTGTTAAAGGTTCCATATACTTACACGTTTGAATATTAAGCGATACTTCCTGCTCGTATGCTGACAATTGATAAACCGTAGCCTTGTTCCATTTAATTGTTTTACGACACTCGTTTTTGCCTAAGACCGCATGACCTAGTTTTGAGATATTGATATTGACCAATATGGGCCTATGATTAGAAACATTTAACGAGCAATCATTTAAAATCTCACACATATTAACAAGATCTAACATTTCTACTGGACATAAAATATGGTCAATTAACGATTCCTGCTGACCGTTGTATGAAACAAAAGAAGAATCAGCACCAACACATTTATGAAGAGTGTTAACCGCAACAAGATTATTGTCAGACATAAACTCCTCAAGATATTTGCCTCTTCCATCATTTAATTTAACAAAATCTTTACCCTGTAAATGACAATTATAATCACCTAAAATAATAAGTTTACCTTTTCTACCATACGTGTATACTATTTCATTGAGTTTTTCAATATATGATCTAAAATATTCCATGTTGTAATTGCTACAAGGAAGATATATCTGTATAATAAACATAAGAGTACCATTAGACAATTCAAGTTGAATTCCAATTAGTCTATCTTCATCAATAAAGTTAATGCAACTTATTTTTTCACTAAGACTTCGTTTCCACAGTAGTGCGACACCACCTTTTCCGTATTTTCTATTTACATCACTCGCACCCAAATCAGATGCACTGACACTTACATAGTCTTGGTGGATTAAATCTAGAAAATGACTATCTCTTTCAGCAAGCCAGTGCTCAGAAATGCCACATATATCAATGGACTTGCTATCTAGTATTTTATTCAGATACGTGCTACTGGACATGATACCAGTAGCATTCCATGTCATTATATTCAGTGTGCACATGATGATAAATAGAAAACACAGAAATGAAAACAGTTTCATTTTACCAAAACAGTTATGCCTGCAATAATTTATTATCGTGCTACTAGTATTCATTACCATAATGAGGAGAATGTTCGTTAATATTACTGTTGTAAGCATGTTGTTCACCATTGTCATTTCTGTACCCTCTTTTGTTCTTATTTTTGTACGAGTTCCAAGAGCGCCATGGTCTACAAGTTACATGTTTTGGCCAAAACCATTTCTCGGATACCTTGCGCATATTTTCATCATCTTCAACATTCATGCAATCACTATTCTTCATTGGGAAAATTCTAACTCATGTGACACTAACGCCTCTGCGTTTAGCATAATCCATCACTTTCTGTTCTGTCATTGTTGATTTAAAACCACCAACATAAAATCGTTGCACCTTTTTGCGAACGTAGATTGAAAAATCTTCCTCTTCTTCAAATTCTTCACAGGCGTACATGTGTCCGTTGTCGTCATGGGGATAGGTAGAAACTGTTCGCCCCTCGACTTGTCTGTTGTACCCGGATCGTTTATTCTCAATAATATTCCGTTGGTTGGAGGATTTATCAGTGTTGAGTGCGAACTCACGATGCCTTGTAGATCCATTAACAACTACTTGAATTATTTCCCCTTCTGTATGTTTGGAAGGGACTTCGACGTCTTTCGATGTTTTAATTGGGTCTATAGCATCAGCTAAACGTTTGTCTCGATACGAACGTATCGGCGTGTTAGAGACAGTCTTTGACATGGAAGCATGTGTGTGCTGCACAGGAGTTTCCTTCGTACTCAGTGTATTTAAAACATCCGTCTTGGAAATCACATTCGCAGGAAGGCCGTGCGTCATCGAATCCACCGTACCATGACGCGTTGGTGTAACATCCGCCGAAGACACATGTTTCTCATTCAGGTTGTTGGTGTCATCATTGATAGCCAAAGATTGGCATTTTTCCAGTTTGAAAACACGCTGTGCAAGCGTTGAAATTTTGGCAGTTTCGTTTTGAAATTTTGTCAAGTTCAGTTTTGAATTTAAATCATCTGATATGGATTTGATATCTGATTTAATTAGCTTAATGTCGTTTCTAAGACAAGCGTTGCCATTGCTTTTATCAGAGCAAAGTCGTTCTATTGACTGTGCATTTGCACCTATCTGTTCCCTGAGATCGGAGATATCTGCCTCAATTTCATTTTTGGTTTTCATTAAAGTGATATTTAGTGCTCTTATTTCTTCTTTGAATTCACGTTTAGTGTCCATTGTTGTTTGTTAGCAAGCAACCACATCTGCACTCATCCTTTGTATGGTTTGCTTCAGTAGTTCGATTTCAGACACGTGACAGGTACTAGAATTGATCATGGACCTGTTTACACTAGAGCTTCCGCTCCTCAGATTCAGTACATCTTTCAAGTCGTCAAAATCGGCACCATCAAGAACTAAAGCAAGCGTGTGAATATCACGTGCTAATTTGTAATCAACACTCTCGCCCTGTCGGGTATGTTTCCTTTTCTTCAACTCAGCTCTATGGTCGAAAGGGAATCCATCCGTGACTTTGACGGCTTCATAAAGAGTTCCTCTAACGTCTTCAAGGCTAAGTGTATCAGATCTAGTATCAGATATCACCTGGTTAATAAACATATCCTTCGTGAGGTTGTTTGCTAAGTCGATCATCCTCGAAGCAATCTCGAAATCGTCTTCAGATTGTTTTTGTCCATTCATAATTAGGCTTTCATCTTCACACTTAATCATATCGTTGTATACCTGATCTAAATTGTCTCCCTTGAGTTCGATTCGATCGGCTCGGCTAATGTAGACAGATTCGCGTTCTCCATTTTCATTGTAGATCGTTGCATCAGTGTCAATGATAATCGGTTCTCTATACGGTTCTTTAACAAAAGTTTGTGACACATCAAGAGCAGATAAATTAGACATTATGCTTTAGATTAATAGCCGATAAGCCGATAATTCGTGAAATTGCACGAATTATATCGACAATACCTAGTACACGTCTTTGTTACCCGCACAGGTAAACCAATTATACGTAATCGTTCGCCGTCAAATACAAGTAGTTTTTATCCCGTAACGCAGTGATGCGTAACATTTTTTTTCCATATGAGTCCTTTATAGTGGGTAATATACGCTTGGGTGTACCCCACCCATACACATATGCATGACGAATTGAAAATGTCTACAAAAACATAAAACACGCATTACACGCCAAAACTAATCAGTGTCGTTGTTGATAATACCTTTATATATGTCTCTATCATCCAATTTCTACGTGAATAACACAATTGTATACTTTACAGAATTTGTTTTTGTCCCACACATTGTTTATGTTTGTTCCCTAAGGGCATTGTCATCATTTATAATAGGTAACACGTGTACATACATATATAATAGCTAACACGTGTACATACATATATAATAGCTAACACGTGTACATACATATATAATAGCTAACACGTGTACCTACCTATATAATAGCTAAAACTTGTACATACATATATGATAGCTAACATACATATACAATAAAAATAGCTAACACGTGTACATACATAATTATATAATAGCTAACACGTGTACATACATATATAATAGCTAACACGTGTACATACATATATAATAGCTAACACGTGTACATACATATATAATAGCTAACACGTGTACATACATATATAATAGCTAACACGTGTACATACATTTATAATAGGTAACACATGTACATACATATATAATAGGTAACACATGTACATACATATATAATAGCTAACACGTGTACATACATATATAATAGCTAACACGTGTACATACATATATAATAGCTAACACTTGTACATATATATATAATAGCTAACACTTGTACACACATATATAGTTCAAAATGTACCAATAAGATGCAAAGTATTGAGCCGTGTCTTTTGGACGATTTCATTTGGAATGCCAATTATAATAACAGAAGATAAATATTAAAATATACAATTTCCTGTGCACAGAATTGTAAATAATGGCGACATTCTTTTATTCCTGAATAATTTACTACCAGCGTTCTTCACAGGTTAGACCTATATAGTGACTATAGATACACCTATGGTTAACACTAAGCAGAGATATTCACCATTAAGAAACCGCGGTCGGTCGTTACGCTCCCTCCATTTCGGTTTCTTAATGGTGAAGATTTCTCTTCATAGCCTGTATCCTATACAAAGTGCCGTAATGTTACACCGAAAAATTCCGATTCAACGTCACGTGGTAACGTCCAAAACCCACAATACAAAGTCACGTGCTAACGTTCAAAAGACGTCACGTAACAACTGCATTGCAACAGACGGCTAGTTGTGATAGAAGCCGCGTTTACAAAATGACTAGGTAAGTAATCAGTTGGCATAGTTGATAAACCAATAATTATTGCAGAACGAGGGAACTATAAACGGCAATTGCGCCTGCTGATTGCTGATTGTTCGTACATGTATTAAAGGCACAGACGACAACCTTGATTTGTTCAAAACTTGCGGGGTCCCCTTAGTTTTTCTCATTGATATTAGTTATTAGAACAGTTCGTAGCAAATTGTTGTTAAATATTGCTATCTGTTAATTTTATTGCAACAATACATATAAAAACAATCAACGTAACAAATTGAAATCGCAAAATTTTATTTAATTAAATTCAAGCTGTTTTAAAGTCAAAATGATACCGAATTAGTAGATGGAGGTTCTAATTGTTATACTTGATACAAACTTCACGATGGCCGTGTGTCCCTTTAAGTCGAAGTAAGTCTGTCGGCAAAAAAATACGAGTGGGACTCAGTATACTCCAGATTAAACTTGCAGACTCTGGGGTTTTCTATTGTCCATTATCCTGTCCCGCATGCATATGTTCTATCATGTCCATTAACCTGTCCCGCATGAATACGTTCTACCATGTCCATTAACCTGTCCCGCATGTGTACGTTCTATCATGTCCATTATCCTGTCACACACGTATACGTTCTATCATGTCCATTATCCTGTCACACACGTATACGTTCTATCATGTCCATTATGTTGTCCCGCATGTATATGTTCTATCATGTCCATTATCGTTTCCGCATGTATACGTTCTATCATGTCCATTATCCTGGCCCGCATGTATATGTTCTATCATGTCCATTATCCTGTCCCGCATGTATACGTTCTATCATTTCCATTATCCATCCCGCATGTATACGCTCTACCATGTCCATTATCCTGTCCCGCACGTATACGTGCATGTATACGCTCTACCATGTCCATTATCCTGTCCCGCATGTATACGCTCTATCATGTCCATTATCCTGTTCCGCATGTATACGCCCTACCATGTCCATTATCCTGTCCCGCATGTATACGTTCTATCATGTCCATTATCCTGTCCCGTATGTATACGCTCTACCATGTCCATTATCCTGTCCCGCATGTATACGTTCTATCATGTCCAATATCCTGTCCCGCAAGTATACGTTCTAGCATGCCCATTATCCAGTCCGCATGTATAGGTTCTATCTTGTCCATTATCCTGTCCCGCATGTGTACCTTCTACCATGTCCATTATCCTGTCCCGCATGTGTACGTTCTACCATGTCCATTTTCCTGTCCCGCATGTGTACGTTCTACCATGTCCATTTACCTGTCCCGCATGTGTACGTTCTACCATGTCCATTTACCTGTCCCGCATGTGTACGTTCTACCATGTCCATTTACCTGCCCCGCATGTGTCCGTTCTACCATGTCCATTTACCTGTCCCGCATGTGTACGTTCTACCTTGTCCTTTATGTTGTCCCGCATGTGTATGTTCAGGAAAGAGGGCAGCCCCATTGTTCATCTGATCTTTGACTCCGCAGGCGTCCGTCTTATGTAGGAGTCTGTCGTGTTGGACGGTATCAAATGTTTTCCCTTTGGGGAGTTTGAAATATCTTGTAGTGTGACGAAATGTTGTTTTTGTTGAATAGCCATTGCGAATACAGATTCAAATTGTTCCGCTCCAGGTTCAACGGTACAGTAGGGCCTAGGGTTAGGGTTTTTCCGCTATAACTCGGCCGACCGTCGGAGCAGCTACCATAATCTATGATTAAATGTCCATAGTATTTATTTTAAAGCAACCGTTCCTATGTTGTACTGGTGTATTGTTTTTGACATATTTCTAGAATATCTGTCCGCCCACAATACCCAATAATCTGAGAAGAGGTGGGGCAGAGAATGTTTCCCCACCCTCACCCCACTCCCTTAATTATTTTTTCCACATTAAGTTTCTGATAGTTTCCGAATTTCCTTTTAAGAAGAACATTTCTGTCAACTGAAGATATGTGTCTCCTTCACAAATGGACTCAATGACTAGTTGTCAAGATATTTGTATTGGCGATAACAAATTAGTGCATATTGAAAAGTGTTCGGAATCCGTCGTCAAATATGACAACCTCTTCGTGATTCAGTTATGGATGTTGGCTGGGCAAGTTTTAACATCTTCAAGTCAAAAATAAATAAATACACCAAATCCCCCCCCCCCCCCCCCCCCCCCACTCCCCCATCCCTACCCTGGGCCCCTGGGCAGACGCAATAATAAAATCGTTTGATATGTTGTTTATCTTTCATAGACGATTACATACACCAAGTTATGTGCAAGAATATAGAAAAATGAGTGTAAATTGATTTTTTAGTGTATTTGACCTTTTGATCCCCTTGAGAGACACTGGGTGCAAATGTTTCATTTGAGACATAATTACCCCTTACCCGCTCCCCCACCCCCAAATGGGCCCCCGGGCACACGTCCGAGCTTGCGAAATAATAAAATCGTTTGATATGTTTTTTATCTTTCTAGAAGATTACATATACCAAGTTATGCGCGCCTATATTTGTATTTGCTTTTTGATGCTGCATATGGAGGAATTAAAAATGCTGTGGGTAAAAAACTGGCCATAACATCGTGCAGTTGTATTGAAATTGCTGTATTGAATTTGGCGCTATGTGATAGCTCCATATATTAGGTAACTATTATAGCTACAACTTTGAAACTTTAAACAGTTGTTCTACATCATAACATGACCCGGCATATCAGGTTTCATAACTCTGTGCTGCTTTCTGCAAAAGCTATGCCCCTTTTTGAACTTAGTATATTGGATACGTTTTCCTTTAAGGTCCACTTTTTAGCCAGTATGTTTTTGGAAAAATATACGACTTATTGTCATCCCTTGATCGGTCTGCGTATTTGGTTAAGTGTTATGTTAAGGTGCACTTGTTTCAGTAACTGTAACAGATACAGCTTTGAAACTTTGCTTGAGCATGCTATTTCCTGACGCAGATCTTTCTTTTTAAACATATTAAAATGTACAGTCTTATTTTATTATTATTTAACATTACGTTATGGAATGAAAACCAGTAAATAAAAAATGTTGCCCCCCCCCCCCTCCCGATTTTGACCTCATGTGTGACCTATACCCTTGATATAATTATGGACCTGATTCTTGCGCACGACACACCTTCTTACTGAGATTAACATTTGTATACTCAGTACATTTAAAAAATGCACAGTACATTTAAAATACTCAGTACATTTAAAAAATGCACAGTACATTTAAAAAATGCACAGTACATTTAAAAAATGCACAGTACATTTAAAATACTCAGTACATTTAAAAAATGCACAGTACATTTAACATTTAAAAATACACAATACATTTAAAAATACTCAGTACATTTAAAAATACTCAGTACATTTAAACATATTCAGTACATTTAAAAATACTCAGTCAATTTAAAAATACTCAGCACATTTCATTTAAAAATACTCAGTACATTTAAATATACTCAGGACATTTAAAAACACAACATTTTTTTTCCGAATATTTTTAGTCCGCTGTTTTTTTTGTTCAAATCAAGATTGTATTTTATGTTTATAGTACACAAGTTTCTTTGTCCCAACGGTTAACATATGGCGATAAACAGTGGCATAATATTTGCTCTACTTGTTTCCGTTAAAACACATTTTGCACGAGAACTTCAATTCCACCCTAGAAAATAGCAAGTTTTGCGTTTTCAAATGTACGGAGTGTATGTATTTTCATGAAATTCCCTTTAGTACTTTTAACGTTGGCTGGTTCGGACGGACGGACGTACAAACTAACGGACGGATGGACTAACTAGCGGACGGTGCGATTACTAAATGCTCCCTTCGGGGCATACAAACGATATTTGAATATGTATTCAGAACTGTGCGGAATATATATTGATACACTACAACGTATATACATGTACATATTTGTATATATCAATATATTGCGAGTGAATTCTAAGATTGACTAATAAACACTAATGACATTTATTTTATTTGGTACATATACATCCTTTTTAATAGATGTTTTGAAAAATGGTAAAACAAATAATTAGCGTCATTATTACATTTTATGTTCATATTATGTTCTATCAATATATCGTCTGTATCATTTAGCTTTACTTTCTGATTAAATCAAAGATTCAAGAGATTCAAGATTCTTTATTAAGTAACGTAAACATAACAATGTTTCTTGTCACGTGATACAATGAATAATATTATATACAACAGTCAGTCATGATAAGTATGTGCATAGACATAAAGGCAATGAGCAAAACATGATTGATATACAAACATATATTTAACGTGAGGTTGTACTAAGTACATTGAAAAACAAAATAGAACAATGCAATGTGTATGTATGTACATATATACATATTGAAATATCATGAAGAACGTTAAAGCATATAGATATGCAAAATATGGTGTAGTATTTACTTTAAGTGAGATTTACAGCACATTTCCATGACGATTAACTATGTTTTGTCGAATAATTATCGCTTGATATACAAATTTACAGAGTTTTGAGATAACAGAAAAACTAACAGACTGCATTAGCTCAATAAATTTAAAAACGCTTGGTCTAGCAAAGTAACGTAATTTAATATATTGTTTTCGAATGTCAGTGTATGCTAAACATATACAAATAAAGTGGTATTCGTCTTCTAGATCACCAGAATTACAAATTAAACAGTAGCGTTGGTCATGATTAAATCAAAGACAGACATCTTTTTAATGTGAATTTTAAAAATGAGTCAACAAATAAATGGCGTCATTATTACAATAACACATTTAAAAGTTTATTTCATAATAATTATGTTCTTCCGATATATCATCTTCATTATGTAGCTTTATTTTCTGATTAAATCAAACACCTTGATGTGATCGGTATTGTTCATGGTAACAATCAGCCGAGAGTTGACCTTGTCGTAACACAGTGACTGTGGCCGTGGCGTCTTTATCTCGTCTGCCGTTGATAGTATGCTACCTATCATTCTCCCGTCGCTGCCTATCTGGATGACGTTATCAGACCCCCACCCAGACACGAGCAGGTTGTTGTTCTCCAGTACACAGACTCCAAATGCCGACTTAAGTGACGGGTCTGTGAAGGTTGATTGTCGGTGTCCTTGCCTGTCCACGGTGATCACTCCTTTAGTCCCGTCGGCAACATGGATGCTGGTTCCGTCATTACTGACTGCAATACAGTATACATCAGAAAACATAGGTTGTCCTAATTTGTCGTTCCGGAAGGTACGCAGGTGTGTGCCTGTAAGGTTGTATACACGTACTTGTGACGGGTAATAACAGGTAACAAACAACTCCTCCTTGCTGACGGCAACACAATTACATAGCACACCGACCTGGAAGGATCTCGTGAAAGACAGTTTATCACCAGTGGATATAAACTGTATCTTCTTGTCTTCTCTCAGTGCTACTGCTACTTCTGTTGGACTGGTACTACACACGCCCCATGACTGGCACGGCACGGTACAGCTGTCCATAACTTGGAACGCAGAGTTCAGTAGTTTAAGCTTTTTGTTGCTACTGTCACATATCACAACCGATCCATCATCCATCAGGCATGCCCCTGCTATATCACATGTGTTTCCATCACCACTGACCTTGACACTGCACTGCTTATGGAGGGTAGCAGAACTGATTGGTCTGGTATCTATGGCTTGTATGCGTGGCTTCTCTTCTTTAGCGCGGATGTCTCCAATCGATTGCAGATTCATGACGTAATCTGTGATGTCACTGTTAACAGAATAGTTGAGCTTTTCTGTCTCCGTTGCCATCTCGCTTAGTAGTTTACTGCCATCAGCTGCGTTGCTTTTCCCCTGCTTAACATACAGAAATACATGAGCCTCGCTGTCTCGTTTGGAAGATTCCACGTGTTTGACGTTGTCATCCAGTGTCGTAATCATATCTCCCAGCTGTTGAATACTGGTGTTGATCACTTTTGATAACTCTGCATACTGGGCTTGTACTTCAGCTTTGGCCTTTTTTACCATCTCGTCCAAGTGACTTATTATTTTATCTCTAAACTGATCGATGTCGGTCAGCGATTTGTTCATTTCTCGTCCGATTATTTTTAAATCTTCTTGTTTGTGATTGCTTGTATTGCGGAGACCAAGTTTGATTTTGTTTAGACCATCGACGACGTCTTGGACTTCCTTGGTTGCTTTTATGCCAGTAGCCACGTTAGGTATGAAATCAACACCTTCGCATGACCTGAATAATATGAGGTTTAAATTAATTAGGGAGTTGAAGATGCCTTTAAGCAAACTAATACTAATATCAAACAACCAGCATATCGGCATGACCTGATAATACGAGGTAGTAGATGCCAATATGCAAACTAGTATCAACAATCAGCATATCGGCATGACCTGATAATACGAGGTAGTAGATGCCTATTCGCAAACTAATATCAAACAATCAGCATATCGGCATGACCTGATAATACGAGGTAGCAGGTGCTTATACGCCAACTAATGTCAAACAATCAGCATATCGGCATGACCTGATAATACGAGGTAGCAGATGCTTATACGCCAACTAATGTCAAACAATCAGCATATCGGCATGACCTGATAATACGAGGTAGTAGATGCATTTACGCAAACTAATATCAAACAATCAGCATATCGGCATGACCTGATAATACGAGGTAGCAGATGCTTATACGCCAACTAATGTCAAACAATCAGCATATCGGCATGACCTGATAATACGAGGTAGCAGATGCTTATACGCCAACTAATGTCAAACAATCAGCATATCGGCGTGACCTGATAATACGAGGTAGCAGATGCTTATACGCCAACTAATATCAAACAATCAGCATATCGGCATGACCTGATAATACGAGTATAAGCAGTGTAATGATATAAGCGAGTTACCAACATTCGCTAACCGCTTGTATGCACGCGATATATTGATGCCAACGGAAGAGGTTAAGGAAAAATGCCTACAAAAAAAAACGAAACTCAATGGCACCGGTGAGGCTTGAACTCGTGTCACCCGGATTTGAAGTTCAAAGTCCACCTCGTTACCCACTGAGCCACACGGACTATTCCATGGACTTTTTTTCACGTACAAAAATGTCTGCCATTAAAGTTTTACTTCTGCTATTATGTTCACATCAATAGTGTCATGTACTGTATTGTTGACATTACTCATGCCAACAATATGCATTTGGTTGAAAATTTCACCTGACCGTACCCCATCCATTTTTTATCTTTTTGTTTAAGGTAAATATACTCTGAAAAAATAGCAAATAATTTTCCTTTTGCTATTATGTTCGCATCAATAGTGTTGAAGTAATGTCATGTACTGTATTGTTGACATTGCTCATGCCAACAATATGCGTTTGGTTGCAATTTTCACTTGACCATACCTCATCCATTTTTGATCTTTCTGTTTACGGTGAAAAAATAACAAAGTTAAAAGTAGCATAACTTGAAAAACGACTAAATAATTTTACACATAATTATCATAAAATTCATATACATGCTAAAATACGAAAAAAATTGAATGAGGATGTTTTTAAACAATGCAATATAAAGTGTACCTAGCAGGAATTAGAACTCTTCAATACTTTTTTTGTAAATAACTTGCAATATATTACCTTGATATCCTTGTCTAGGTTGTGCCAGCCATTAAAAAGTAAACAAGTATGTATAAAGTTGTTTTATGCAACTTCTGTTTAAATCACCTGTCTTGATATTAAATATTGTGAGTAGAGTAATCTATAAATAGAATGTTTACAGGTAGTGACCAATCAAGTACCATTACCAGGTATGTAAATAACATATGCATGCATTGTATTTGTGTATTGATTATGAACATTGATGTTGTTTCTTTAAAAACAACTTTGACAGGATTATTTGAGATTTTAATTAATAGCACCAACAAGCTAAGAATATCAAGGTAACATATTGCAAGCTTTGTTGTAAAATTAGTTTTATACTTTTGAGTTCTAATTTCTGTTGGAGTCACTTTGAAGTCTGCTATTAAAACCGCTTTATGTATACAATTTAGTTTAGAAATCAGTTTTTTTTCTAACTATGATAATAAGATGAGGTACTGCACGTTTCATGTAAAAATATGCAGAAGTGTTTGAGATATCCAACGTTGAAAATATATTTTATTCCAGGGGACATAATCCTTAAAGATGGCTGGCCACTGATCAATCGATTGCCCATCACAGTAGTGGCTAGGATACCAACATACTCCCTACCTACTCATGGGTTAATGTTTGGTCTGTTAAGCACACATATTATTTAAGTTTGGGGCTTGCAAGTGTCTCATTTGAGTAGATTTGGTTTGCTCTTCGTATAGCGGGATAGCGGCTATTTAGAGAGAGAGCGTAGCGACCGACCGCGGTTTCTTAAGTATGAAACAAAAAGGTAGGGAGCGAAGTGACCGACCGCGATTTCTTAATAATGAAGATTTCTCTTCGTAGTCTCTCTCCGGATTAGTGTTTCCCACAGGTTTATCGATAGTCTCTATATAGGTCACAGTCTTGATCGTGAAAAGTGTTGGTAGTAAAATCTGCATTAACAATTGGTGCAAGTATTTGAAAATCTAAGGTAACTGACTGACAAATGTTGAAAGTGTTGGGAAAATAGTAATTAACTGTAGTAGTGTTTATTCAACTTTATCAACAGATTTTCAAATACATGCAACAAGAATTCATGAAGGTTTTACGCATATGTAAATGTAAATTTGCTTGTTTCATGCGTACAACACCAGTGAACACGCACTGTGCTAAAATCTTATCTGGAGCCATGTCCTATACAGACAATGTCACGCTTCACGATAATACATTCGATAAAATGCAATCCTCTATAAAAAATAATTTAAAGGCAGTAATTGATTCATAACGTATCTAACGTTTAGTATTATACAGCTTCCATCCGTACAGAGACGTAATAAACTACTTCTTAAATCACTGATCCATACGAGTAGATTCTAAGAACCCTGCTTTCTAATTCCATACAAAGTAATAAAATTAAATTGCGCCAACCTGTGATTTAAGGCAATGCACACTCCACAAGAAACAACGTCGTGATTGCCACAATACATGTTCACCGCTTCTGTCCCATGAACCTTACAGTTCACCTTGATTAAGACTGGAGACGCCTTCGGATCTCGTGTACTCATTTCTTCCTTGTCCAGGATCTTATGTCCCCTCATCCCTTGGAACTTACTGTGATCCCGTAAACATTTTGAACACAAGTTTTGTCCGCACTCCACACAAGCATGTAGGGCTTCTTCATGTCTACCTTCAGTCTCACACGGAGAACAAGAAAAGTCATAAACGGCGTCAAATCCTCTCTCCACCGACCGCGAAAATCGTCCGTCGACCGACGCCATTTTCGTGTGCTCGTTAGTTACAAGTATGTTAACCTATCATTTTCAAGATATTTGTCGACCCACTACCCTAGTTTACTACCTAGTAGGCTGGAACCCCTGCCCCTCACTTCGAAATGATCTTCGCATTGAAATAACGAATGTCGAGCAGGGTACCAGACTTATAGAATAGGTGTGTAAATGTGTACCTGGGATAAAGTTTCTTTAATACCTATACTATTGACACGTAACTGTATATGCCATAATTTATGACACATACTCAACTTTGACAGATATATATATATATATATAGAGAGAAAGAGAGAGAGAGAGAGAGAGAGAGATTATATATATAAACCATACCTATATATATATAGATATATAAGGGTGAGAAAATACATACATCTACAAAATATCTTTCAAAAAGCACTGGATCCACGAAGGGTTACGAAAATGTTGGAATAAATCAATAGATGGGGAAAAAACATTTATACAGTACTACCGTTTATAAAAACCCAAGCGCTTTCGGCTTACGCCTTCACCTTTCACATCTTCACACTCATAACTAAATTTCAGCGTACAGTTTTACCCTAATCCAACCAGATATGTTCTTTTATTAGTATCACATTAGTTGGCTCCAGAGTGTCTATTCAAAGTAACACTGGGGTCTTCCTCCACCAATGGAAGCTGGAAAGTCGCCATATGACCTTAGCTGTTGGTGCGACTATAAAATCCAATTCAGTCAATCAATCAAAGTAACACTGCCAAATGATAAGCTGTTTTTTAAAGAGTTTTATTATGCCCCCGAAGGGTGGCATATACACTCAAGAGATATGAAAACGCAACACGGGAATTTCCGCTATATATTGTATATACTGCACACTTAATTGCACATAATATTCCAAAGAAACCCCAAGATGTTTTGTAAAAAAAAAATTGCAGTTAATTAGAGAAAGGACACAACTGTGATGTTGTAGACGTTTTAATCACACTACACCTTGTAACAAGAACTACATAAATGTTGAAGTTGCTCTTTGAAAACTGAGCTACTGTATTTAACGTTAATAGTTTGCAAAATGTTGCATCCTAAGTTTGCTCACATGATTGCGCCAAACGCGTACTCTGTCAATAATGAAACTTTGAAGGAATACTATTTGCTGTATTATTTGTTGTTTTAGTATTTTTTCCAAAAGGAAAGGTCTTACGTAGTCATGTACCATTCGATTAAATGCAGCATATTGTACATACAATATATAGCGGAAATTCCCGTGTTGCGTTTTCATATCTCTTGAGTGTAGTCGTCCGTCCGTTCGTGATTGTTCGTCCCCGTTCGTCGGTACAATCGTGTCCGCTTCATAAATCTGACAATATTGGACGGATTTTCAAATAACTTCTCACAATTGCTCACCACAACAAAACGACGTGTCGCGCACGAAATACAGGTCTGTGGCTCCAAGGTCAAGGTCACACTTAGAGGTCAAAGGTCAAAACAAAGTGCTTTCGTGTCCGGTTAATAACTGACATTCATGGACAGATTTTCAATACATTAATGAATGGTGTATTACGGCACGTCGACACATAAATAGGTCATATTGTGCGCAAACATTTATGAAAAATGAAGTATTAATTAAAAATTAATGTAAATATATAAAGATAAAACTATTAAAAAATAAGGGATGATGAGGTGTAATATAAACTATGTATGTAAATCAACAAATACCCGTCAACGGGTATATAAACAAGTAAATATATATAAGAACACATTACAATGATTTATATAGTCTGATCTCTTTCAGGAAATCTAAAACAAGACTAAAATCTACACTATCAAATAACTCTTTCATAGTATTACATTGTAGTACCTTTGACGCATAGGATTAAAGTCTACACATTCCAATAAGATGTGTTTGGCCGTTAACGGTGCAAAGCAGGGTATACATTCTGGTAATTGCTCACCTTGTAATAAATATGAATGAGTATAACGTGTATGCCCTATCCTGCACCGTGCTAGGACAACTACCTCTCGACGAATGGGTCTACTAGAAGAACGCCATTCTCCGAGTAACGGTTTAATTGGATGGAGTTTATTGTTAACTGACAAATCCCAAGACAGATTTTCAAATAACTTGGCACAATTGCTCACCACAACTAGACGACGTGTCGTGCACAAAACTCAGGTCCGTGGCTCCAAGGTCAAGGTCACACTTAGAGGTCAAAGGTCAAAACAAAGTGCTTTCGTGTCCGGTTAATAACTCTGACATTCATGGACAGATTTTCAAATAACTTGGCACAATTGCTCACCACAACTAGACGACGTGTCGTGCACAAAACCCAGGTCCGTGGCTCCAAGGTCAAGGTCACATTTAAAGGTCAAAGGTCAAATTGTGTCCAGTCAGTAACTCTGGCATTCCTGGACGGATATTCAAATAACTTGGCACAATTGCTCAGCACAACCAGACGACATGTCGCGCACAAAATCCAGGTTCGTCGCTCCAAGGTCAAGGTCACACTTAAAGGTCAAAGGTCAAATCATGTCCGGTCAATAACTGGCATTTCTTGACGGATTTTGAATTAACTTGGCACAAGTGCTCACCACAACAACATGATGTGTCGCGCACTCCATATAAGCCCCAGTAGAAAATATGAGGGTATGATAATGTTCCATAGAAACACCAGTAGAGCATAATATGCTGGTAGGATAATGTTCCATATAATCCCCAGTAGAAAATATGAGGGTAGATAATGTTCCATACACGCACCAGTAGAGCATATGAGGGTAGGACAATGTTCCATTCAAGCACCAGTATAACATATATGTTGTAGGATAATGTTCCATATGAACACCAGTAGAACATATGAGAGTTGTGTAATGTCCCATGTAAACCCCAGTAGAACATATGAGGGTAGGAGAGTGATACATATAAGCCCCAGTAGAGCATATGAGGGTAGGATAACGTTCCATTCAAGCACCAGTATAACATATGAGGGTAGGGTAATGTTCCATATAAGCACCAGTAGAACATATGAGGGTAGGATAACGTTACATATACATGTAAGCCCCAGTAGAACATATGAGGGTAAGATAATGTTCCATAAAGGCCCCAGTAGAACATATGAGGGTAGGATAATGTTCCATATAAGCCCCAGTAGAACATATGAGGGTAGGATAATGTTCCATATAAACATCAGTAGAACATATGCGGGTAGGATAATGTTCCATATAAGCCCCAGTAGAACATATGAGGGTAGGATAATGTTCCATAACAGCCCCAGTAGATCATATGAGGGGTATGATAATGTTCCAGATCAGCCCCAGTAGAACTACGCCAGGACAGTTGTCTGTATATTTCTATTAACAGATGTTATGTACTAACACGTTCTGAGAAAAACAATTGTTATTAAAGAGTGCTTAATTTACGTTACTTTTAATGTATGTTATTGCCAGTATTTTACATATAGAAATATACTACAAATTGAGATAGAAATATTATAATGACACATGGGTCGGTAGAAAATTCTAAACACATTATATTTCACTTTACACTATCTATATTCGAGTACTTTAAAACGCCTCATGTAATAGTTTCAATAATTCTAACATGCAACTTATAAACTCTTGTCGCGATGGCTCTTGTCGCCAATTCAAACCTGGATTTTCACAATAATCAAGTTTGCACTATGGAATAAGTTATACTCACAACTGATTTTGATATAAGATAATACTCTACAGTATATGGTATACTCTTATTTTATTTTTAGTGAGGTGTTTTAAAGTCCTCGAATACTTTTATTGACTTTACAATCTACCCATACAGTTATCCTTGTGGATATTCCATAGAAGGTCCACGAGGAGGTGAACATTTGTAAAAAATAAAATGTTGTTTGTAATCATGAGTAATGCAGTAATGTCTTATTATTATTAACATTACCTTATGGAGTGAAATCCTCACTTTATGGTTTGAAAAAACAAGTGTTGAAATATTCCCCCACAACAACGTTTTATACAGAGAATTGCCCAACAATCTGTAAACATGTATATACAATGCGCATATAAAAATACCCAACAACTAAGTTTTATATCGACATACATACGACCCATCGTCTATATATATTATATATACAAGAAATGTCACCAGTAAATGACAAATGCTCCCTTTCGGGGTAAAACAAATAAATGGCGTCATTTTTACAAGAACAACTTTTCATTTTATATCCGTAATATGTTCTGTCAATAATGTAGCTTTACTTTCTGATTAAATCAAACACATTGATGTGATCGGTTCTCCCCATGGTAACAATCAGCCGAGAGTTGACCTTGTCGTAACACAGTGACTGTGGATACTCTATCCTGTCTGCCGTAGATAGTATGCTGCCTATCATTCTCCCGTCGCTGCCTATCTGGCTGACGTTGTGAGACGTACAGCCACACACGAGCAGGTTGTTGTTCTCCAGTACACAGACTCCCCAGGCCCCGATCAGTGACGTGTCGGTGAAGGTTGATTGTCGGTGTCCTGCTCTGTCCACGGTGATCACTCCTGTATACTTGTCGGTAACGTGGATGTAACTACCATCATTACTGACAGCAATACCATGTAGGCTGTAAAACATTGGTTTTCCTGATGTGTCGTTTTGGAAGCTACGCAGGTGTGTTCCTGCCAGGCTGTATAAACGTACTTGTGACGGGTCATGGCATGTAACAAACAGCTCCCCCTTGCTGACGGCAACATAATTACATAACACACCGACCTGGAAGGATCTCGTGAAAGACAGCACCTGTTGTATGTGGATATAAACTGTATCTTCCTGTCGTCTCTCAGTGCTACTGCTACTTCTGTTGGACCGGTACTACACACGCCACATGACTGGCATGGAAAGGTACAGCTGTCCATAACTTGTAATGTCGCTTGCAGTAGTTTAAGTTTATTGTTGTTCAAATCAAATATCACAACCGATCCATCATCCATCAGGCATGTACACATTATATCACATGTGTTTTTATCACCACAGGCCTTCACGTTGGGTTGCTTATGGAGGGTAGCAGAACTGATTGGTCTGGTATCTATGGCTTGAATGCGTGGCTTCGCTTCTTTAGCGCAGATGTCTCCAATCGACTTCAGAATCATAACGTAATCTGTGATGTCGCTGTTGATTGAATATCTGACATTTTCTGTCTCCGTTGCCATCTCGCTTAGTAGTTTACTGCCATCATCTGCGTTGCTTTTTCCCTGCTTAACATACAGAAATACCTGAGCCTCACTGTCTCGTTTGGAACGTGTTTGACGTTGTCGTCAAGTGTCGTAATCATATCTCCCAGCTGTTGAATACTGGTGTTGATCGCTTTTGATAACTCTGCATACTGGGCTTGTACTTCATCTTTAGCCTTTTTAACCATGTCGTCTAAGTGACTTACTATTTTATCTCTAAACTGATCGATGTCGGTCAGCGATTTGTTCATTTCTCGTCCGATTCTTTTGAAATATTCTTGTTTGTTTTTGCTTGTATTGCGGAGACCAAAGATGATTTTGTTTAGACAATCGACGACGTCTTTGACTTCCTTGCTTGCTTTTATGCCAGTAGCCACGTTTGGTATGAAATCAACATCTTCGCATGACCTGAAAAATATGAGATTTAAATTGATTAGGAGTTGACGATGCCTTTAAGCAAACTAATACAATATCAAACAACCATGCATCATGTCGGGATGACCTGCTAATACCGAGGTAGTATATGCCTATACGCAAACTGATATCAAACAATCATCATATTGGCATGACCTGATAACACGAGGTAGTAGATGCCTATACGCAAACTATAATATCAAACAATCATCATATCGGCATGACCTGATAACACGAGGTAGTAGATGCCTATACGCAAACTAATATCAAACAATCATCATATCGGCATGACCTGATAACACGAGGTAGTAGATGCCTATAAGCAAACTAATATCAAACAATCATCATATCGGCATGACCTGATAATACGACGTAGTAAATGCCTATACGCAAACTAAATATCAAACAATCAGCATATCGACATGACCTGATAATGACGAGTTAGTAGATGCCTATACGCAAACTAATATCAAACAATCGGTATATCGGCATGACCTGATAATACGAGGAAGTAGATGCCTATACGCAAACTAATATCAAACAATCAGCATATCAGCATGACCTGAAAATGCAAGGTAGTAGATGCATATATGAGCAGTGTAATGCTATTAATACCAACAAATAACCGCTCGTGGGAATTTGAAGTCCACCTCGTTACCCACTGAGCCACACGGACTATTAAGATTCACAGCAGTAGCTAGGATACTAACATAATCCCTACCTACTCATGGGTTAATGTTTGATCTGTTAAGCGCAAATATTATTTAAGTTTAGGGCTTGCAAGTTTCTCATTTGAGCAGAATTGGTTTGCTCTTCGTATAGCGGGATAGCGGCTATTTAGAGAGAGAGCGTAGCGACCGACCGACCGCGGTTTCTTAATTATGAAACAGAAAGATATGGAGCGTAGTGACCGACCGCGATTTCTTAATAATGAAGATTTCTCTTCGTAGTCTCTCTCCGGATTAGTGTTTCCCACAGGTTTATCGATAGTCTCTATATAGGTTACTATCTTAATCGTTAAGTGTGTTGGTAGTAAAATCTGCATTTTTAATAATTGGTGCAAGTATTTGAAAATCTGAAAATGTAGGGTAAACACTAATAAACTGAAGGGTGTAGGTAAACATTAATACACTGGAGTGTTTACCCAACGTTTTCAAATACTTGCACCAATAATTCATGAAAGTTTTCCGCATATGTAAATGTAAATACGTAATGTATTTGTTTATGCGTACAACACCAATGAACACAGGCATTGTGCTAAAAGCTTACCTGGAGCACTGTCCTACACATAAAATGTCACGCTTCTTAAACTAATTCGATAGTATCCGGTATCCAGCGACCTTAAACAATTTGTAGAAGGCGTTGAGGTGTTTTATCGATAAAACGTGTATGGCAGAACATGATAATAAATCCGATTAAATGCAATCCTCTATAGAAATAATTTAATTGCTGAAATTGTTTCATAACTAATATAAGGTTTAGTATAATACAGCTTCCAACCGCACAGTGACGTAATAAACTACGTCTTAAATCACTGATCCGTACGAGTAGATTCGAAGAACCCAGCTTTCTAATTTCATACAAAGTAATAAGATTAAATTGCGCCTACCTGTGATTTAAGGCAATGCACACTCCACAGGAAACAGCGTCGTGGTTACCACAATACATGTTCATCACTTCTGTCCCATGAACTTTACATTTCTCCTTGATTAAGACCGGAGACGCCTGGGGACCTCGTGTCCTCATTTCTTCCTTGTCCAGGATATTATGTCCCCTCATCCCTTGGAATTTATTGTGATCCCGTAAACATTTTGAACACAAGTTTTGTCCGCACTCCACACAAGCATGTAGGGCTTCTTCATGCCTGCCATCAACCTCACACGGAGAACAAGAAAAATCATAAACGGCGTCAGATCCCGTCTTCGCCGACCGCAAAAATCGTCCGCCGACATTTAGGGGCGTAGCGTGACCAATTTCAATGTTACTCACGGGGGAATAAGGAATGTTTCGAGCAGGATACAAGACATAAACGAATAGCGGTGTGAATGGATGCATATATAAAGTTTATTTAAGACCTATTGTGTACTACTGGCCATAATTTATGACACACACTCAACCTTGTCAGATATGAGAGAGAGAGAGAGAGAGAGAGAGAGAGAGAGAGAGAGAGAGAGAGAGAGAGAGAGAGCATTTAGTGTTTACCCTACTTTTTAAACCAATCAGATTGCTCAGAATTGCAAATAATGGCGACAGTTATTCATGAACAATTTACTACAAGCGTTCTTCACAGGTTAAAGCGTGACCTATAGTGACTATAGATACACCTATGGTTAACACTAAGCCGGATAGTCTATGAAGAGGAATCTTCACCATTAAGAAACCGCGGTCGGTTGCTACGCTCCCTCCATTTCGGTTTCTTAATGGTGAAGATTTCTCTTCATAGCCTACGAAATGCCGTAACGTTATACCGAAAAAAATCCGATTCAACGTCACGTGGTAACGTCAATAACCCACAATCCAAAGTCACGTGCTAACGTGTATTAGACGTCACGTAACAACTGCATTACGACAGACGGTAACGGCCAATTGTGATAGAAGCCGCGTTTACAAAATGACTAGGTATGTAATCAGTCGCCATGGTTGATAAAACAATAATTATTGTAGAACGAGGGAACTATAGAACGGCAATTGCGCCGTGTTCAAAACTCGCTAGGTCCCCTTGTTTTTAAATATTGCTGTCTGTTAATTTTATTGCATCAATAAATTAAAAAATCAACCTAACAAATTGAAATCTCAAAATTTTATTTAATTAAATTCAAGCTGTTTTAAAGTCAAAATGATACCGAATTAGTCGATGGAGGTTCTAATTGTTATGCTTGATACAAACTTCACGATTGCCGTGTGTCCCTTTAAGTCGAAGTAGGTATGTCGGCAAAAAAATACGACTGGGGCTTATTATACTCATTATTGTCCCACATGTATACGTTCAATCATGTCCATTATGTTGTCCTGCATGTATACGTTCTATCATGTCCATTAGGTTGTCCTGCATGTATACGTTCTATCATGTCCATTAGGTTGTCCTGCATGTATACGTTCTATCATGTCCATTAGGTTGTCCTGCATGTATACGTTCTATCATGTCCATTAGGTTGTCCTGCATGTATACGTTCTATCATGTTCATTAGGTTGTCCCACATGTATACGTTCAATCATGTCCATTATGTTGTCCTGCATGTATATGTTCTATCATGTCCATTAGATTGTCCCGCATGTATACGTTCTATCATGTCCATTAGATTGTCCCGCATGTATACGTTCTATCATGTCCATTATGTTGTCCTGCATGTATACGTTCTATCATGTCCATTATGTTGTCCTGCATGGATACGTTCTATCATGTCCATTATGTTGTCCTGCATGGATACGTTCTATCATGTCCATTATGTTGTCCTGCATGTATACGTTCTATCATGTCAATTAGGTTGTCCCGCATGTATACGTTCTATCATGTCCATTATGTTGTCCTGCATGTATACGTTCTATCATGTCCATTATGTTGTCCCGCATGTATACGTTCTATCATGTCCATTAGGTTGTCCCGCATGTATACGTTCTATCATGTCCATTATGTTGTCCTGCATGTATACGTTCTATCATGTCCATTATGTTGTCCCGCATGTATACGTTCTATCATGTCCATTAGGTTGTCCCGCATGTATACGTTCTATCATGTCCATTATGTTGTCCTGCATGTATACGTTCTATCATGTCCATTATGTTGTCCCGCATGTATACGTTCTATCATGTCCATTATGTTGTCCCGCATGTATACGTTCTATCATGTCCATTAGGTTGTCCCGCATGTATACGTTCTATCATGTCCATTAGGTTGTCAAACATGGATACGTTCTATCATGTCCATTATGTTGTCCTGCATGTATACGTGCTATCATGTCCATTAGGTTGTCCCACATGGATACGTTCTATCATGTCCATTAGGTTGTCCTGCATGTATACGTTCTATCATGTCCATTATGTTGTCAAACATGGATACGTTCTATCATGTCCATTATGTTGTCCTGCATGTATACGTGCTATCATGTCCATTAGGTTGTCCCACATGGATACGTTATATCATGTCCATTAGGTTGTCCTGCATGTATACATTCTACCGTGTCCATTAGGTTGTCCCACATGGATACGTTCTATCATGTCCATTAGGTTGTCCCACATGGATACGTCCTATCATGTCCATTAGGTTGTCCCACATGTATACGTTCTATCATGTCCATTAGGTTGTCCCACATGGATACGTTCTATCATGTCCATTATGTTGTCCCACATGGATACGTTCCATCATGTCCATTATCCTGTCCCGCACGTATACGTTCTATCATGTCCACTATTATCCTGTCCCACATGTATACGTTCTATCATGTCCACTATTATCCTGTCCCGCATGTATATACGTTCTATCATGTCCATTATCCTGTCCCATATGTATACGTTCTATCATGTCCACTATTATCCTGTCCTGCATGTATACTTTCCATCATGTCCATTATCCTGTCCCACGTGTAAACGTTCTATCATATCCACTATCCTGTCCCAGACGTATACGTTCTATCAAGTCCATTATTATCCTGTCCCGCATGTATATACGTTCTATAATGTCCATTATGTTGTCCCGCACGTATAGGTTCTATCATGTCCATTATGTTGTCCCACATGTATACTTTCCATCATGTCCATTATTCTGTCCCACATGTATACGTTCTATCATGTCCACTATCCTGTCCCGCACGTATACGTTCTAGCATGCCCATTATTATCCTGTCCCGCATGTATATACGTTCTATCATGTCCATTATGTTGTTCCACATGTATACTTTCCATCATGTCCATTATTCTGTCGCACATTTATACGTTCTATCATGTCCACTATCCTGTCCCGCACGTATACGTTCTAGCATGTCCATTATTATCATGTCCCGCATGTATATACGTTCTATCATGTCCACTATCCTGTCCCACATGTATACGTTCTATCATGTCCACTAACCTGTCCCGCACGTATACGTTCTATCATGTCCATTATTATCCTGTCCTGCATGTATATACGTTCTATCATGTCCATTATGTTGTCCCACATGTGTACGTTCTATCATGTCCATTATCCTGTCCTGCGTGTATACGTTCCATCATGTTCATTATCCTGTCCCGCATATATACGTTATATCATGTCCATTATCCTGTCCGTCATGTATACGTTCTATCATGTCCATTATCCTGTCCGGCATGTATACGTTCTATCATGTCCATTATCCTGTCCGGCATGTATACGTTCTATCATGGCCATTATCATGTCCGGCATGTATACGTTCTATCATGTCCATTATCCTGTCCCGCGTGTATACGTTTTATCATGTCCATTATCCTGTCCCGCGTGTATACGTTCTATCATGTCCATTATCCTGTCCCACGTGTATACGTTCTATCATGTCCATTATCCTGTCCCGCGTGTATACGTTCTATCATGTCCATTATCCTGTCCGGCAAGTATACGTTCTATCATGTCCATTATCCTGTCCGGCATATATACGTTCTATCATGTCCATTATCCTGTCCGGCATGTATACGTTCTATCATGTCCATTATCATGTCCGGCATGTATACGTTCTATCATGTCCATTATCCTGTCCCGCGTGTATACGTCTTATCATGTCCATTATCCTGTCCCGCGTGTGTACGTTCTATCATGTCCATTATCCTGTCCCACGTGTATACGTTCTATCATGTCCATTATCCTGTCCCGCGTGTATACGTTCTATCATGTCCATTATCCTGTCCCGCATGTATACGTTCTAGCATGTCCATTATCCTGTCCCGCATGTATACGTTCTATCATGTCCATTATCCTGTCCCGCGTGAATACGTTCTATCATGTCAATTATCCTGTCCCACGTGTGTACGTTCAATCATATCCATTATCCTGTCCCACATGTATACGTTCTAACATGTCCATTAACCTGTCCCGCACGTATACGTTCTAGCATGTCCATTATTATCCTGTAGCGCATGTATACCTTCCGTCATGTCCATTATCCTGTCCCACATGTATACGTTCTATCATGTCTACTATCCTGTCCCGCACGTATACGTTCTAGCATGTACATTATTATCCTGTCCCGCATGTATATACGTTCTATCATGTTCATTATGTTGTTCCACATGTATATGTTCTATCATGTCCATTATGTTGTTCCACATGTATACGTTCTATCATGTCCATTATGTTGTCCCACATATATACGTTCTAGCATGTCCATTATCCTGTCCCACATGTATACGTTCTATCATGTCCACTATCCTGTCGCGCACGTATACGTTCTAGCATGTCCATTATTATCCTGTCCCGCATGTATATACGTTCTATCATGTCCACTATCCTGTCCCACATGTATACGTTCTATCATGTCCACTAACCTGTCCCGCACGTATACGTTCTATCATGTCCATTATTATCCTGTCCTGCATGTATATACGTTCTATCATGTCCATTATGTTGTCCCACATGTGTACGTTCTATCATGTCCATAATCCTGTCCGCATGTATACGTTCCATCATGTTCATTATCCTGTCCCGCACGTATACGTTCTACCATGTCCATTATCCTGTCCTGCGTGTATACGTTCTATCATGTCCATTATCCTGTCCGCATGTATACGTTCTATCATGTTCATTATCCTGTCCGGCGTGTATACGTTCTATCATGTCCATTATCCTGTCCCGCGTGTATACGTTCTATCATGTCCATTATCCTGTCCCGCGTGTATACGTTCTATCATGTCCATTATCCTGTCCCACGTGTATACGTTCTATCATGTCCATTATCCTGTCCCGCGTGTATACGTTCTATCATGTACATTATCCTGTCCGGCATGTATACGTTCTAGCATGTCCATTATCCTGTCCCACATGTATACGTTCTATCATGTCCATTATCCTGTCCCGCGTGTATACGTTCTATCATGTCCATTATCCTGTCCCACGTGTGTACGTTCTATCATGTCCATTATCCTGTCCCACATGTATACGTTCTACCATGTCAATTATCCTGTCCCACATGTATACGTTCTATCATGTCCATAATCCTGTCCCACACGTATACGTGACGGGACTAGTCCCAAACGTGATGAGGTCCATTTCATTTCATTCCACTCCACATGCCAGGAGGGGTTTTGATATAAATTGGCACAACTACTGACCTCACAAAATCGACGTGCATAAGTCATATACTTCTTACATTCGTGTGTAAGGTCCATTTTGTGTCCGCTCCATAACTCTCACATGCTTTCAAGTATTTTAAAATAAATGGGCACACATACTCACCTCATTAAGATGGTGTTAAGACCGCGACCTCACCCCCCCCCCCCCCCCCCACACACACACACACACACACCAGAGTGCATCAACCCCACCCTACACCATCCCACCCCTTCACAAATAAATGTTAGTCTACTATTCTTTGGTCCTCATCAACGACCATCTCCTCTAATGGCGGGGGATATAAACAGAATTTCTTGTTTATTATATTTTGACAAACTCCCAATTGTTTGAATGTTGAATGTATTTTATTACAGAAAACATACAGCAAAAGACGAATTCGGCTCGCATCAGCTGCGAGAAAATACCAGTAAGTAATCATTTAAAATACCAGTAAGTGATCGTTTAAAATACCAGTAAGTAATCATTTAAAATACCGCGTTTCTGTACGTTCAGTGGACGGTCTTCCTCTTGAAGTTAACAGTAACAGTAACTGTATAAATGACTTGCACCAATCATGGACTACTGTTTCCGAGTATGGGGTTATAAACCGTACCCCAGGTGCGATATACCATTGAAAATCGAGCCTCGGCGTCCACAGACACGCTTCTAATATAAGTATGAAAGCACTAATTATTTTCCCCATAGACACCAATGTTAAAGTGTCACATATTAATAATTTGCTGCAAATTCAACTCAAGTATGGATAATGCAGCAGTGTAATGTTCATATAGAAAACTATTTTTCCACTTGAAAAATCACCAGAAAACGTGGGGTCACAAGACATGTAAGAAAGTTCTTGTTTGGTTACTAAACAGGTCAAGGGTACAGCTGTTTTTATTGCTCACAAAGTGTAAGGATAGAGTCGAAATTTCGAAAATGTTCATCAGTGATCCAGTAAAACCTATTAATACGCTTCTTATACATATAACCACAAAATCGAATAGAAATGGGCAGTTTTCCCCTACTTATAATGCCCATTTCCATCAAAAAAGGAGGGATTACTTTTTATTATAGGAACTACATTCGATACACCTCGGAGGTTTACATGTAATAAGTGGTGGTAAACCTACAGTAAAAAACGGAGATGTATAGAGTGGACTGATCCGTGAAAGATGTGTAAGGACTAATGTGATTCCCGTTCAGGTGTTCAGTCTTCTTCACACTGTTCAGGTGGGAAATGCTAAATAGGTCATTATTAATCTAAATTCGGTCATGGTCGGGATAGAACGCACGCTCCCTGGATTACTAAGCCGAAGTGTCAACCTGGCAGGGATAGAACGCACGATCCATTGATTACTAAGCCTAACTGCTAACCTGGCTGGGATATAACGCACGATCCCTTGACTGCTCACCTGGCAGGGATAGAACACACGAACCCTGGATTACTAAGCCGAAGTGTCAACCTGGCTGGGATAGAACACACGAACCCTGGATTACTAAGCCGAAATGTCAACCTGGCTGGGATATAATGCACGATTCCTGGATTACTAAGCCGAAGTGTCAACCTGGCTGGTATAGAACACACGAACCCTGGATTACTAAGCCTGAGAAAAGATGGGGGAAAACGCCGAGCGAAATAATAAAAATAGACAAAAAAACGCGGGGCGAAATAACGAAATAACGCCAAGAACGCCGGGCGAAAAGACGCCAAGCGAAATAACGAAAAAACGCCCGGCGAAATAACGCCCAGCGAAAAGACATAAAATATTCAGAACACCAGGCGAAAAGAAAAAACAAGAGAAGTTCTGTGGAGTCCGCCTTGGCTCATTCGAGTGTCGGACGGCGACTAGAAACAATACACAGGTGTTAGAATGTGTGGGTTACTGAGGTGGGAAAGCGTGTTCGGCTACTCACACAACCTAGCACCCAGCACGATATTCTATCCAAAGTATTCGCACAACCTTCCTCTGAACACGCACTTCTATCCCAGCTATCCACACCTCATAGCACCAAGCACCAAGCACGCTATCCTACCCAAACTACTAATTCCTCCTAACATCGAGCACGCTATCCTACCCGAACTACTAATTCCTCCTAACATCGAGCACACATCATACCCAAGCAATTCATAGCACGCTATCCTACCCAAGCAATTCATAGCACGCGCTATCCTACCCAAGCAATTCATAGCACGCTATCCTACCCAAGTAACTCACGCCTCATAACACTGAGCAAGCTATCCTACACCAGCTACAAATAACTGATATCATGCCCTAGCTACCCACATCTAGCACCGAGCACGCTATCATGCCCCAGCCCTTCACATCTTGCACCGAATGCGCTATCATGTCCGGCTACCACACCTCATATCACCGAGAACGCTATCCTACCTACCCAAATGTCCTAGTATCGAACACGCTGGCTATTCACAGCTCCTAGCACTAAACACGCTGTCATGTCCAAGCAATCAACATATTTGAAGGAACCGAGCACGCTATACTACCCCAGCTACCCACACCAACTAGCACCTGTAATATCTTTCTAATCGCAGTATTTTCGCTTGGCGTTATTTCGCCCGGCGTTTTTTCGTTTTTCGCTTGGCATCTTTTCGCCCGGCGTTATATTGCTCGGCGTTATTTCACCCAGCGTTTTTTCGTCTTTTCGTTAATTTGCTCGGCGTTTTCGTTTTTTTCGTCTTTTCGTTATTTCGCCCGGCGTTATTTCGCGGCGAAATAACGAAAAGACGAGATGGCACATATCAGCCACCATAGTTATGCTATATGAAAAGCATGTTTTAAAGAGGTGATTTCAAAAATGAACAGCAGTTGTGTGTACATATGTATAGGCGAGGATCCATTGGACACGGAACCAATGGGCCCTTCCCGTAAACTCCTTAAAAAGGTTTACCTTAAAAGTATAACAATATACAAGCAGATACTATGAATTCTAATCATCGTCATCCTATACTAAAAGGGAAAACTGCAAACTTAAACCACCTGTGTCGTATAATTGTGTCTTATTTCTCAGAGGAAAGATATACTGGAAACAATGACAAACTCATGTCAGTGCCGTCTCTTGGGGAAAGACTCGTTGCTGTTGGAGCAGACGAAAATACACCACGCCGTTTGCAGCCTTTACAGAACGCCAAAACCGGTCATCTGCCTCCTCTCAAAGCAAACAAAGTACAGGCTTCCCGAACGCCACATCGAACGCAGACGGTCAAAACACCAGAACTTCCGACATGCTCACTTGCAGATATTCCCAAGAATCAAGATCCAAGAAATAAGAATAACGCCTTGATACAATCACAGAATTCAGTTAACGAATTTAGTACTAGCAAATATGTAAACACGAGAAAAAATCCGTTAGAAAAGCCATTCGACAGCCTTCTTCCAAGAAATGAAAGCATCCATAAGTGTAACAGCAGAAACACGCCAATCCGGGAACCATTAAGGCATCAACGAATGCGGGTACAGCCCGCGAAACAAAGCGTACAGATGACGCATCAGATCCAATGGACCGATGAACAGAAATGTGTCTCCTGGCAGAAGGAAAGAGAAGCTCTTCGGAAACATAGACAACGGCAAGCCAATACACCTAGAATGTCACCAAACCCCATAAAAGCTCAAGCGGTGTTTCAAATGCAACCACCTGCTGCCGGATCGACTCCCATAATACGAGGTAAAATTAGGCTTGTATCTAAGTCTGCACGTGCTTTTCATAACTGTCCTTAACTTTATTAACCTTTGATTAGATCCCTTTTGTAGTAGCTGCTTTGCGATTTGACATGCTCCCATGCAGACATTTCTGTATACGTCTTAATGTTAAACGTTATTAAACATTTAGAATAAAATAACTTAGCCCAAAAAGACAAAGTTTAACTTGTCTTATTAAACATATCATTATTATTTTATATATCTGCAAATTGTTTAGAAACCAAAGAGAAGAAGAAAGCCGACAGGAGCCAAATGAAAACCGTTAACCTGACGTTGCGTCGCGTCACCGATGACGAAGACGACTGGGACTGGGACAAGGACATTGATGAATACTTTCAAATTGATAATAACCAGAACCAGTCTAAATCAGGTTCTCGTCTGCTTTCACCAGCAGCCACAGGTGACAAGTATTCATGTCAACATCAAAAAAAACGCTCTCCTGTGTCAAAGAGCATAGAATGCACCAAGAAAGGCGTTGGTTTCCGATCCAGATCAAAGTTGGCGGAACAGAAAGCTCTAGAGGATGAGAGGAAAGAAAAGGAGTTAAAGGAAAGGGAGAGGATAGCTATGCTGATTCCTGAAAAAGTGCGGAGGGGTTTGAAGAAGTTTGGCTTTAAATAAGAGTTTGAAAGAGTCGCAGCGTTTAAATCGACAGTCTTTCAAAGGACCGATACTGATGATTCCACCGGAAACTGCAGGTCAAAATCAACAATGGCGAAAAGAACAAATATTCTAGGCAATCATAATGAGTGCATTCAGCGTTGTCCCATTGGCAACGGTGAACCACGTCAGTTGGCCATGGGTCACTTATGGCCACCGACGGCAAAATTTGGTTACCATTGGGTACCTATGTACAATTGACAACCGTAAAACTCTATAGGTTATATAACATTTGGGATTATAATATCAGCAATACCTGTTTCTGAGATAATGGTCGTCGCCATTTTAAAATGTGTCATATCGAGGCCGACCGACGCTACCCTGGATGTAGAGTTTTGGCAAGATTGGCTGCCCATTGGCAACTAACGATGGTTACCCTTCAAGAGTGGCTGCCCATCGGCAACTAACGATGGTTATCCGGCAAGATTGGCTGCCCATCGGCAACTTACGACGGTTACCAGTCAATATTGACTGCCCATCGGCAACTAACGATGGCTACCCGCCAAGACTGGTTGCCTAATGACGGTTATCCGGCTATATTGGCTGCCCATTGACAACTAACGACTGTTACCCGACAAGATTGGCTGCCCATCGGCAACTAACGACGGTTACCCGTCAATATTGACTGCCCATCGGCAACTAACAATGGCTACCCGGCAAGACTGGTTGCCCAGCGTCAACTAACGGCGGGTACCCGGTAAGATTGGCTGCCCATCGGCAACTAACGATGGTTACCCGGCAAGACTGGCTTCCCATCGGCAACTAACGACGGATACACGGGAAGATTGGCTCCCCATCGGCAACTAACGACGGTTACACTCATCGGCAACTAACGACGGCTACACGGCAAGACTGGAAGATTGGCTGCCCATCCGCAACTAACGGCGGTTACCCGTCAAGAATGACTGCCCATCGGCAACTAACGACGGTTACCCGACAAAAATGACTGTCCATCGGCAACTAACAACGGTTACCCGGCAAGACTGGCTACCCATCGGCAACTAATAACGGTTACCAATGGTGGCCGATGACTACCGATGACTACCGATGACTGCCGATGACTACCGATGACTACCGATGACTACCAATTGTGCTTTCGGGAAGCGATGGGAGCTTCATGAGAAAGGCAAGTGGACTGATAGAACGACGGTGCCTGGTCTGTGTTTGGAGTAGATGGGAAATGAAAGTGCAATTCCTTTATTGTTATCAATAAGTATATGCCGGAGTCGAACTTCATTTCCATTCATTTCGTTATATTAGTGACATATACTCATTCTGACACGATTATAACCAAAGTATGTATATATAAATATATATAGACATACTAATAAGTTCGTTGCTTATTATTTTGTGTGTAACAATGCGAATCGCAAGGAGGGGAGGTAATTAATGTAAGGCTTATAGAAAACACTGCATTTGGTAATATACTGCAATACAATTTAAGATTTAATGTGTTATGTTTTATATTTAAAATGCTTATATTTGTCCTCTGAATCAGAAGAGTTTTTTCTTATTCTAAAATAATATATTGTTAAACGTTTACAGTATATAAAATCTTGGAGAAATTATTTTTATGGTTGTCAATTAAAACACGAATTACACAGACAGTATGTGACTTTGTTTCATATAAAAATACATGTATGCAATTGCATTAAAGTTAGCCTAATGTTACGCCAGGTTTAATAAATTATTATTCAATAAAACATCTGCTGTTGGTAACTAGCCGACTCGGCGAGATTGTGTTGTAGAAATCGTAATATATTGTAATTCAGTGGGGCTTAGAATGCTGTCAGGTGTGGGTATAATTCAAAATAAGTACTTCCGTCACAAAACAAACACTTATCGTAACATAAATGAATATTTACAGACTTGCCGAGTCGGCGAGTTTTCAGATCAAGTGATTTCATAAAATATCTTTACTGAACGGAACATGATGCCCTATTTAGCGCATTTGTATATTTTATATGGTATAATCTATTAATGCAGTTTTATTTGAATTTTGAATTCTCGAAGCTGTATGATCATTTTTACGAAGCCATCTTGTCATTTTTGACTTGTATGGTCATTTTCGAGGCTGTCATTTTCGAGGCTGTTTGATAATTTTGGAAGATGTATTGTCATTTTCGACGCTGTATGATCATTTTCGACGCTGTATTGTCGTTTTCGAGGCTGTACGGTTATTTTTGAAACGAAACTGTTTGATCATTTTGAAAACTATATGTTCATTTTTGTTGCTTTTAAAGCTGTAGCAAACCCGTGTAAATATTTTGGTATATTTTAAATGTGTGCGCTTAATATCGCGTCATGTGACGGCGGTTGTCACGTATATTACCCTGTATTGTTTGGCTGTATAAACACATTTAATTAATTTATATTCAGGCACGCAATATCAGCTGTATAAACAACTTTCAATACTTAAAATCCAATAACAGGTCGATTTATCATATCGCACTTAAATACTCGATTTTCACTCCGGGGAAATCTGCACGCCGCGAATTAGAATCAGATCGCTAAACGATACAAGTAATATAACCACTACCTTGCGTACTACAACTATTGCTGTAGATGATACTTTAGTACGGTGATCCCATCTACTTCGTAGCGTACAGTAACACAATTGCGGATAGTTCTTTAGTTTATGTAGTTGATATTTGCTGGCACATGATATTGATATGATGTTCACATTATCCATATAGTTTTTCACAAAATTTGATGTCTTGAATATTTGATAATTTCTACAATTTATGACAACGAATGGAATAACTAGATACTAAAAACTACAATTCTAAGAAACTGAAAAGACTAAGAATGATTATCAGGCTATTATTTTAATAATTCCAAGTATAATTTTTGTGTTTGAAATTGACGGAATTCATGATAAGCCACATAAAATAAACACCGTCAAGTTTGACGTATAAATTTCATTGATCTAACCAAATACATTTTAATAATTAGGTCAGTGATCTAACCTAATTTCGTACGATACACTAACCTACCTGTTCTCGAATGTACAGATTAGGCCAAGAGTATTTTGTCTCGGCGAAAAAGGTTACAATTTAGGTATTTACAAAAATATATCAGCACGAAAAGTAGACAACTTGAAGGCCTTATCAGTTAATTGTTTTGCATTAAACATTAAAAGCACACATGTAGGTCGTGGCATGTTTCGTCACAGCGTGTGTGTTTTTCACGATTTTAATTAAACGAGCATACTCGTAAGATCGAGCATAGATATTGTACATGTGTTTTAAAATAACAAACAACGCAATTATAACAGATAAACCCGTGTAATGTAATGTTTTATGCGACCACGAATACGTTAAACACTCTTGTTTGAATATGCATCAAATCATGTTTTAGTTGGCAATTCATAATGAAATTCATAATGGCGGGAATGAAATGATGACAAATAAATCTATTTCGTCTGACTAAATTCTTAAATACTCGTGTTTGAATATGCATCAAATCATTTTTGAGAGTTGGTAGCTCGTAATACAGTTCAAAATGGCGGCAATGGGGGGAATAAAAAATACACCTTTCTTAGGCTAATTATTTAAGACGTTTTATATATAGGAAGTGCCATCAATAAATGTACAATACTTGATCAATAGTAGGTGTATACATGGTCAACATTAAACTATTTGGTTAAAATCGCATTATTTGGTTAAAATTGCATAATTTGGTAAAAATTGCTTCATTTTGGCAGGTAAGTCGCTTTAAGATACTTATGCCATTAAAGTAAAGTATATAATTTGGTTTCGTCTTTGGATTTGTATATGTAATTACTACCCTGTTTACACTAATCGGAATACGATGATTCATAATTATATAAAACAGTCACATGCTCCTCGAACAAAAGTATTAAACCCTAAGCCTGTACGAAAGTAGTATTGCTTTAAAGGGGCTAGAGGCGATTTGGGAGAGTAATTTGGTGCCAATTCAAATACAAATGACAGTATGATAATGTGCTTCAGTGTCATGGAATGTCCACATTAATGGGCCGCATGCTACATTCGGTTTAATTATTATTGATGAAAATGTTGTTGTTGTTTCTGGAAATCTCGACGACTCCGCTTGCTTTTGATGTTTTGTCATAAATAATTATTCTCCTAGGTTCATATTGCCAGCAGTTGTGCATATGATTAAATAAAATAAACGTGTGTTGTATCCTTAAATCTACAAATTAATTAATATTAATGATTGACACCATAAACACTAGCCGAGTCGTCGAGTTTTCAGAACCATACTATTTCATTAACCCTTAACCCGCTAAGCACGACTATAATAACCTTTGCGTCCATTGTAAACCCAGATCAGCCTGCGAGTTGGAGGGTGTATAATGTCCGACTGCTGATCAGTCACCCCCCCCCCACCCCCCCCCCCCCCCCCCCCCCCCCCCACACACAAAATACCCCTTTGTCACATAAATGGAATGGTCTTAATTCAAAGAAAGAACAGTCCATGGTACATATTTAGCGGGTTAATGGTTAAGAGTAATTAAATCGGACATTTTATGGGGCCTAGTTTCGTGCATATGCACATTTAATATGAAACTGAAACACAATCAATGTATTCGTATTAGGATTATCACCCAGAATTCTTCCAGATCGCCTCCAGTCCCTTTAAGTTTAAACCGCAAAATATATCGCGTGACACACACAAACAGTTTTTTTTCTATATCGTGGTTTGAAGGGTCTCAAATTTTAGCATGGGAGTACTGTTAAGTGCGTATGCATAAAACTACAAATTAATGGAGCATTGACTTCAAGTATGTTATACCCAAAAATACGAATTACATTTGTTTCTTAAAAGACCGTGCGCAGTTAACACTTTAAAAAAAATGGCTTTAAATAGAAAATATATATCATATATGTCCATAGTAAAAAGAAAACAAATGGCAACTCTAAACGAAGTCTCGCAAGGTAATAGTGTTTAAATTATTGTTTTAACTGAGTGGAATTTAAAGGGGAAAAACTCATGAATATTTTGTAGATATTTTATCCTGCAAACATACATGTACAAATAACATTCAAATGACGTCATAACACTTAATATAAATGAAGCAGAACATAGCCGACATGCATGTAACTCATTTCGTTTATGTCCATTGTCATAGAAATCACCAGCCCGTATACCAAAAGCAACTTAAGTAGAAAATAGTACTTGAAGGTAATGTGGCGACAGAGCCAAACTGGTGAAAGAGAGAGAGAGAGAGAGAGAGAGAGAGAGAGGAGAGAGAGAGAGAGTTTTGAAAAACTTGGGATAAGGTGAAAGAATTATTCAAATCGGATGATGAACAAAAAAGATATGACCATTTGAAGGTTGTTGTAAAATGGGAGTGGGAGCCGTCATTTTGAGAATTATGACGTCATAGTTACAAATAAACATATTTATCACATAACTTACATTGCGGGAGTGGAATAACACCATTCTATATTTTCGATATACAACTAGTTATATAAGTATGCAAATAAGCCTAGTATGCGCTGTCAAAAAAAATCGATAATGACTATGATCCAATTCCCACGGTTTATGTCGGTTTTGCGTGTTTAAGCGACATGCAAAATACAATAAAAGTCGATATGTGAGTTAAGTGATAAATAGAATCTAACATTCGTTCTCATTCATAATTGAATTTATTAAACTCTTTAGCAAAATGATATAATGCTCGGCAAGAGTCTCGCATTATATCAATTTGCCAACTCGTTTAATAAATTCAATAATGAATGAGTACTCCTGTAAGATCCTCTATATATAATATATGGCATATTGATCAATATCATTTAAAGCAAAGAAAATCACTGCAAATGAATGCAAAATCCTTTACTGACCATATAAAGCATAATTGCCATTAAGTATACATAGTTTTCATAGTTGCTGTCTTTTTTTCTTTCTGTAATTCAGTACATTTTCATATTTGTAAATATTCCATATATGCTTATATAGAACTGTGATGTCATAGCTCTCAAAATGGCGGCTTCCATATCCGTTTCAATAGAACCTTCAAATGACCATATCTACTTTGTTTATCATTCGATTTTGATAATTATTTCACCCTAATCCAAGTTTTTCAGAACTCTCAATAATACAGATGGGTTGACTGTGTCGCGACATTCCCTTTCAATCAAAATTTAATAATAATTTTAGCTGTGTTTTTTATTAATCCACAGCATTATTTAAAATATTTAGACTTCGTAAATGATAGAAAAAAATGTTTAAAACATTGATACATTTTGACTTAAGTTAAGAAACATTATGAATGCGGACCCTGGATCAGTGAATAATTAAGTTGCTTTTCTCTGACATATTTCTTGATTATATGACCCGAACAGCACAGAACATTACATTTTATTTTGACTTGTACAACGTACATCATCATATATATATATACAAAACATATATACATATATATATGTAAGTCACATGACTAGCGGAACAGTGCATAGTATCATTTTCATCATTTCAATACAAAGTAAATACACTATTTATTACATAATTGTGTGGTTGAGAATAAACTATTCTATATAAATTATAAAAAAAAAATGAATTACATCTCTAGTTGAGAATGAACAACATCTCTAGTTGAGAATGAACAACATAACAAAACAATGGTTATGTTATCTATGAAACGGTATTGAGAATACTCATTCTTAATAATAATAATGACATTTTAATGTATATTGCTAACTTCAGTACAACTGATTCATTTTCTGACTGCATTAAATCTAAAAATGTAAACATGCTAGGTGACATAATAATGTTTTTGATAAGACTCTTTCTAAACTCGATGTAACATGGGCAAATAATTATGACATGATACTCGTCTTCTAAATCTGTTGTATTACAACATTTGCAATAACGTTCATTTCGTGGAATTCTATTTTCTAAAAAATCTTCAAGTTTAAATTCTTAAAGAGTGTGCTAAAATTGAGCTGAATCATTATTTTACTACATTATTTTTTTCAGCAAACATATAGGGTAGGAGGATAAGTGAAAATTGTTTTCGTTCACAGAAGTATATCCTCTAAAAATATACGTGTCCAAGTAATATAGATAAGGAAAATCTAGTTTCTTTGGTTGGGTTTAAAATTCGAAAGTTTTACGTCTGAAACAGTAATGTTTTGGAAACACAAGATTGTTTTTCTTCACATTTTTGCCAAAGTTTATGGTAGGAGACCCTCTTACCCTCGTAATCCTAACAAATAACAAAAAGTCTAGCTTAAATAAATTTAAAGTAGCTATCTCGCCATCAACAGGCACCTTTACCTAAACTTATACTGACGACGAGGTACATATATATAATTTGCATATTTTGAGAATCCAATTTCTATAGATACAATATAAAAGTTTTTAACCAACCAGGCCGAACTCAAGCACTGGAGCGTCGAATTAAAAGTTACCAACTCATAATTCATTACGCATAAACAGGTATTTCAAGAACCATGAATAAACCTATACTTTTAATAGGCACATATACATTAGTATATGACTTGAACACACGGGTAGAGTTTTGATAAACGGTTTTGTAGTTTAATTTTGCCTTATTTGGCGGGTTATAGTTTCTTTGATGAATGTCCTATTGAGAGCATCGTCATTGCTAATTATCCTGAATACGAATTGCACTTTGGCATTGAATTGGCGGAAAATAAAACACTAAGCTTATTTTCTCCAGCTTAAAACTTTAGTCTAAATATATAGTTGGTTTTCAAAAGTTAATACGTATTCATTGAATTATATATTAACATAATAGTCCTAACGCGGAAAAGCATTACCGCGTTCTCTGACTTAAATGTATGTGAACGCCATGACATGTACTTGTAATGACAAGTTCAACCACAAGTTCTCACGGCATGTGTACGACATTCCGATGCTTTACCACCCTTAGTATCCCAGTATTATTCTTTTCTTTTTTTCTTTTGCATTCTTCTTTTTTTTTTTCATTCTTTTTTTGGTTGATTAAGTCTCCACCCTGAATGCACAAAGAAAACAATCCGCTTTGTAATATGCACATGCCTGACTGAAATTGCTTTATATTATAACAAGTGTCGCATATAATAATCAAATAAATAATATACAAGATAACAAGATCAAAATGGTGTCAGACAATAAGGCCTAATTAAAAACGGGTTTGTTTATAGGAACCAAATAAACATTAAGTATGGTAGTTAGGAAGTTTGTCTACCCATCAGTTCGGTGTAAAGCAAATTATATATAAGTTTTTCTCCGACATTTCTTTTTAATTTTGAATAACAAGTATTGAAAATCGGTAAGATCGGTTTAATTTTTAAGTTTGGTCGAAATCTTCCCAAGACATAGATCTTTTTTAAAAGTTCTCGTCACTTTATTGACATTATTTCGGAATTTCAGAACGTTTCCATTCAACACATTTCCATAAATCAGTCAAAATGCTGCATTTTTATTAAACATCCGTTATCTAAGAAAGTTTCAGCAGTTTTTAATGCCTTTCCATCTATAACTAGCCAGTGGTCCGAGTTGGCGTTGCAGGTCCGGAGTTTGGGCCCGTCTTGACTCCGCGGGCCGACGTTTTGGGTCAAAGGTTGATAATCTGTTCACCAGCGAATTCATGTTTTTGCTACTTATCGGCCGCGTGCCTTTAAATCGTTCGTTTTCTGATTCAAACGTGAAATACTGAACATGAAGCACGGGCGGCGGGACGTATATGTCACGTGCATTAATCCGACGGTTTGACGCAATTCTTGCGTTATGGGAAACAGTTGGACGACATACGCGTGCTAACACGTTCTCAAGTTCAATTTGACTCATTTTTCTTGTCGGTAACTCCGCGGCAAGTAATCCAGACGGCTTCTCAGTGATGTTGATTTCCGCTTCCGTCCGCCGGCGTTCCTTCCACCTCTGAAGAACACGGTGTGTCGTCCTGAACTTGTTCATAGTTTCAGCCAATGACACGTGTTCGTTTTCTCCACTGTCACTAGTCTTGTCATTTGAATTGCTTTGAACTCGGGCCAAGAACCGATCGGCGTTTGAATCAGACCGGATGTTGAATGCAGGCGCTGACTTGGGGCGCATAAATGCTTGCGAATCCATAGTTTTTGCTCAATGTAGAATCACGATCTAAGAGATGATCAAACTGCAGATGATGCACTTTTTAAGTCATGCTATAGACGTTATAGTTATCCAAAACATTAATTTGACATGGCCTTCGAATGATTCCTTCCAGATTAGACAGACCGGATGTTGAATGCAGGCGCTGACTTGGGGCGCATAAATGCTTGCGAATCCATAGTTTTTGCTCAATGTAGAATCACGATCTAAGAGATGATCAAACTGCAGATGATGCACTTTATAAGTCATGCTATAGACGTTATAGTTATCCAAAACATTAATTTGACATGGCCTTCGAATGATTCCTTCCAGATTAGAGCACGCATACACGTGCTTTCCTTTTAGCATATATAACACGTTTATTTTAATTACAAGTAGACGAAATATTTGAATCGAAATTATCACAGCGCATTCGCTGATCAGATGTTTTTAATGTTCACAGAACACTTCTTTGTTATTTTGTTCAGAAATCAGAGATTTTTTAAAAATATTCCCTCGTATTACGTTTTAATTAGTTTAAATCCGTTTTTATGATGTCAATATGAGATCCGGAGGGTTTTGAAATTCCTCCCTCGCATCAACGGAGTTTATACGGTAGTGTATCGCCCGTCAATCTGTTTTAATCGGCCATTTAAACACATTAATCCACTTATTGAGCTCTTATCATTTAAGATTTACTTTACTTTCTATTTTTATAGAGGCCCGTAAGCTCATACGAGTGGAGTGTGTATCCTCCCCAAAACGACCTAAACTCAGTATGAATCGTTAGAGCACGGTATTGTGTTTTTCCAGCGTCCGGCAAATGCATGTCATGATGATAATGAGCAGAACTTTGTTACGTGTTTCGTACATGTTTCAAATACGTTTTGCGTAGGTTTTGGAATAAAGAAGTATTCCCGTAAAACAGACCACCTGTTATAATAGTATTATATTGATTTAATTGGGCATAGATAAATGGTGAGTAATCGAATACTGGGTATAGTTAATCGAATCCATATCACGTACTATACGCCTACTGCACCTTCTATGACCCTTTGTAGCAGCTGACTCCCCGTGTGGTTGCCGGAGTAGAATACAACCACTGAAAATCCCGCTAGAGACAGAGGGGTAAGATCCCCACCCCCACCTCCCAACACCTTTAGTTAATGTTCATTTTATCATTTCTATCATGCCTATCCAAGGTATCCATCACGACACCGCCTATGCATCCGTGGAAACGTAGCTCCATCGTATATGGAGTGTCTACTATATAATTTGCAGCAACTCTGCAGTTCTGCAAGTTAGAAGGTTCTATACGCATGCTCCGTATTTTATCTTCATGTAAATGGAGGACGAGCCTGGCATTTTTATTCATGTTAGGCGCCATATAACTTTTCATGTGTTGGTATGTCGTAAAACCCAATTTAGTATGTAAAAGCTCACTAAATACCCGTCTGTCTACCCACTCTACGTTTACTACATCTATTATCATGTCACTAAATACCCGCCTTCCAGACTAAGCTAGGCTAATTAGGCCTACCATTAAACATTCAGTTTAAAAAAATTAGGTTAGACATATTAAGCTGACCGTGATTAGAATGTAACAACGAAATCGGGTGTCGACCTAAATACTTGAGCTGAACGTAAACGTAACTGTTATCTTATTACCTATATATTAAAAGATACATTATATAGTGTTAGTGTATAGTATTTTTAAACTGTATCCAAAGTGAGCAAATTTAATAACAATTGTTAGTGCTTAGCCAACTGTTTCAATCAATAGGTTGTCTCAGATTTTCAAATACCCGCATGAATATTTTACTACCATGACTTATAGCGTAACCTACCTAGTGACTATCATCGATACACCTGTAGTAAACACTATGTCGGATAGAGGCTATGAAGTGAAATATTCAGCATTAAGAAACTGAGTCGCTCGAAACGCTTCCTCTGTTTCGGTTTCTTAAAGGTAAGGCTTTCTCTTCATAGTCTCTATCATATACATACACTATATTGTACAAAGTATACGTTCAAGTAAGTTGTCTGTGCTAAAGATGACGTCAAACCCCATTCAAACAAACACAAGTAAGTTGTCTGTGCTAAAGATGACGTAAAACCCCATTCAAACAAACACAAGTAAGTTGTCTGTGCTAAAGATGACATAAAACCCCATTCAAACAAACACAAGTAAGTTGTCTGTGCTAGTGATGACATAAAACCATTCAAACAAACACAAGTAAGTTGTCAGTGCTAGCGATGAAAACACAAGTAAGTTGTCTGTGCTCAAGATGACGTAAAACCCCATTCAAACAAACACAAGTATGTTGTAATAAGAGTAGGGCATGACTCCTGGATTTCTATGCGTCGCTCACCTCTCTCTGGGGCGGCTCGAAATAACACAATAAGATACGGCGTTGATGAGCCGTCAACTGAATTGGATTGCCAAGCTCATCCTCCTTTTACATCAAGATAAAATATGTAGAATGGTCCTAGAACCTTCTTACCCGCAGAACTACAGTAGCTGTATTCCACCCCGGCAACCACAGTGGGGATGAGCGTCAATAAACAACGATCCAATCATTCACGTAACAGTATGACTAGGGGCTGTTGTTACGAGTGACAGACCGGGATTAGCAAGTATTACGGAGGGGTAATTTATTTAAATATGATACATTGAACGAGTGTTGACATTACGATGTAATACTAATGCGTTGGTATGTTTTGCAAATTGAAACAAGACCATTGAATATAATCTCAGTTTCCAGATTTCATTCGCGGTTTAAACGTAAAATGATAAAGAATGACAACACAAATGAAGTGCATGAGACCAAATTCATCTGGTATTGTGATTTACGATAGCCTGCAATGAAAGTAAAACCAATCTTAAATTGTATTAACATGTATTATCAAATGCAGTCTATTCCATAATCCTTCCATTACCTCCCCGCATTTACTTGAGTAAACATAACAATAAGTCAATAGGAAAATCTTTTATGATCTTTAAATCCTATAATCTCTTACATTAAATCGTGTTATTCTATTTCTAGTTTTAAGTAACTGTTATTTCGGACACAAAAAGAACAGTGCTATATATATAAATCCAATCATGTGGATTCACTGCAGGGGGAAATTAGCCGAATTGCGAAAATAAAAATATTATCTCTCTCTGACACAAAGACCTCGTAACCCCTCGAGAATGTCCTCCCAAGACGATAACAATAAACATGAGTCACCAAACAGCTCCAAGTTCGTATATATTATAGTAAAGGGTGATTGTAAGTAAAATCATGCATGCAGTCCTCAAACAAATAACACATAACTTTAATAAAGCCATGACAGAACTATCGTAATTCACTAATGTAATAATTATGCAAATGAATGCCGAATTCTCGCTTAGCTCGGTGTGCGATCAGAATTAAAAATACCGGATTACGGATATGACGTCATCATACAACAACGAGGTATAGGCAGCTATGTTTATGGAATTATGTGTTAGATAGAACCTCACATTCGTGGCTATTTAATATTGAATGCAATAAACTCGTTAGATAAAACAGGCATGATGCCATGCACATTCTCGCATCAAATAATGTTATCGGACTCGTTCAATAAATTAAACTTCTGGAAGGAAACTCATGTCGTTCTCTGCACAGGAGCTGGTCACTTTTAATTTTTGCCTTCTATTATTATAATTGTCTATAAAGGACTTTAATGGAAAATTTTGGAAAATGCTGGTGTTCTTTTTCAGAGGTCAAGCAGACGTTCGAAACAATCTCAGTTACATGCACACTATATACTAACATGTGCAGAAATAAATTTCCTATCCAACAATACCTTTCTTCCTACGATCCCTTGTAAATTCCCTGAGATATCCGAGTTCAAAGTCACCAAAGTGCAATTTCAAGCTGCTCGTCGTTTGTCTATGTCCCCTATGTAAACAAATGAAATTTACCGAAAATCAGGTGTCCGTTAATTCCGTTAATTTCGGCGCAGTATTCCAGCTTCAAATCACAACCAATTCACTAAAGTAAAGAACCGATACGTAAATAAATCCATATTTTATCAGTTTGCATAGTCCGTATCACAAGAAAGTCACATAACAACAAGTATTTCGCCACTTGCTATCGGCACTTGCAGACTTTACAAATGAAACCGCCATTTTCAAATGAATTACGGGGCCGAATGACGTCATGATGCGAATCTAACAGCTATGGTAAGTATTTTTACTTTTTAATATTATTCTTGAATATATTAAAAAACGTTTGTGCTTATCCATAACACTATTATAATCAATAATAGTGTTATGGATAAGCACAAGCGTATTTAATAATATATTCAAGAATAATTTTAAAAAGTATTTTTTTTTACCATAGCTGTTAGGTTCGCATTATGACGTCATTCGGCCCCGTAATTCATTTGAAAATGGCGGTTTTATTTGTAAAGTCTGCTAGTGCCGATAACAAGTGGCGAAATACTCGTTGTTGTGTGACTTTCTCGTGATACGGACTATGCAAACTGATAAAATATGGATTTATTTACGTATCGGTTCTTTACTTTAGTGAATTGGTTGTGATTTGAAGCTGGAATACTGCGCCGAAATTAACGGAATTAACGGACACCTGATTTTCGGTAAATTTCATTTGTTTACATAGGGGACATAGACAAACGACGAGCAGCTTGAAATTGCACTTTGGTGACTTTGAACTCGGATATCTCAGGGAATTTACAAGGGATCGTAGGAAGAAAGGTATTGTTGGATAGGAAATTTATTTCTGCACATGTTAGTATATAGTGTGCATGTAACTGAGATTGTTTCGAACGTCTGCTTGACCTCTGAAAAAGAACACCAGCATTTTCCAAAATTTCCCATTAAAGTCCTTTATAGACAATTATAATAATAGAAGGCAAAAATTAAAAGTGACCAGTTCCTGTGGTTCTCTGTCTATTACTTATATATAGTAATACATGGGTATGAACAAAGTTAAAAAGGATGTGTGTCGTGGTGTGGTGTTAGGGAAGACATTAATCTAGTGACCTATGACTAAATTCAAAGGAGCATACATATCATTAGTCATGACTATATTTCGTAGCAAACGTTATAGCTATTGTATGGAAACTACACCTAATAAAATATTTCACTATGTCCTTGACCTTTGATCAATTTGATTGCATTCTTCTTTACTCTCAAACGAAATCTTGTCAACCCACTAAGATTCACGTAGAGATGTTATAGAATTATCACGCAAAAGCCATTATAAAAACCCGGTGCCGTACAAGCATGTACACAACGTTTCATGAAGATCGGCAGTGTATAACTGTCGGCAGTGTATAACTACAATAACCAGTTTCAGTTTCACGTGATCTCGACCAACTACGTAAAAATCAGTCTAAGGGAACCACAACGAGAGGCCCAAGAGGGCCTGTATCGCTCTACTGGCTACCCATTGTGCGAGGCCAAATTTGACCCCAGGTTCACCATTTGAACAAACTTGGTAAAGGATCTAAAAGCTGATAATAAATAAATATTAAACCTTTTATCTCTTGTAGTTTCAGAGAACTGATCCAACAAGGGTCCCTTAAGCTCCCAATACCAAGGTTTCTTATGAGAAAAAAAAAAATAAGAAAAAAAACACAAATAAATTAAGAAAAAAAACAAATAATAATAAAATAAAACAAATGAAAATTAAGAAAAAACATAAACAAAAACAAACAAGAAAAAAATACAAACAACAAAAATAAAATATTTTTTTTTTAAAAAAACACAAAAAAAATCAGGAAAAATAAATAAATAAATACCAAAATTAAAATAAAAATATTCAAAAAGTTTTAACAAATTGAGCCCATCAACCAAGGTTTCGTATGAAAAAATAATATATATGAGTGAGATTTGAACCCACGACCCCTTCAGTTTGCAATGTACATTATCAAATATTGAAAAAGGGCCATAACTCTGGTGTTACTAGTTTGATCTGGCTGGTTCTCAAACTCGTTAGAGCTTTCATTGACATCAACAATCTGGCCAAGTTTGGGAAAGATCGAATACAAAATGAAGGCGTCACTCTAGCGCCTTCATTTTGTCACTCTAGCGCCTTCATTTTGTATTCGATCTTTCCCAAACTTGTCACTCTAGCGCCTTCATTTTGTATTCGATCTTTCCCAAACTTGGCCTGATTGTTGATGTCAATGCTGTGTCCACAAGCCTGAAAATGGCATATTTCAATAATTCAAGGGCAAATAACTCTGATGTTCCAGGTCTGATATAGCTGGTTTTCGAACTTGTCCGAGCTTTTCAATGATATTAACTATCTGGTAAAGTTTCGTAAAGACCAGATGAAAAATGAAGGCCTATCATCTTAACGAGGCAAAATATAGAATTTTTAATTAAATCAAGGACCATAACTCCGCTGCTACTGGTCCGATCTGGCTGGTTTTCGTACTTGTCGGAGATTTTACCAATATTAACAATCTGGTAAAGTTTGGTAAATGTCGGATGAAAAATAAAGGCCCTGTCGTCTTAACAAGGCAAAATGTAGCATTTTTAACTAATCAAGGGCAATTACTCCACAGTTACTGGTCCGATATGGCAGTTTTCGAACTTGTCCGAGCTTTCACCAATATTAACAATCTTGTAAAGTTTGGCAAAGATGGGATGAAAAATGAATGCCCTATCATCTTTACGAGGCAAAATATAGCATTTTTAACTAAATCGAGGGCCATAACTCCGCTGTTACTACCCCGATCTGATTGGTTTTCGAACTTGTCCGAGCTTTCATTGGTATTAACAATCTGGTAAAGTTTGGTTAAGATCGGATGAAAAATGAAGGCCCTATCGTCTCACGAGTCAAAAGTTAACGACGGACGGACGACGGACAACGCGGCATCCCATAAGCTCTGCTGGCCACCGCCTACCTCCACCACCACCACTACTGCTACTGCTGCTGCCGCCTACCTCCACCACCACTACTACTGCTACTGCTGCCACCGCCTACCTCAACCACCACTACTACTACTGCTGCCATCGCCTACCACTACCACCACTACTGCTGCTGCTGCCGCCGCTGCCTACCACAACTACTACTGCTGCCGCCACTGCCTACCTCCACCACCACTACTACTGCTGCTGCCGCTGCCTACCACAACTACTACTGCTGCTGCCGCCACCGCCTACCTCCACCACCACTACTACTGCTGCTGCCGCTGCCTACCACAACTACTACTGCTGCTGCCGCTACCTCCACCACCACTACTACTACTACTGCTGCCGCCGCCTACCTCCACCACCACTACTACTACTGCTGCCACAGACTACCTCCATCACCAATACTACTACTGCTGCCACCGGCTATCTCCACCACCACCACTACTACTGCTGCCACCGCCTACCTCCACCACTACTACTACTGCTGCCACCGCCCACCTCCACCACCACCACTACTGCTGCCACTGCCTACCGTAACCACACGGGGCCAAATCATTTAAAACAGGTGTTTTAAAACCAGGTTTTCCTTTGGAAAAGCATGATTACTAGTCTGGGGAGCGGGCGGCGTCAAACTCACGGTTTCCGCTGAATAACTTTCGTTATGAATGCGGTATTGCGAAGAAACTTGCAGGGTAGGTAGCTTATAAGGAAAGGAAGATTGGAATTGTGTGTTGGGGCGACTGAGGTCAATGTCAAAGTCACTGTTACTAAAAATAGCAAAATGGTTTCCGCTCAATAACTTTTGTTCGGAGTGAGGTATTGTGAAGAAACTTTCTGGGTAGGTAACTTATGTGGAAAAAAATGTTGGTGTCACTGGGGTTAAGGTCACTGTTACTTAAAAAAGGCAAATAGAAGAAAAAAATAATAGAAAAATGGTTTTTGCTCAATAACTTTTGTTAGGAGGTATTGCAATGAAACTTGCAGGGTAGGTAGTTACATGGAAAGGAGGGTTGGGATTGCTTTTGGGGTCAAGGTCAATGTCACTGTTACCAATAATAGAAAAATGGTTTCCACTCAGCAGCTTTTGTTTAGAGTGAGGTATTGTGACGAAACGTGTTGGGTAGGAAGCTTATATGGAAAGGAAGGTTGGGATTGCATTTGGGGTCAAGGTCGAGGTTACTAAAAGAAGAAAAATGGTTTCCGCTCAGTATTTCTTTTAGGAGTGAAGTATTGTGACGAAACGTGTTGGGTAGGAAGCTTATATGATGAAACTGGTGTGGGGGGGGGGGGGGGGGGGGGGGGGGGAATAGAGAATAGAAATATGTTTTCCGCTCAGTATTCTGATGAAACTTGCAGGGTAGGTAGCTTATACTGAAAGTGGGGTTGGGATTGCATTTGGGGTCACTGTAACTTTTGTTAGGAGTGAGGTATTGTGATGAAACTTTCAGGGTAAGTAGCTTATATGGAAAGGAGGGTTGGGGACACTGGGTCAAGGTCACTGTTACTTAAAATAGAAATATGTTTTCCACTCAGTATTCTGATGAAACTTGCAGGGTAGGTAGCTTATACTGAAAGTGGGGTTGGGATTGCATTTGGGGTCACTGTAACTTTTGTTAGGAGTGAGGTATTGTGATGAAACTTTCAGGGTAGGTAGCTTATATGGAAAGGAGGGTTGGGGACACTGGGTCAAGGTCACTGTTACTTAAAATAGAAATATGTTTTCTGCTCAGTATTCTGATGAAACTTGCAGGGTAGGTAGCTTATACTGAAAGTGGGGTTGGGATTGCATTTGGGGTCACTGTAACTTTTGTTAGGAGTGAGGTATTGTGATGAAACTTTCAGGGTAGGTAGCTTATATGGAAAGGAGGGTTGGGGACACTGGGTCAAGGTCATGTCAATGTTATTAAAAGTAGAACAAATGGTTTCCAAATTTAATTAGGAATGAAGTGAATTGAAGTGAAACATGGTGTGTAGGTAGGTTATATGGAAAAACATTATTTCAACGAAGCTTTGCAGTAAGCTTATGGAAAACCTGGACTTAAATAGGGCATCAATGTATGCCTGGTTAAGGTTTATTTATGATTTCCCTTGATTCGAAGATTCGGCGCATTCGACTGGTTGACTGGTCATCAACTGATTGATTGTTCTGCACTGCAGACTGAGTGTATAGACTTTGTCACTGGCCAAGTAGTATCCTTTAACCTTAAGGAAGGGTGAAAAATAACAAAAGTATGGATTTGATATAAGTTATTGTTCTTTATTTCCTATTAACCTTTAATACATTCAAAATAAAATCTTTCATACATAAGCAGGCAAGTACACCTAAAACAATTACAACAAATGTACTAAAATCACCCAATAACAGAGAATACTTCCATTCTTTGGGAATTACTGATAATCACTCACAAGGTACACGTGCACACACGCACGTAACATACACACAATAAAACTAGAAGGACACGGATGCCGCCATTGAAAACGATCAGCAAAGCAAATAAAATTTGACGAAGGCCTAACTTAGATAATAAATCGTCAATTTTGGCGCTGAATCGACATGCACATCTTGACATCATAGGTAAGCATGCTAAAACATTTCTAAATCAATGAAAATTGTGAGAGGAGATGGACACACAACATATTAGACACACAAACTTTTCGGGATGGAGACCGACAGGCATCCATGGCTAACACTATATGCCCACTCACTATTCGGTGTTGTGGGCAATAAAAATGAAGGAATAATTTTCTGTTTTCAAGTCCAATACAATCAACATGATTATGAATTATCTGTCACATTGAAAACATAAAATGTATAAAACATTTTGGTGCTAGAGCCAGTTCACCACAACATGTGACCAGTAAGGACACTTTGTCTACTGGTGGCCTAAATCTATGCCAAGTTTGATAAAATAATCGAAATTTCTGATAACAACGGCAACTCTAGCGTGATCTCTCTGTGCCGGTCATTCTACAGAAGCCAAAAAAAAGACTGCTTTGAGGGGAACATAAAAATAAGGACTTCTTGTTTGTTCTCCTTCTTTACTGCATTATTTACAAAAGTAAAAAACGTTTAAACCAAAGCTGGTTTTCAATCTTTCTTTTAATGCTGTCCATCTATGAAAAGGCCTTATCAAGTCCAATTGATTTTTACAAGCACCAATACAAACAGGTCCCAGGATAGAAGATTCCAGGCCCACCATCCATTTACATTAAAAAAATAATATCATAATAATAAAAAAAATATGAATAAAAAACAACTTCAAGTGGCTGCCATGAACCACACGGTGTCTGCCACTTCCCGTGGCTGCTAAGAACCACACGGGGTCCACCACTTCCCTCGGCTGCCAAGAACCACACTGGGGCCACCATTTCCCGTGGCTGCCATGAACCACAGGGGGTCCACCACTTCCCGTGGCTGCCATGAACCACAGGGGGTCCACCACTTCCCGTGGCTGACATGAAACACAGGCAGTCCACCACTTCCCGTGGTTGCCCTGAACCACAGGGGGTCCACCACTTCCCGTGGCTGCCATGAACCACAAGGGGTCCGCCACTTCCCGTGGCTGCCATGAACCACAGGGGGTCCGCCACTTCCCGTGGCTGTCAAGAACCACACGGGGTCCGCCACTTCCCGTGGCTGCCATGAACAACACGGGGTCCGCCACTTGCCATGGCTGCCATGAACAACACGGGGTCCGCCACTTCCCGTGGCTGCCAAGAACCACACGGGGTCCGCCACTTCCCGTGGCTGCCATGAACAACACCGGGTCCGCCACTTCCCGTGGCTGCCATGAACAACATGGAGTCCGCCACTTCCCGTGGCTGCCAAGAACCACACAGGGTCCGCCACTTCCCGTGGCTGACATGAACAACACGGGGTCCGCTACTTCCCGTGGCTGCCATGAACAACATGGGGTCTGCCACTTCCCTTGGCTGCCATGAACCACATGGGGTCCGCCACTTCCCGTGGCTGCCATGAACGACATAGGGTCTGCCACTTCACGTTGCTGCCATGAAGCACAGGGGGTCTGCCACTTCATGTGGCTGCCATGAACCACAGTGTGTCATGATAATCAACAGTGTGATAAACAAATATTCTACCCCTTTGCATGGATAGGAAATGGCCCTATGTTTAGAATTATATCGATTATATACATAAAAATGATCCGAACAATATGTTGGGATAAGTAGGGAAACTGAGGTTTTTATCGGGGGAGGGGTGGGTGGGATATAGGGAGAGTATCGGGGGAGGGGTGGGTGGGATATAGGGAGAGAAAGGGTGGATAGATGTTACAAATATTAAAGATGGAAATGAATTGGGTTTAAGGCGCACCAACACATGAAAGGTTATATGGCGCCTAACAGGAATGAACATGCCAGGCTCATCCTCCATGTACATCGAGATAAAATATGGAAAATGGGCCTAGAACCTTCTCACCCTGAACTGCCGAGTTGCTGCAAATTCTATCTTAAAAGCTCCATTTACGCTGGAGCCACGTTTATTGTTTTTCTGCCACTGCTTTTTTGTATGAGCGAGATGGCACCTGAAACAATGCAGGGATCATATTGAAGAACTTTAATGAACATGAACAAAAAATGATAAAATGAACATGAATTTGGGGGGATTCTACCCCTCTGCCTACCCCTCCAAAGGGATCTGAAGTGGCCCTATTCTTTGCCCCATGACAAACGGGGCCCCCGGGAACCACACGGGGCAAAGATGGGGATGAGCAGGGGAACTAGGATTATATCAGGGTAGATTCATTGTTAGGGAGAAAGAGAGAGGGGGATGGACAAAAGACAGGGATCTGCAGTGGACTAGGATTATGTTAAAGGGATATAAAGAGAAAAGGGATGGACAGTTGTTACAACGATTAAAGATGGGGATGGGCAGGGGACTAGGATTAAATCAGGGGGATATAAAGAGGGAAGGGGTGGACAGTTATTACAACGATTACAAAGATTAAAGAGCGGTAAAGGGCAGGGGAACTACGATTAGAGAAGAGAGTAGAATTGAACTGAATGTTGTTTAACGGCTCATCTACACAGTATAGTTTATTTAGAGCCGCCCCAGTGAGAGGGGAAGGATACATAGGAATCCGGGCACTCTTATTATCAAATAGATTCCTATGGTTCTTTAACGTGCTCGGAGGATAGACCGATACACGGGACCGCCCGGTTTACGTCCCCATCCGACGGACGAGGCTAAGGGAAAGTGTCTTGCCCAAGAACACACCGGCGAAACTCAGTGGCACCACGGAGGATTGAACCCGGGGCCTCCGGGTATAAATCCGCCGCGCTACTGACTGCGCCACGCCAGTAGAATAAAATGTATTACAGAGTGGGACTGAAAGGATACTATGATCAGAAAGGGAGTTTACCAGGGGTACAATGACAGGAAAGAGGGATTGGCATTGCAAGGAGTATATATTTGTGAGAATTAAGCTATATTACATGCAACATTTAAAACGATAGTGTTATTTACAAATAAGCTTTAGGCAATATAGGTGATAAAAAATTATGCATTAACAAATGAATATATATTAAATATATAATATTAAGTATATTTAAACTTTATACAACGTTACAATTATTTTCATTATAGTAATATATTAGAATATGTTACAGTAACAACTATTTGGGAAGGACTGTAAAAATATATAGCGCGACCCATTTGCATACTTTGTAAAAGAAGAAATGCAAAAAATGTGTCTAAACCAGTTCAAATTATTTGAAAAAATTTAATAATTACAATTTCATTCTCATTCTTGGAAAATCGCCATAACATTAGTTTGATAAAAATAAATAATCAAAAGGGACACACAGTAATCTAGTTATTATCGACCGTTGAAAGAGTGTGTATGTGTGTGCGTGTTTTTTGAATTGAATTGATCTTGGGTTTTAAGGTGCACTGACACATGAAAGGTTATACGACGCCTAACAGGAATGAACATGCCAGGCTCATCCTCCATGTACACCTAGATAAAATATAGAACCTTCTCACCCTGAACTGCAGAGTTGCTGCAAATTCTGTTGTAGACACTCCATTTACGCTGAAGCCACGTTATAGTTTTTCTGCCACTGCTCTAGTGATATGAGCGAGATGGCATCTGAAACAATGCAGGGGTCATGATGAAGACCTTTATTGAGCATGAACTAAAAATGATAAAATGAACATGAATTTGGGGGTTCTCCTTCCCCTCCAACGGGATCTGCAGTGGCCCTATTCTTTGCCCCGTAACCAAAAGGGGCCCCCCGGAACCACACGGGGCGTGAGTGAGTGAGTGAAATTCTATGTGTGTGTGAAAACTTTATTGTAATTGTTACCATAACATTTTGGTTTTATTCAATATTTGATGAATTATATTAAAATATGAATTTACAAAAATATGTTGATTTACACTTGTTTATATTACATGTTATTTGCACATGTAAAAATTGGGGCTATTCCATTAAAACATATCCAGGACCCCAGAAAGGCAATTTAATGAACATCTACGGGTGAACCCTATTTTCTGAAATTTTGATCTTTTAAACTTAATTTTGCATCTATTGGTGGTATTCAATTTAAAAGTGCCTTTCTGTGGTCCCATGTATGTTTTAATGGCATAGCCCTTGGCAATAAAATTGGGGGACATGACAATTTGTTTGTGAAGATAGACCGACTTACAAGGACACAAGGGGCACATGACAATCTTGTGACTACATGCATCAAACTAACATGCACCTTCTGGTATCACCTTCCTTAAAGAAACTAACCCGCCAAATAACGACAAAATTACACTACAAGACTGTTTCTCAAAACTTTATCCAGGTGTTCAGGTCATATAATAATGTACATGTGCCGATTAAAAATATAGGTTCATTCACGGGTTCTTAAAATACCCGTGTTTGAATATGTGTAAAATGAATTATGAGTTGGTAACTTAATTTGACGCTCCAGTTTTGAAGTCTGACCTGGCTGATTAAAGCCATTTATATTGTGTCTACAGAGTTTGGATTCTCAAAATATGTAAGTTATATAATTATGTACCTCGTCATCGGAAGGTTTATAAATGGTGTACATATGTTGTACAATTTGACTGTTGTTGGCGGGATAGCTACTTTAACAACAATGTAATCTCATGTTTGTGTAAAAATTGTAAAACACTTGTTTTGACACAAACAAGAAATAAATTAATGAATGAAGTGTTTTAGGGCATGTAATTTTTTACAAACATGGCTTGTTTTTAATAACATGTTTAATATGCATGGGCAGAAAAATGTTTTGAAAATAAATTTGGGAGAAACTATTTCAAGATACTAAGTGTCACTTTATAATAAATACACAAATATACAGTTAACTTTTCAAAACTATGCAGGCATTAGACATCACTAGGGGCTTAGCTAGGGCCTTGCCTAGACCGTCTGTGGTGCAATCTGGAGGCATTTCCACAACAAAATGAGGCTGATTTTGTCTCTGAAATTTATATATTTTTTTCTAGAATTTTTCTAGCGAGCTAAATGAAGAAGTTACCTGACCCTGCCAGCTCTTGTTTTTATTGCATTTTGGATTTTTTATTTTTTTCAATATTTGGGACAATGTGTACGCAACTGCATACTTTGCATACAGGTAAGTAGCTACACGCCTGATCACTGATGACACCGGGGTAGGGAATTAAGACAGAACCCGTTACCAATATGGGGTTATCTGATATTGAGTAAACTGGTAGCAGGGCAGGAAGATTTGTTTCTGAGTTACTCTTCCTACATAATAGTTGTATGGTCAAATTGATAAACTGTTAAAGAATTTATCTCAATTCTACTTGTCCTGCATCAATAAGCACTCGTCATGGCGAGCAGACGAGTGGAATTTTCGTGCCCTGGGTAGATCCTAGGGAATTAAGACAGGTTGCTCCGAAGGATGGGTATTAGACAATTTGTTCATTTGTCTAGTTCCCATGAATATGCCCGCCATTATAAGTGAGTAGATTTACAACATCAACAACCATACTTAATGTCAAAACTCTCATCCCTATCACAATTTGCTCATAAAAGCAGTACTACTGTTTTGACACACACATTTATATGTAAAAACACTTTTATAGCACTTTTTACGGGAAAAACAACCATATAGTAATGTTCATAATTACAGTTTCAATATTGGGCCAATATGACAGTTCTGTACTAGTATATGTGCCAATATGACACTCCTTGGACCAGTATCTGGGCCAATATGACACTCCTTGGACCAGTATCTGGGCCAATATGAAATCACTTAATAACATCGTCGTATTTAGTATCTACCGACTGCATTAAGTAAACACTAATCACAGATATAAGGTTTAAAGGGAATGGAGGCAATCTGGAAGAATATTGGGTGTCAATCCAAACAAGCGACTTAACCATCATAATGCATTTCAGTCAAATTCAACGTAAACTTGCACTAATGTAGTTAAAGGATGAATTTAATTACTGTTATTGAAAAAGTTTGGTCGAGAAAACTCAATGAGTTTTGGTGCATACATCAATACTATTACTTTATATGATGCTGTAAGGTTGTAATAAATTCTTGTTTTGTGAAGTAACTTCCTTTATATTTAATAATATGTAAAACTACTAGCCATATGAACTCCATATGAATTAATATGGAGGATTTAACAACAAAAATACAAAGTCGTAGTGTTTTCCAGTCCAAACATTTCACAAATAATTCAACCCAACCTGATACGTGGCTTATTTAATGCATGTGCACATTCCATATGAAACTGAACCACATTATGAGTGTTTTCTCTTGTATTTGTATTGGCCCCCATCAATCTTTAAGCCAGAGATAAATTCTCAAAAAATATCCTATATACCGGATTGTCAGAATTTCTCATTTCTTCCAAACTCAATATAAATGGTCCTTGAATGAATGAAGTATTTTAAGATCTATACATAATAAAAAAATCTGACCAAGACTTTCTTTTCGTGTCATTAATGCACATCTATTGATAAAAAAACTATGTATGTGGTTTAACACCACCGTTAGTAATCTTTTAGCCACATCATGATGATGTCTACTTGTAGCAGCGAGCTCATAGCTCAACTGTATAGTGCTGCCACACTGGAATACCCCACCATAGACACATGACATGATACCCCACCCAGTCACATTATACTGACACCGGGCCAACCAGTCCTAGAACTACTATTTATGTTTTCAGCATTAGGCCAGGGAGCTGCTAGTAGCAAAAGTGTTTGGCATGACCCGGCCTGGGACTGAAACCACAACCTCCCGCATGCCAGGCAGATGCTCTACCATTACACCACCACCATAAAAAGATACTTGTAGTCAGTGACTGATCATAAATGCAATTCCAAGTTTTACAGATGCTTTATGATAGTCTGATGACTGAATTGAATTGAATTGGATTTTATGAAACGGCAACTCAATTTATGGCGCCAAGACTATATGGACTTTCTGGATCCTTTTGGTGGAGATGAAAACATGAATCATGGATTCAGTGTTATGCTGCTGCTGCTGCTGAGTATGATGATGATGATAATATATATGATATAGATGACATACTTTTAGTTTGTTCTCCCTCCAACAACATCATTTTGAAATCAATTTCAAAATGGTTTGCGGAGATTATAATTAGGTCAGCCGAAATATTTTACGTGTAATAAAATAATTCACACAGGACACAATGTGCCCAGCATAAGCATTTGCGAATATTTTTGGTAGTGAACTTTCATCTACTATCACATTCAATGTCCTCATTTCATGAGGATAACTAGGCTATAATAATCAGTCATGAGAACCACTAAGTCATGACAATAACTAATCCTTCAGGAACATAGATTTACGAATTGGCAGAGGGTGGGCCTCAGTATTTAGAAGAAACTTATCCAATGGAATCAAATCTGGATCATCACTGAATAACAAGTATAAATATTTTAAAGTTTCTGCCAAAAAGAAACTTTCGAGTTTATCACGAAAGCCTGGGCTTCCAGGATTTTTAACATTGCTTATCGAAGAATATCCAAAACCTTCGATGCGCGTGTATTTTTTGAAAGCTAGGAATATTTTCCATCCCCATTCGCGATAAATATCATCTTTGGTCAGCCTGTACATATAGAAAATTGATTCCACTGTTTCTGGTCGTAAAAGGTTGTGTGCATCTAGTGGCTGAAAAAAAGATATAATATGCTTATTAAATAAACACTTCAAGCTGGTATGGTTTACTGGATAACTCAACATTACTCTCAATTATGAACTGATGATAAAGTTGTTGCCAGAGACTGGGGTCATTCACTCCTATAACGCCTTTTTTTTCCCTTCGTTTTCGTCACAAAATCATTTTTCATGAGGGTTTAATAAATTTTTCCAGGGTGATTAAAAAATTAAAGCTTTTTTTTTGCAATTTTTTTAAAACAAAAGTTCTAAAGGAATACCAACTCAACAATACATGTATATTTATTATTTTATAGACGTCTATATAATACGGTTAACCTTGTTTTAAGACAAAGAAGGCATATATAGATGTATGTATGTATATATGTATGTTTAAGGCTGCTTTTAAAACAAAACTTTAGTCCTATCATGACGGTGTCTACTTGTAGCAGTGAGCTCCATGCTTAACCTTATAGTGTTGCCACACTGAGGAATACCATGCACATTATACTGACTCCAGGGTGACACATGACATGATACCCCACCCACTCACAATATCACAATATACTGACTCCAGGGTGACACATGACATGATACCTCACCCAGTCACAATATACTAACTCCAGGGTGACACATGACATGATACCTCACCCAGTCACAATATACTGACTCCAGGGTGACACATGACATGATACCCCACCCAGTCACATTATACTGACTCCAGGGTGACACATGACATGACACCCCACCCAGTCACATTATACTGACTCCAGGGTGACACATGACATGATACCCCACCCAGTCACCTTATACTGACTCCAGGGTGTCACATGACATGATACCCCACCAAGTCACAATATACTGACTCCAGGGTGACACATGACATGATACCCCACCCAGTCACATTATACTGACTCCAGGGTGACACATGACATGATACTCCACCCAGTCACATTATACTGACTCCAGGGTGACACATGACATGATACCCCACCCAGTCACATTATACGGACTCCAGGGTGACACATGACATGATACCCCACCCAGTCACATTATACTGACTCCAGATGACACATGACATGATACCCCACCCAGTCACATTATACTGACTCCAGGGTGACACATGACATGATACCCCACCCAGTCACATTTTTCAACTCTAGGACGGCACATGACATGATACCCCACCCAGTCACATTATACTGACTCCAAGGTGACACGTGACATGATACCCAAACCCAGTCACAGATACCCCACCCAGTCACATTACAGGGCTCCGGAAATATGGTTGCCCGACGCCCCGGGCAAGTGGATTTTGGGTGCGGACAGGTGACCTTCTTAAATCGGGTTGTCCGTCACTTGCCCGATTGACGTTTCATTATTAGATAAAAATCAAGGGAAAGTTTGCCTGGACTGTGAAGTTTGCCGATAATTGCGTAGTAATTAACCACCCGTCGTTTTCGCCTCGAGCAATTACTGATAAGTGTCATAAAACTGACCTGCTAAAACTGACCTGTGTTGTTCGTTATTGTTTAATCCCTCCCACTTGACAGTTTGTCAGAATTTGATTGGCCGAGGAACGCTTGGGGTGCCAGTCTTCAATTGAAGATGCACGGTCTTTAGAATTCGTATACCGTGTGAAATATACCCCCGTAACGAGCCCCTCTATGCAGGAAGTAAGTCACGCGTCAGATTAGTGTGAAATACACATCAGTGTGTAAATCAGTTATTGAGATGGTGTTGTCGCTTTGTATGTCGGTCTGTGTGTCGTAGGTAATATTCTGTTCAATAATTAAAAATCATGACGCAACACTTGACCTATTACTGTATCCATATTATCCAATCAAATAACCGATGTATTTTTATCAGCCAATGAAACAACTCCCGTTCACTACCACGTGGTAAAGTGAAACAATGGCGATTCAATCGAACCAATTTGTAAACAAGCAGAGCAATTAAACGATTATGGCAATTTGACGGCGTTGTTTGATGAGCAAAGATACTATCGACGCATGTCGTAATGAATAGGTGTGCATCTGTTTTTATTTCAAAATGCCATGTTTGTTTAATGAATCCGAGACCAGTAACGGAATGGCGTGTTTTTGTTTTGAACTTCAAGTTTGCCATTGTATCCAAGATGTGCTTCGACCTTGGCTAATTTTGATAATTATTCGAAAAATTGCAATTTGGCATCTCAGAAGATATTAACAGAAAAACAACTACAGTACCAGTCAGATTAAGGCATAGACCATGCTAATAATTTCCAACACATAAGATTTATCTACATGTATTATATGATATAACGAAAGCGAAAGTAGGAAAAAAATTCTGTTTGATCTAATGCATCATTCTTTTTATCTGGTGTAGTCAGTTTAGGAGAAGATATGGTAACGCACGGACAGACGAACAGACGGACAAAACAAAAGTAAAAGTAGAAAAATGTTTTGGTCGACCTAATGCATCTTTTTTTTTTTTGTTATCTGCCTGCCCTTTTGTAAGTACATCTTAATTCCATAGGCAATAGAGTCTACCAATTTGGTACCAGGTTCATCAGTGATGTTATATCCTAGGAGTATCCCCACTGACACCCCACTCCCCCTTGCCCACCGATGGAGGAAAACACTGATATGTGCATAATGGTAACAACCTATAGCTCTGATCCTTCATAATTTAAGTCATTAATTTTACAATGAAATTATGTAAAAAAATTATGACAAAAAAACAGTGACAGAAAAGGATTTAACTTAGCGTGCGGTCTCGACGTAGTTTAATTTTAGGGCAAGTGACTTTTGAAATTGGGGCAAGTGACATACTGGGCAGGGCAAGTGGACTTTGAAAATCTACTTGCCCTGGGCAAGTGGATTTTCAAAATATTTCCAGACCCCTGCATTATATGACTCCGGGGCGACACATGACATGACCCAGTCACATTATACTGACTCCAGGGTGACACATGAAATGACCCAGTCACATTATACTGACTCCAGGGTGACACATGACATGACCCAGTCACATTATACTGACTCCAGGGTGACACATGGCATGACCCAGTCACATTATACTGACTCCAGGGTGACACATGACATGACCCAGTCACATTATACTGACTCCAGGGTGACACATGACATGACCCAGTCACATTATACTGACTCCAGGGTGACACATGGCATGACCCAGTCACATTATACTGACTCCAGGGTGACACATGACATGACCCAGTCACATTATACTGACTCCAGGGTGACACATGACATGACCCAGTCACATTATACTGACTCCAGGGTGACACATGACATGACCCAGTCACATTATACTGACTCCAGGGTGACACATGACATGACCCAGTCACATTATACTGACTCCAGGGTGACACATGACATGACCCAGTCACATTATACTGACTCCAGGGTGACACATGACATGACCCAGTCACATTATACTGACTCCAGGGTGACACATGACATGACCCAGTCACATTATACTGACTCCAGGGTGTCTCATGACATGACCCAGTCACATTATACTGACACCAGGCCGACTAGTCCTAGCACTACCCTTTATATGCTGAGCGTCAAACAAGGGAGCTACTTGTACCACTTCTATAAAGTCTGGTGCGACTTGGCCGTGGATCGAACCCAAGACTTCCTGCATCTGGAAATGAAGAATGACAAGTACATTCAGATCATCTACAAATCTCAATTCAATCTTACACACCTTCACGATTAAATCCTCCGATACTCCCTCTGCCTGGTTGAAGTACACGATCTCTGGGCTCAGTTTTGTCGGCATTTTCTCGTACATCTGGTAACACGTTCGAGTAAGCTCACGTGCCAAGTCCATGTGGTCTTCGGGAAGTCCATTACTGGCACCAAGTGCCAGAGTGCCACCCATAAAACATACAAGGTGATCCTGAAAAACAGATTTAGTAAAAACTATCACTATCACTGAAGGTGATGAATACCCCCGCTTAAATTCTAAGTCAAACAAAGGGCGATAATGTACACTGAAAATATTCTTACAGGGTTGTTTTCTATGCTGTTGACCAGATGAATAAGATTTGATCCAAAATTATTATTTTCATATTAGGCCTTTATTCGAAGGATAGGAAATATTTCTATTTATTACAAAATCATGATTAAACTGTGCTTGATCAAAATGTTGAGTTATCAACAGCAATACTATGCTGATTTGTTTAACGGCTCATCAACGCATTATTTAATACTGAGACTCCTTAGAGAGAGGGGACGGACACAAAGGAATCTGGAAACCAGGCTCTACTCTTAGCATCAAATATATTCCCACGGTTCTTTAAAGTGCTCGAGAGATAAACTCGGAAACTCAGGACAGCCCGGTTAAAGTCCCCATATGCCAGATGAGGCTCAGGACAAGGCCCAGGGAAGAGTTTTGCCATAGGAACTCACAGGCTCTGACCGTCTGGTTACAGAGGCCTCTGGCTATCCTCTGAGCCTCTGTAGCCTTTGTATAATACTGCAAACTGACCCGAATGGTTAACGATGTTGCATTGTAAACCTTCGCCTCTCACTGCTGCGGGTTTGAATCACATTGGGAGCATTGACTTGTGAGGAAGTGTCGATTCCTACGGATGGCGGGAGGTGTATAGTACTGGTTCTACCCAGAAAAAGTGGGTGGTCTGCCTCCACCATCATATGTAACCTTACATGTGTTGAAAATGACGTAAAACACCGTACAAACAAACAAACAAAAGCAAACAAACCCATAAGTAGAGAAGTTGTGAATTAGACACGTGATTCTGGAGAGTAAATTAAATCACACCACTCACCATTTTCGGACTAAATATGCGTCCACTCAGCAGTTCTCCGAGGTACGTCAGTTTAGATGGCTCCGACTTGCGGACCAGATGTTGCTTCATTCCCTCCACAGCAGTTAAATAGTCAGTCTTGTACCTTGAGTAATGGACAGTTGTAGAATAGGGTATAAAGTATGCATTGTTTGTATCGTTGGTTTTTCTAATACTTTATTTTTTTTACAAGATTTGTTGTTGATGTTGCGTTGTAAACCTTCGCCCATCACCACTGCGGGTTCGAATTTTGAATCCCACTGGGAGCTCTTCTTGTTAGTGAGGAAGTGTCGATTCTTACAGATGGCGGGAGGTGTACAGTACTAGTTCTAAGCAGGAAAAGTGGGTGGTCTGCCTCCATCACAAAAAAATCGACCATCATATATAACCTTGCATGTGTTGAAAATGACATAAAACACCATACAAACAAACAAACAACGATTTGAATACATAATTAATGCTCGTTCAAACATAATTTGCCATAAACATTATAAACTTGCATTTTATTATTGATTCCACTATAAATTGTATATAATAAAGTCAATTTGTTTGTTTGTTTCTTTCTTTCTCATTTTCTTTGCTTCTTTCTTTGTTTATTTCTAGCTTTAAATATGCATTATTGGGTTAAGTGGCTGATGCAGAGCACACTTTGCACCCAACAATAACCTAAGTGGACAAGGATCCTAGATGAACATGGTGAACTCAAGAAGTAAAGAGTACACTTCAAGTTATTGGTGCCAATACAAATACAAGACAAAAACCTCAAAATGTGTTTCAGTTTCGTATTAAATAAGCACATGCTAAATGAGCCATAAACCACTAACAGAAATTACACGGAACATTTAAAATGAATGAATGAATGAATGGTGTTTTACGGCACGTTGACACATAAATAGGTCATATTGTGCGCAAAAATTGATTAAAAAATGAAGTATTTATTAAAAATTAATGTAAATATATAAAGATAAAACTATTAAAAAATAAGGGATGATAAGGTGTAATATAAACTTTATATGTAAATCAACGAATGCCCGTCAACGGGTATATAAACAAGTAAATATATATGTAAAAACACATTACAATGATTTATATAGTCTGATCTCTTTTAGGAAATCTAAAACAAGACTAAAATCTACAGTATCAAATAACTCTTTCATAGTATTAACATTGTAGTACCTTTGACGCATGGAATCAAAGTCTACACATTCCAATAAGATGTGTTTGACCGTTAATGGTGCAAAGCAGGGTATACATTCTGGTAATTGCTCACCTTGTAATTAATATGAATGAGTATAACGTGTATGCCCTATCCTGCACCGGGCTAGGACAACTTCATCTCGACAAATGGGTCTACTAGAAGAACGCCATTCTCCGAGTTTATTGTTAACTGACAAATCCCAAGCGGTTTGCCAAGAGTTACGAATATATGTGTTAATACAACTTTTAAAATCAGTATAAGGTAATTTGGTATAAGAAATATGTAAATCTAATGCTGCCTTAGCAGCACTATCAGCTCTATCATTACCACGTATTCCTACATGGCTTGGAAGCCAGCAGAAAATAATAACATTATCAATTATAAGAGAATTGTACTTTTCTAAAAGTTGAAACATTTAAAAAGAAAGACCCAAAGAAAGTATTTTCTAACTGTGGATACATGCCAGGGTAAGCTATTCTAAACTTGGTGTTAAAAACACAACACGCAATGTATTGCAACGCTGGCGTCATGCGTAGAAATTCTGGAGGTGCTCCATGTGACAGCTATTTATAACTCTGGGATTTCTCTATGGCCTGACAAGACTTAATGAAATTTGAAACATTTCATGTGTTATACTGGTCATTGTTTTAGTTTTTTTAAATAGAACTATCACTGAAGGTGATCTACCCTCGCTTAAGTTTTAAGTCAAAGGGCCTGAATTTCATAACAGTAAAGTTAGCTGCCACCAGGGCATCAACAACACATAAACAGCCATCAGAACCCGATACTACTGGCCAAAGCAGTTTGAAGAAGTTAAAAGATGGGTATGCATAATTATTTTGTTATCTTTATACATAAAGCTTGGATGAACAAATATTGTTGTTTTTGTTTTTGTTTTTAATCCTAACCGATAGATGAGCTTGCATCATGGATCATACCTTCAAAATGTGTCATCTGCCTTGACCTTTTCCAAATGGTGAGGGGCATATATAGCGTTAGGCTTGCTTGGCTCCTTAGTATACAAGTACAAAACTTTGTGTATTTATCTCCCCCCAACAGTTTCGGATGAATTTTCTTCAGATAATAAATTTGGCAATCAACAATGTGTGATGTAGAGGGACATAAGGTCATCAGTTGTTATGTGTATATGAAGTTTGGGAACAACCTATTCAAAACTGTTTGAGGAATGCAAGTAATGAAAATGTGTTATATGACGCGATGCCACGTGACGTGACAAAAACGCGCAGGACATTACGAACAATGTGATTCCTATATAGTACCCACTTCACCTTGTGAAAGTGGGGGTATAAAAAAAAATCCCCTAAGCCTGATATACCCCCTTTAAGAATTTTTTTTTTTACATCATTTCTGTCTTGCCCGTCTGCAGCCACTGTTTCAGCAGGTACTCGTAGTAAGTGTCCCCTCGGGCCCCAACGCTGATGGTTGCAGTATTCCTCAGTTTTCCTGTTTGGGCATTTATAAATATGGGCACCAGTCCATCCTTCTTGGGTTCCTGGTGAAGATGCCTGGACACTGCTGACACGGTCTCCTGCAATTAAAGGTGGACTGCCATATAAACTAAAGGTCTACCTGACAAAATTAAAAACATGTTTCAGTCCACATTTTCACCATTTAGGAAAAATATTTAGAAACAAGAAGAAATAACAAGAGTTGCTGGTAGGACAGGACGCTCGCCTATGCAGTCACTTTAAACAAACCAACATTACATGTATATTATACAATAAAGTAGATGCTTGGGTAAGATCAAAATTTTTATAAAAAATGCAACCCAGAGTTATGCAACCTTCGTAAATCATGTAATCCTTCTGTCGCATACATGTCTGTAATGTTTCATAACACTGTGGCTTAAAAAACTTACATTTAAAAGGCTTACCGTAACATTTTGACTAAGAAAATCAGGGTTCAAATTTAAATTCAATACAATAACGCTTACCGGGTATTTACTTTTTGATTTAGGCAGATTGCAAGTAGAAAATATTAGCACTTGCTAAATTTTGTAATAAAAGAACCCACTAGGTCACAGTCTACATTTATTCCCTGAACATATTTATCTTAGTTAAATAGGTGAATATAAGTAATTATAATTATATATTATTGATACATTCCTGCATCTAGCTGTGTGTGAAAATGTCATTATTTACACGTGTAACAATCCTTTTAAAATGAATCGAGGTTTTAAATTATTAATGCAAGTACCTTGATTAAAATAGCAAGTAGAAAACATTTTGCACTTGCTTTTTTTAGCAAGTGACTAAAATAATAAATCTTGATCCCTGAAAATGGCCGACTATTTGTAACAATATATCCGAGAGGTAATCCTTGAGTGGAAAACATGTCTGTGAAGTTTCAAAACATTGTAATTTATAGTTACATCTAGGCACAAGCTTTAATACGGCCATCTTTGAAAATAATAAATAAATGAATGAACCAATGATCATGCATTCTAAATTTGAATAAAAAGTGAAAACAAAATTCATTAATGGTTTGCACCGTGCAACAAACCTCATATTTTGGGTCACCAGTGACATGTGACAAGTCCTTGAACTCCAACTGGATGGTGGCCACTTCAGACGTGCTGCTATCTGGTCCCCAGCGTGGGGCGTGAGCCTTGCCAGTCTGTAGATTCACATCGGAGAATGGCACGCCCGTTGGTGTGCTGAAGCAAGGCAGAAGTCTATCGCCTAGGTCAACCTGTATTAAAGTTTGAAATACAGCTTATAAATCCCAATGATATTTATTACATTTCTATAAGTGAATAATTAGAATTTATCATGGAAACAAGAATTATAGTCACAAATATATATATGTATGTATAAATTGTATATATGTATTTGCGTGGCTTTTAGCAATCTTTCAGTCATATGACAACTGTGTCTTCTTATGCCCAACTTTATAATGTTGCCACACTGGAATACCATGTTGTAGACCCATGACATGATACCCCACCTGCTCAAATTATTCTGACACGGGGTCGACCTGAGTCCTAGAACTACCCTTTATATGCTGAACATCAAGCAAGGGAGCCACTAGTACCATTTTTATGAAGTCTTTGGTATGGCCCAGCTAGGGATTGAACCCACGACCTCCTGTATGTATGGTGAACACTCTACCAATAGGCCACTGCTGCGAGCATTCACGCTGTGTTTAACTAACGCTGAAAGACATCTGAATTAACTTTGAAGACAATGACCAGCTGTGACGTCAATACAAGGGTATTGACAACATTGACAGAAAATTCTGAGAATTTCAACAAACTTTGTTTGTTTGTTTGTATGGTGTTTTACGTCACTTCCAACACATGTAAGTCAAATTAAAAAAAAAAAAAAATTGTAGTGGAGGCAGACCACCCACTTTTCCTGGGTAGAGCCAGTACTGTACACCTCCCGCCATACATAAGAATCGACACTTCCACAAACTGAAAACTTGGGTTAAAAATCACAAAGATGTGTTAATATTTCGTTCAAATGTTTCTTTGTTTATAATGAAACAATTGTTGGACTCAAAACCTTGCTCTTTTGTGTTTAATGTATTCATTCAATCCCGAAGTCCAATCCTGTAAACGCTACCCACTAGATCTCTCGTGAATAATTGTTTTAAACAAAACCAAGGGTTAAATGTACTCTTCATATCTTGACTGTTGTTGAAATATGCGTTTAATGCTCTCTTTCAATTTTTCTTATTTGGCGAGCATCATCTGCAGCAATACTGAACATCACAATATTAAACAAGAGGTCAAAGACCTTGAAGCTCTACTGATGGATTTTGATTTCAGGAAGTAGTCGCCACAGACTTGTTTTTTGAAAATCTATTTTTAACCGTGGTGGCCATCTTGAATATCCGGCCGACCTGAAATTTTGCTAGGATCAATTAGACATTAAGAGCAACATTTCTGTGAAGTTTCATGAAAATCCGTCAAGTAGTTTCAGAGGAGTAGTCACTACAAGTTTTCATTATATAACTCTATGTAAACAAAGATGGCCGCTGGCAGCCATGTTTAACGTCAAATCAAAACGATTTTCGACAAGGACCAATATCATGTCATACTGATCATTTTAGAAAAAGTCCCATATCAATATCTCTTATAGTTTTGAGGAGTAGTCGCTACAAACTTATTTATTTTAAATCTATTTTTAGCTTTGGCGGCCATCTTGAATTTCCGGCTGACCTGATATTTTCTAGGATCAACTAGACATCAAGAGCAACATTCCTGTGAAGTTTCATGAACATCCGTCAAGTAGTTTCAGAGGAGTAGTCGCTACAAGTTTTTACTATATAACTCTATGTAACCAAAGATGGCCACTGGCAGCCATGTTTAACGTCGAATCAAAATAATTTTCGATAAGGATCAACATCTTGTCATGCTGATCATTTTAGAAAAAGTCCCATATCAATATCACTTATAGTTTTCAAGAAGTAGTCGCTACAAACTTATTTTGTAAAAATCTATTTTTAGCTGTGACGGCGATCCTGATTTTCTAGCAGATCTGAAATTTTGCTAGGATCAATTAGACATCAAGAGCAACATTCCTGTAAAGTTTCATGACAATCCGCCAAGTAGTTTCAGAGGAGTAGTCGCTACAAGTTTTTACTATATAACTCTATGTAAACAAAGATGGCCACTGGCAGCCATGTTTAACGTCGAATCAAAATAATTTTCGACAAGGATCAACATCATGTCATGCTGATCATTTTAGAAAAAGTCCCATATCAATATCACTTATAGTTTTCAAGAAGTAGTCGCTACAAACTTGTATTTTAAATCTCTATTTTTAGCTTTGGCGGCCATCTTGGATTTCACATCAACATGAATTTTTGCTAGGATCAACTAGACTTTATGGGAAACATTTCTGTAAAGTTTCATGAATATCCATTCGGTAGTTTCAGAGGAGTTGTCGCTACAAATAAAAGTTTACGGACAGACGGACGCACCACGGCATAAGCTCTGCTGATCAGAGGATCAGTCGAGCTAAAAAGATGCATACATGCCACTTTATTATGCTAATCTTACCTCTTAACGAATGAAATGAAATGGGGTTTTATGTTTTGGGCCAGCAACCTCAAAGAGAGAGGAGATGGAGAATGAAGATGGAGGTGTGTCGCATTCAAATTTCAACAACTCTAAAAACACTTTTCCCCCATTCTATGAACACAATTTTAATTCTTACATTGTTAATTTTTCGCATATCATAAGCCAATTAAATAACAGAAAGAGTTGTTGGATATTAGATCATATATCATATTTCGTTTCAATGGTTACATGTACCATCAAAAATTAAGGCAACATTTACCAACTCAGGGTGTTTATTATAAATGTCGGTCACAAACTCACAGCTTACTGTTTTAAAGAATAAACCAAACTTGGCTTGCATTGTAGAATGTTTAGACCACTGGTTATTAAAGTGCACATATTTCAACATTTTACCTCCATATTGTTTCTGCAGACAAGATATAAGAGGCTATTCCATTAAAACATACATGGGACCCCAGGAAGGCACTTTTGAAATTGAACACCCTCCCATAGATGCAAAATTTAATTTAAAGAACCAATTTTAACAGGGTTCACCCATAGATATTTATTAAATTGCCTTAATGTGGTCCCGGCAGGGGCGTTCCTGGGGTTAATTTAGGTATATGCACCATCGAGTTTTGGATTCACAAATGTGCCTAACCCCACTATACCTTCAGTTTTTATTGCATATTTCGCATTTTTAGCCCTTTTTATTTTTTTGCTTCTTTAATAGCAGGTACGCCCCTGCCCGGGTATGTTCTAATGGAAAAGCCTTAAGCATATAACTGCAAACTTACGGCTTTTTGTTTATAGAGGTCGTCGCCAGTAAGGTGATATGCACTCAACATCCCCCCCAGGACTCGGATGGTGATCTCAAACAGGTTCACATCCTGGTTCTTGTTGAATGTTAAATCCTTCTCTACGAACTCCCGCGCCTGGTCGTATTCTGGCAATGAGAAGAAAACATACATGTAAACACTATGAGCATTTTCATTCAAAGTATGTCACTACTGTGCATTTCAAGGAGTCTAGACGTCCAATATGAATCAAAGTTTTTTTTTATTACTTGCTATAAGTTTTCATACCTGGTTAGATGAAAATAGACGCTCCTTGATCTGTTTACAAACTTGCCATAGCCATTTGTTATGCTTCACAAAGCCTAAAATTCATTTTGAACCCCCTTGTTTACATTGTAAATTTAAATCAACATAGCGGCATTATTTTTAGAAATTGTCATCTGCGCATGTCTGTTTCTAGGGTTCGGATGTACCAAGTAAAACATAGGTTATGCAGGGTTGTGTTGTTGTTTAATGTTCAGCACCTCCAGCAATCGATCATACTTTACTTTTATTTTGGAATGAAAACCATTATACATGTTATATCTAGCAAATAAAGGGTAGGTAAATAGCATACTGTGTTTATATTTTGCTATTTACACCACTATTGGTAAACTGATTTTTTTAAGTCACCCAAACTTAGAAAAAATGGAATGTTCCGCCATCGCCCTTTTCGTTTTCGGCCAACAATAAAATTACATGTAAACATGTAAACATGGTGGGTCAAAATGAATTTTTGGCTTTGCGAAGCTTAGCATATGGCTAAGGTTGCAAATCAAGTCAAACTGCCGTACATAATAAAGTTGTTAATATAACACGTTTTTTGCAGTCTTTTAATATATCACAGGGTAAGCTTTTGGGCTCAATTTAAATGAAACCAAACTGTATACTAGTAGGTGTCAGAACTGTTTTTTTAGTGATAAATACAAAAGCATCACTTTTTAAAACTGGTCAAGCAATTTACGGCAAATAGACATACATGTAGATGCAAATATTTTTAAATTCTCAAATAACTGTATTTGTTTTCAAAAAAAATTGAAGACAGAATGTTTCAAACCATTTTTGAAATTTCATTTATTTCATATATATAGAAATGTCTTACTATTCTTACGGAGCAATAATTTGCATCGAAAAAACAAGAATCAACAAAATGACTTTTGACTGTAATTGCCTGAAAATGCTCAAAAAGATTTATCTCAAAAACAATGTAACATAAAATGAGGAGCACCTTTCTTGAGTCCCATGATGATGATGGTGTCTATGGAATCCACTATGGTGAGCCCAACACCGAACCATTCAGAATGACCCTTCGAGATTGGGTGAAATTCGTCGTGGCCCCAGGCATACTTCCTGTACGCTTCCCAGCATTCCTGGAATGCTTCGATGACGGCTTTCTGCTGGAAGTTCTGTTTCCGCTTTGCTACAGGAAAAGTCAACATTGTATTTTATCCTGTTATAATAAAGTTAACCTCCGTGGTCGAGGGGTCAACAATGTGCGGGTTCGAATCCCATTGGGAGCTTAACTTGCAACTGAGAAAGTGTTGATTCTTGGATGGTGGGCGCTATACAGTACTGGTATTACCCAGGAATAATCTCCACACAAAGAAATCAAATGTTCTACATAGCCTAAAATGTGCTAAAAAATGATGTTAACACCAACAAACAAACATAATAAGCTTAAACCATTAAAAGTATGCAGTCATAAAGAAGATAAAAACGCATTAAACCAGTCTGAGACTAAAGACAACAGCAAAACAACAGACAACACTCGAGTGTTACTTGGATGGATGGATGGATGGATGGATGAAAGTCTTTGAAAATAAACTATACAAAACAAATTATGTGGTATGTTCCTAACAGTAAGGAAACCAGTCAGGATATTACAGGCATAAATTACTTGTTACGAAACAAAATTCCGAAGCTATACTTAAATACTACTTCATAATTAAACTGAGATGAGTGTTTATTAACTCAAAGCCATTTGTTTATTAAAAGTAGCTATCACGCCAAAAACAGCCAAATTTTACAACATTATGTACACCGATTCTAAACTTACTGACGACGAGGTATATATATAACTTACATATTTTGAGAATCCAAACTCTATAGACACAATATAAACGACTTAAAGCAGCCAGGCTTGATTTAAAAGTTACCAACTCATAATTCATATTAAGTATATTCAGTCACGGGTATTTTAAACAAGAGACCCAAGAGGGCCTGTGGATGCTCTACTGGCTCTAGATAAAGTTTATGTATAAGGGGCCATAACTCTTTAAACTATCGTTCAACCAGAACATGGTGATGATATACGCAACTAGGCTTGGTACTGATTGTCCCTGACAAGTTTCGTTGAAATCCAGCCAGAGGTTCAGGAGAACTAGTCTGTACAAAGTTAGTGTATTAAAACATTTAAGGGGTCATAACCCTGTCAAAATTCATTCAACCACAACACAACCACAACACGGCAATGACAGGTGCAACTAGGCTTGGAACTGATCATCCTCATCAAGATTCGTTGAAATTCAGCAAAAGAGTTCGGAAGAGACTAATCTGGACAACGATTGGCTATAAAAACCTTTAAAGGGCCATAACTCTGCCAAATATCATTCAACCCGAATATGGCGATGATATGCACAACTAGGCTTGATACTGATCATCCTTGTCAAGTTTCGTTAAAATCCAGCCAGAGGTTCAGGAGAACTAGCCCGGAAAATGTTTGTGTATCAAAAACCTTTAAAGGGCCATAACTCCACCAAAAATCTGTTAACCGGAACGCGACGATGATGATGTGCACAACTATGCATGGTGCTGATCATCCCTGTAAAGTTTGGTTGAAATGTTGGGAGACGTTCAGGAGAACTAGTCCAGACAAAGTTTGTGTATTAAAACCTTTAAAGGGACATAACTCCAAAACGCCAAAATCATTCAAGGGAATCAGAGAATCAGGGGCCATAACTCCGGTGTAAATTGTCTAATCTCGCTGGCTTTGAAATTTATCGTAGCTTTCATTGATAGTAACAATCTGGTAAAGTTTGGTAAAGATCGGATGAAAATGACGGCCCTATCATAGTATTAACGAGGCAAAATATAGCATATTTAACTTAATCAAGGGCCATTACTCCGCTGTTACTGGTCCAATCTGGTTGGTTTTCGAAGTTGTCCGAGCTTTCATTTATATTAACAATCTGGTAAACTTTGGTAAAGATCGGACGAAAAATGAAGGCCCTATCGTAATATAGCATTTTTAACTAAATCAAGGGCCATAACTCCGCTGTTGCTGGTCCGATCTGGCTGGTTTTCGAACTTGTCCAACCTTTTATTGATATTAACAATCTGGTAAAGTTTGGTAAAGATCGGATGAAAAATGAAGACCATATCGTCTTAACGAAGCAAAATATAGCCTTTTTAACTAAATCAAGGGCCATAACTCCGCTTTTACTAGTCCGATTTGGCTGGTTTTTGAACTTATCTGAGCTTTCATTGATATTAACAAGATGGTAAAGTTTGGTAAAGATCAGATGAAAAATGAAGGCCCTATCGTCTTTAACGAGGCAAAATATATATTTTTAACTAAATCAAGGGCTATAACTCTGCTGTTGCTGGTCCGAACTTGCTGGTTTTTGAACTTTTCCAAGCTTTCATTGATAGTAACAATCTGGTACAGTTTGGTAAAGATCGGATAAAAAATGAAAGTCCTATCGTCTTAACGAGGCAAAATATAGCATTTTTAACTAAATCAAGGGCCATAACTCCGCTGTTACTAGTCCGATTTGGCTGGTTTTCGAACTTGTCCCAGCTTACATTGACATTAACAATCTGGTAAAGTTTGGCAAAGATCAGATGAAAAATGAAGGCCCTATCGACTTAACGAGGCAAAATATAGCATTTTTAACTAAATCAAGGGCCATAACTCCGCTGTTACTGGTCCGATGTGGCTGGTTTTCGAACTTGTCCGAGGTTTTATTGACATTAACAATCTGTTAAAGTTTGGCAAAGATCAGATGAAAAATGAAGGGCCTATCGTCTTAACGAGGCAAAATATAGCATTTTTAACTAAATCAAGGGCTATAACTCCGCTGTTACTAGTCGGATTTGGCTGGTTTTCTAACTTGTCCGAGCTTTCATTGACATTAACAATCTGGTAAAGTTTGGTAAAGATCAGATGAAAAATAAAGGCCCTATCGTCTTAACTGCCGATACTGGTCTGATCTGGCTGGTTTTCCGAGCTTTCATTGATATTAACAACCTGTTAAAGTTTGGTAAAGATTGGATAAAAATTGAAGGCCCTATCGTCTTAACGAGAAAAAGTTAACGGACGACGGATGTCGGACGACGGACAACTCGTCATCCCATAAGCTCTGCTGGTCTTTGACCAGTAGAGCTAAAAACGTGAATAATCCTATACTTTTAATAAGCACATATACATTATTATATGACCTGCACACCTGGCCTTGAATTCCCCAACCATTCTTGAAAATTTCAATCACAGATATTTCTATAAGTTTACAGAATAAACGTTCATAACAAGCTGCTATATATAAATATGATGCATACTAATAAATAGCAACTTCTTTAAATAGCAACTTCTTTAAATAGCAACTTCTTACAATTGTTTATATTTGAAGGTCATCAAAATATTTGTGAAAGAAATTTCAGTACTTGAGCTCAAATCTAAGAATAGTTTCAAGAATAACGGGTGAATTCCAGGCCTGGACTGAGTTTTGATAAATGATTTTTAGTGTAATTTTGCTGTTATTTGGCGGGTTAGTTTCTGAGATGATGTATATTGACTTACGATTAAAGTAGTCATACTCCAGCAAGGGGGATTTTCCCTTGCCATGGTCAGGAGATTCCTGAAACACAGATTGTCACAAATAATAACAGTGTCATAATAATGTACAGTTCATACTCCAGCAGGGAGGATTTATCCTTGTCTTGGTCAGGAGATTCCTGAAACACAGATTGTCACAAATAATAACAGTGTAATAATAATGTACAGTTCATACTCCAGCAAGGGGGATTTTCCCTTGCCATGGTCAGGAGATTCCTGAAACACAGATTGTCACAAATAATAACAGTGTCATAATAATGTACAGTTCATACTCCAGCAGGGAGGATTTATCCTTGTCTTGGTCAGGAGATTCCTGAAACACAGATTGTCACAAATAATAACAGTGTCATAATAATGTACAGTTCATACTCCAGCAGGGAGGATTTATCCTTGTCTTGGTCAGGAGATTCCTGAAACACAGATTGTCACAAATAATAACAGTGTCATAATAATGTACAGTTCATACTCCAGCAGGGAGGATTTATCCTTGTCTTGGTCAGGAGATTCCTGAAACACAGATTGTCACAAATAATAACAGTGTAATAATAATGTACAGTTCATACTCCAGCAGGGGGGATTTTCCCTTGCCATGGTCAGGAGATTCCTGAAACACAGATTGTCACAAATAATAACAGTGTAATAATAATATACAGTTCATACTCCAGCAGGGAGGATTTATCCTTGTCTTGGTCAGGAGATTCCTGAAACACAGATTGTCACAAATAATAACAGTGTAATAATAATGTACAGTTCATACTCCAGCAGGGAGGATTTATCCTTGTCATGGTCAGGAGATTCCAAAAACACAGATTGTCACAAATAATAACAGTGTAATAATAATGTACAGTTCATACTCCAGCAGGGAGGATTTATCCTTGTCTTGGTCAGGAGATTCCTGAAACACAGATTGTCACAAATAATAACAGTGCAATAATAATAATGTACAGTTCATACTCCAGCAGGGAGGATTTATCCTTGTCTTGGTCAGGAGATTCCTGAAACACAGATTGTCACAAATAATAACAGTGTAATAATAATGTACAGTTCATACTCCAGCAGGGAGGATTTATCCTTGCCATGGTCAGGAGATTCCTGAAACACAGATTGTCACAAATAATAACAGTGTAATAATAATGTACAGTTCATACTCCAGCAGGGGGGATTTATCCGTGTCATGGTCAGGAGATTCCTAAAACACAGATTTTCACAAATAATAACAGTGCAATAATGATAATGAACAGTTCATACTCCAGCAGGGAGGATTTATCCTTGCCATGGTCAGGAGATTCCTGAAACAGATTGTCACAAATAATAACAGTGTAATAATAATGAACAGTTCATACTCCAGCAGGGAGGATTTATCCTTGTCATGGTCAGGAGATTCCTGAAACACAGATTGTCACAAATAATAACAGACTGTTAAACAGTGTCATAATAATGTACAGTTCTAAAGTGTGATTCCATTTTTAAATAAAGGTCTTGGTTTCTGAATTTACCATCTCAATCTCAGGTAACAACCTTTAAGAAAACTAGAAATGTGTCAATGGGGCACGGATACCCCAACTGAAAACAATTCATGGACATAAAATTTGAATAAAAAAGGGCCGTTACTCCGGTAATACAAGGTTGATTTTGATGCCAAATCAATATACAGGCTTGAAATGTACATCTTGACATCATAGGTAAGTATCATGCAAAGTTTCAAAACAATCGGTTCACAAGATATTTTAATGTAAATAAGAAGTAAAAAGGGCCATAAAGTAATATAAGGTTTATTTTGACGCTGAGCCGATATGCACATATTGACATCATAGGTAAGCATCGTGTAAAGTTTCGAAACAATCGTTAGAGAACTGTGGGGGAAAAATAAACACACAAACTTTTCGGGACGGACAAACAGAGGAGATTTTAATTAACTCTGTTTTTTTCCCTCAAAAATGTGGATATAATTAGTTATCTCAGGAATGGCAATCATGTAAACTACTCAAAGTTTCCCACATAATAAAATCATTTTTTTTTTTTACAAATGATCGACAAGACAGAGGTAACATGCATATTTTTTTTGTTTTAAATTTTAACTTGTCCGACTTCTGGTGACTTCCAGGCAAATCATACGACTTAACCTGAATATTTTACACTTTTGCTGTGTAATTCGGTAATAATTTCCATAGTTATACGACCAGTGCCCAGTGGATTACAGAAAATATAGAATGGTGTTATGTTTCACTTCCAAGATCGAACAAACTGAATAAAAAAATCAAATAAAAATATCACTTTTTTTTCTTCACTTTGCATAGAAAGTTTTCGGGTCGGTCCCTTAAAAATAGGGTCGGTCGGGCCACAGGAAACACATATTTTTTTCTTTTTGGCCTAACAGTATGACATTGTGCCATAAAGTATACCTACCTTTTGCTCGTTTTTATCTCCCTCTTCTTCTTTCTGAAGATTGTCATCATTCTTTTTATCTTCTTTTACAAATGCAGGTGCCGCCTGTAGGGGTGGTTCTTTCTTCTGTGAAGAAATAAAACAGATTCATGTGGATGCCCAGTTTTTTGAAAGAGCATTGTAATAATGGGCTAAGTTGGCTATACTTTTCTAATAGCAACTGAAGTGAATTGGGTTTTAGGGCACCTCAACACAATTATAGGTTATTAGATTTATATTGGAATATATGTACGAGTTCTTCCGCATAATAATATTGCGCAACTTTTGGAATATTGCACAACTTTAGAAGCTTCGACTAGTTACACCCCTGACTATACATACATATACATAACTCAGATGAGAGGTATAAACAAGAAAATGCCGTATTCATGTTGACATTAGTTTTATCATATTTTGATGTTTGATGAAAACAATGCTATTATTACCATCATTCTGTTTAGCTGTTCTTGGGCTTCCTTCTTTAACGCCGCTAATTTTTTTTCTTTCATCATTTCCATTTCTACAATCTCCTTAGGACCAAGAATATCTGTGGGATTTTTTCTGACTCCCTGTCGACTGACGGTCAACAAATCGCTGGTGCTACGATGGCTGTGGTAAAGGTTCGGCACAAGATAAAATGCACAAAGACCACAGACACACAGGAACAGCACAATCACAGTCCTCTGAAGGCTTGACAAGCGTTTCCATGTCTGCAATGAATATAACTTCATATGAGTTTTCATTTTGGCATCTTTCACACTCCAAATTGTCAACACCTCGGTTCAAACTAATCCATGTACACATACACCTCGGTTCAAACTAATCCATGTATACATACACCTCGGTTCAAACTAATCCATGTATACATACAACTTTCCCAACTGCTCAATTTATTGCCTAAGGTGGTCAATACATATTAGGCATGATACATTTAGGGCAAAAGGGTGGATATATTGTAGAACGGCAACAGGACTCATTTTAAGGGAAGCAAGGTGGGTCCAAAAAAGGGCTGGTCTGGCCACAAAAGGGACAGGGTGGGCTGCTCCCTAATTCCGCTTTAAGGGAAACACTAAGTTATGAAATGTCATAATTCTATCGTTTTCAATTTTGATCCAAATAAGTTAAAGCAGCCACCGGTAATTTATCGCCTTCTTGCAAGATTTCAAAATCCGTTGCCTCATCATCTCTATAAGCATGATAACCACCCTATTATATTTAAAGAAAGAAGTAATTATTTTCCAAGATGGACTAATGCTCCCCATGTCAACAACAAAATACTGTAAACATTGAATTTCTGGCACAAAGCATATTTTATTTTACATTACACTGCTATGAAATATTTAAGCAGAAAGGATCAAGGATAGCAGGATGATGAATAGAAGAGATTTATTTTAGCTTAACTGGTTTAAACAAATTTGATTTCATACAGAGCATGAATACATACATGTGACATTTCATCAAATAAAGTTTACACATTTTCATGCATTAGGCCAAACAAAATAATATGTGTCGGTCAGGTAACACTGGCAAAAAAAATAGGGTAGGTAGGTAGGCTTTTTTTATTTATTTTTTCTCAATAATGAATTACTATAGTACGATACCTTGACTTCGATTTTTTTTGATTTTTTAAATTTTTGCATAAAAAGTTTTAGGGTCGGCCCCTTAAAATAGGGATGGTCGGGTTACCTGAACCACACATATTTTTTTAGGTAGCCTTAGTGATTGTAATTTCATTGCAATTGGTGCAAGAAACTCCGAGGAGTTATATACACAGGCTTATTTTTATAAAAATTTCCAAGATAATTTAAGAGAAATTCACATTTTAGTCAGTAGGCCTAAAGATTTCATTTCATTTAAACAATAAGTGAAATGTACATGATATATATATATATAAATCATTCATCTAATTTAAAGCAACGAACTCGCCAAATAACGGCAAAATTACAATACAAAACTGTTTATCAAAACCCTATGCATGTGTTCAGGTCTTATAATAACGTATATTTGCCGATTAAAAGTATAGAAATTTTCACGGGTTCTTAAAATTCGGTACCCATGATTGAGTATGCTTAAAATTAATTATGAGTTGGTAACTGTTAATTCAACGCTCCACTTTTGGGGTTTGGACTGGGTGGTTAAAGCCGTTTATATTATGTCTATTGAGTTTATTTCGTCGTCTGCAGTAGGTTTATAAAAGGTGAACATAATTATGTTGTAAAACTTGGCTGTTGTTGGCGGGATAGCTACTTTAATAAGCCATTAAAAAGAATTATGCATTTCATCCGCTCTCATTTCCCCATTTCCCTCTGATATGCTCTCATTTCTCCCTTATATTCTCCCTAATTGTGAAGCCACAATAAAAAAATATGATGTTATTAATTAAGTGTTTTCATATTAGCCCAAAGACTGTCATATTGGCCCACAATGTAACTGGGCCAATATGAAAACACTTAATTAATGACATTCTTATTAATTAACTACTTTATATCTCTTTATTCCTATGTTTTAAAATCATTTACAGGTAAGGAAAAACAAGATATATATGTTCAATATAACATTTAATAACAAACTTGTATCTGATTCAAATAAATCTTCCAATGTTACCACTCGATGGCGCGTGGGAAAATCATACACGAACGTGATAATAGCTATATTTCAGCGAAGTCGATGTAACCGAATTTACAAATTATCAAACCTTAATTATTAGGATTGTCTACATTACGTAGGCGAACATAGCTGCGACGTTGTTTTTTTCTTCTTCAAAATAGCGTCCTTAAAGAAAACAAAGCCTTGGTCATATTGGCCGTGTTGGCTTATCCAATCAGATTGCTTGAATTCCATATTGGCCGAGTTCTCTCATATTGGCCGAGTTTCTCTCCACATTGGCCTTGTTTTTACCATATGATGCGTGCAGTTTCCTGCAAACCACGGCAGATATTAAGTAGTTAAATAATATTTTAGTTATTAACTAATTTAGTATCATCTAAACTTGAGGACTTTACAAACGCTTCACTGAAAATTAATATCTTATTTCAAAATCAGTTGTGAGTATAAATCATTTCATTTTCACTTTATCAAATAAAAGTCACCAGGCACGGCTGGTTTTCAAACTTTTGTCTGAGAATTTTTATTGAGGTAAAATTAGACGATTATCGTATTTTACCGTGTCCGAGAGTATGGCAGTGTCAAACATGGCATAATCTCTCTCTTTCTATTGCATAACAGCAATACCACATTTAATTAAAGGGACACGTTACAATATTGGATTTGCTTCTCGATTTAATAATTCGGTATAATTTTCACTTTAAACCTTCTTGCATATATTTAAATAAAAGTATTTATACTATTCTCAAGATTGATGTGTGTCCCTTTAATTTATATTCACAGAGCACTCGGTGTCACAGAGACAGCAAGACAATTCAGCGCTTCTTCATTCTCTCGTTTATGGGCCTTCTTCGCTGTCTGTGTAGTGTTCAATACAATAATGAACGTTGGCCATAAGTTTATAGTAACAAGAAAAGTATAACGCATGCGTTATATGTAGACGATTTTTAATAATCCCCATCATCAACATTATGTTTGAATTTGGAAGTACATATATTACTGCCAACCGGGGTTAGTGCCCGTTTATTATAGGGCAGAATCCATCTTAATACCTCTTCATAAAAAGGGATCAGTTAATTGTCCTGATAATTATAGAGGCATTGCACTTATAGATACATTTAGCAAGATATATATTAGTATACTAGCAAGACGTGTTACGTTTTATGCAAATGTGTTTGATAAAATAACTGAATCACAAGCTGGTTTTCGCCCCGGATATTGTACAATTGACAATGTATTTATACTTCAAGCAATCATTTCTAAATATCTATGTAAAAAGGGTAAAAAGCTATTTGTGGCATTTGTAGATTTTATGAAAGCTTTTGATTGGGTAAATAGAAGTAAATTGTTTACAATCCTTAGAAAAGGTGGAATTAAAGGAAAACTGTTGCAATCAATACAAAGCATATATAAAAACGTTAAAGTGTGTGTGAAAGCCAATGAAAAATGTACTGAATATTTTGATTGTCCAAGAGGTTTACGACAGGGCTGTGTTCTCAGTCCAATTTTATTTTCATTATTTATTAATTAATTGAGTGAAGAAATGTGTAATAGCGGGTTACATGGAGTGCAGTTAACACCTGTTGATGTAGAAATAGTATTACTATTGTTTGCTGATGATGTGGCATTGATAGCAGATACTGTAAATGGTTTACAGAAGAAACTTGACTTATTATATCAGTATTGTAAAACATGGAAGCTGAAAGTGAATACTGATAAAACTAAAATTGTTGTTTTTAAAAATGGTGGACATTTAGCAAGAGCAGAAAAGTGGTTTTATGATGGAAAACAGATAGAAGCTGTCAGTGGACTGGTTATAATTATGTTGGATTGTTTTTCACATGTCGATTATCTATGTACCAGGCAGATGGCGAACACACTGGCCATAAAGGCAAAAGGTGTATTAGTCGCTATGCTAGCTTCATTAAGTGAGCTAACCCCGATACCTTACAGTATATATTTTAAACTATTTGACTCAAAAGTTAGTCCGGTATTTCTTTACGGATCAAAACTGTGGGGATTTGATCAAATGGAATGTATTGAAAGGGTTCATATGTATGCTTGTAAACGTTTCATGAATGCATCTATAAATGCATGCAATGCAGCAGTAATGGGTGATTGTGGTAGATACCCTATGTATATAGCAGCCAACAAAATATGTATAAAGTATTGGTTTAAAATTATAAAAATGCCTTGCACAAGATATGTTAAAAAATGCTATGAAATGTTGATTCTTTTAGATACCGGGTAGTCATGGATATGAAAATTGGGTAACAAAACTAAAGCACAATTTGTATTATGGCTTTGGATATATATGGGAACGGCAGAGTGTTGTCAATGAAAAGGTTTTTATAAAGCAATATCAGTTAAGGCTCAGAGACCAATATATACAGAAGTGGAGCGAACAAGTAGAGGGTAATGCAGGTATTTTAAATCTGAACTTGTTGTAGAAAATTATTTAAATGTGTTAAATATTAAGAAATTTAGAATAGCTATGGTATCTTTTAGAACATCCTCTCACTCTCTACTCATAGAGAGAGGACGGCATGTAGGTATGCCTAGAGAGAGACGTTTGTGTTTTCATTGTAATAATGTTATAGAAGACGAATACTTCCTACTGATATGCCCATTCTATCATGATTTAAGATCGTTATATATTCCTAAAAAGTACTATGAGTTTCCTAACAAACACAAGTTTAATATTGTCATGGCATGTAAAAATGAAAGTGTTATAAAACATATAGCTATGTTTCTTTACTATGCTTTCGTTAAACGAAGTGAGTATTGTATTGATAGTATTGTTAGTTAATTGTACATTTATGCATAACAACCAAACCACGTGTAAATTTATGATAAATATATTGTATACATGTTATGTTTTGCCCGGTGGCCTGTATCACTAATAAAATATTGGAATTTTATAGCTATTCACGGGGTTCGTACATGATTTTCATTAAATAGAATAGCTTCTAACAGTATCTCTTTGTACTTCAAAAATACGTGCTTAAACTATTTTTTACCAGACTGTTCCCAATGAATTATTCAGAAAGAATAAACATTATTTGATAACTATTGTTTAAGTCGATTTGCCAAAAAAACAGAAGAGTGCCTGACTACTTTAGGAACCAACAGTCAGACTGAAAACATTCGACTCATCACTTGGATTATTGAAAAAAAATACTTTAGATTTAAAGCTTGTATATATACATGATATATCGATTTAATTATGTTAAGAATGAACCTTCTAATTTCAAATTGGGTTAACTTGTACCATAAGTTACCTCTTACAACGTAATCGAATGCTTTGGTAAAATCAATAAATACACAATACAATTTTTTTCAATTATCAACGTATGTGTATGTATGGTATGATCCTTTAAGGGTGAACCATCAGCATTTTGTATCTAGCTTTAAACAGAGGTTGGTGGATTGCTTTCTTCAAAAATAGAACACTGATCTACAAGACAACAGGTATTATTAAGTTTGTATAGACATGTTAAAGATAATTTTGGATATGAAAATTATCTGGATATTTTATGTACAAAAAGATTAAGAAGTGTTTTTACTAAATTACGATAATCTTCATGTATTATTCTTCATAACTTTCGGCCAGAATTTAATTGCCCTTAAGATTAATGGACTGGAGGCGATCTGGCAGTCATAAATATTAAATTTTATGACTATTACACTACTAACACTGTCACATGTACCACAGACCTAATAACAAATAGATTGGACACTACGAAAATTATCTAAATTTCACGTGGCACAGTGCGAATATTTCACAAATTATTTCCCAACTTTAAACACACATATTATGAAGAGTTTTATAGATACAAGTTTCATTCATGCCAAATACCATCACAATTTTTTTTTTCTTTCAAATGATAGTATTTTTCTTTCTCTTACATTTAGAGCAAAAAAGGAGTTTGACGGAAACTTTGACTATGTCAAAACCTTGAGTTTTAAGAGAAAAGTGAAAAATGATGACATTTTTAACTTTAAACATCTTTTTATACAATTTCTTACTTTCAAAATAAACATAAATTATTATAATACCATTTTGCTATTCACTATGAATCGTTTGAATGTATTCTCATCAAAATCAGTGAATAATTGAGAGAGGAGATAGAAGGAAAAATGAAGGTGCCACGTGATATTTTGGTTACTTTATTGGTTAAGATGGGAAGTTTCCTATCTGTTTATTAATATGTCTGTGCATGTACAAATAATTCAAATAAAGTTCATACTCATAAGAAGGGTAACACGTTACGCACCAGTGTTACATCCTTTAAGTTCAAACCAACAAATAAATATGAAATACATAATCTAATAAATAAATTACTGATAAAGTTATGATCAATAATCAAATAACGGGTACTGCATGCTATGACTGGCAAGCAGTGACACATTAACAGAACACCACGTGCCATACTTAACAACTAATTAACAACCCCAGTAGCTCGGTACTTCAGGTCGTGGATAATTACATAATTATAACACACTGAATGTCTTATGGAACGATTATTGTTAATCCTTGATAAATAATACAAAATAGTTTATTAATTGAGTATGTAATTTTAGTTAAAAGGCACAGTTAAAAGTGTGTGCCTTTTAACTTTAAATAATTAAAATCGGATGATAAAAGGAAACTTTAAAATGTTTTAAACCTATTTTAAGGAGTCTGGGGGTGTCCACTATTCGAAGTTAATAGTGTTAGTTTTTATCACGAACATGTGAAAATAATAGCGACGATAATTTTACATTTTGGATACACAAAATGTTATAATTTTTCCCGAAAACGATTACTAAGTATCATAATGGACACTTTTGAGTATTACCTTCATATAATTAATATATCATTATGTGTCTGGGGGTGTCCGGGGGTGTCTCGGAGGGGGGGTTAGACGGACCGGTAAACAGTATGAATGATACAATTATGAAATAAATGTTTGCTTTATTTCCCAATTTTATGAAAAATCATGCTAAAATTCATTGGTAAATAGGTAAAAACATAGATACAGGTAAAAAACATATTTTGGACTACAGCCTTGTTTCTAAACCATATAAAAGAACACTGGTAAAGCCTTAAGACGACCCTAGTGTCTGATTTGGATACATTTTGGATTCTGTCGGAACAAGTTTTCCAGGTGGAGCCTGGAGGAAAACTTTTTAAAATACCTACCCTCATCCACGATTGGTTTCTGAACGATTTGTCGTTGTCATAACCGGATTCAGTATCAAATCCAAGATTAATTGAAACACCGTCTCTAAACTGCGACGTCCCCTGCATCTTTAGTCTAAGTTAAAATCTGTTGATATTTTAAGCCTTCGTGTAGGATCAACTTCTATCTTAGGGACGATTTATTCATCACCTGATCGACACGGATTATATCGAATTTACGGTTTGTCGTAAATGTTAGACAAACATTTAGAGAAAAATTATACTTTTAAATCTGAAAACTATTTAAACCAGATGAGGTTTTAAACATTTTACGAAACAATTCTTGTTTGAATAACTTTTTTTTTTTTTTTATTTATGTTTACGACATTCAACATCACCAAATTCTAGGAATTTTGGGCTTTTGCTCGAAAATCCAAATTGTTTAGTTTAATTGAACTATCTAAAATGAAAAACTTGTTTCGCAATGATGGTGTTATTTTAGTTCATTATACTAAATTGACAGTCTACGATATGTGTTCCTTTAATTGAAAGCAAAACGAACTTGGTAAACAGTTTTCATTTATTGTCATACGTTTTCGCGAACTTTTGCTTACACAGTTTGCTTTTGGTATTAATTTTTTATACGTAAACACATGAGGTCAATCAGCAACAGTTTTCATTTGTAAACTAACTGACTGAAAATATTTACCCATGTTCTGAATATGTCACTCTTCATAGATCTACTTTCTATCTATATATCCTGCATCACCCAATAACTTAGTGAATAACTTGAGAAGGAATGTGTCTGACAACAGAATGCTATCCGACCTGAAGCTACTGTTGCTCCAAGACAGAGGGAAGATGAACTGACTTGTCTTCTTCTACAAGTTTGACGATGGGCTGGAGCCAGCTTTCAAATGCCAAGACAATCTTATTCCTGAAAGACTAGTGCATAAAATACACGTCTACAATTGGCGAGACAATTTTTTATGTGCGCCATCCTCCGACGTGCATATGTGTTTGACTTTTTTTATCTGTGGACTTAGCGCAGAGTTTCTCTGATATAAACATTAAATTTAAACTGATACATTGAATTTTATAAATGTGTGCATCTTACCTAGTATAGTGTTCCCCCTGCATTGAAAAAGGGCAGGGTAAATCCAAAAAAAAGGGCATTTTTAATGTGCAAACTTAGTAAAAAAAACTTAACGTCGCTTTTATGGTATGTTTGAGTATGAGTTGTCATCAATCTTCTATATCTACTTCCGTGTATTGGGTGAATACAAATAAAATAAAAAAATATTTAGTTTGATGTGATGGTATTAGTACACAATGTTCATTGTATAACTTCAGGGGCGGATCCAGGATTTCAGCTTAGGGGGGGCGTAAGATTTTGGTAAATTTTCGGGTCTGTTTCTAGCCTCATAAAACGGTTGCGGTAGTGCATTGATAGGGTAAAAAAGTCCGTTTTCAAATAAAAGGAATTATCAATGTGTTAATTAAAGCACTCATTAGCCATTATGCGTCGAGCGAGCGAAAAAAAATTGTTATACTGAAAATTGTTATACTGAAAATGGACCGTTTTCAAATAAAAGGATTTAACAATGTGTTAATTAAACCTCTCATTAGTCATTATGCGTAGAGCGAGCGAGACATTTTTTTATACTGAGGGCGTGCATCGAAATTGTTTGATATTTTATCTACAGTAACATGAACATACATGTATGAATAAAAAAGTCCGTTTTAAAATAAAAGGTTTTAACAATTTGTTAATTAAACCACTCATTAGCCATTATGCGTCAAGCGAGCGAAAAAAAAAAATACTGAGGGAGTGCATCGAAATTGTTTGATATTTTATCTACAGTAACATGGACATGTATGAATAAAAAAAGTCCGTTTTCAAATAAAAGAATTTAACAATGTGTTAATTAAACCACTCATTAGTCATTATGCGTAGAGCGAGCGAAGCGAGCGAGAAATTTTTTAATACTGAGGGCGTGCATCGAAATTGTTTGATATTATATCTACAGTAACATGTTCATACATGTATGATCCGGAATTTTTTGGGGGGGCGCGCGCCGGGTGCGCCCCCCCCTGGATCCGCTAGTGAACTTAACTTGTATAACTTAACTTGCAGTCATTTGAGCCATACTAAGGCCATAATAAAATAATTACTAGATTCCCACCCGCCCCATTTTTTTATGTCACCCCGTAATTATTATTTCTTCAAAAAAAATAAAAAAATAAAAATTGAGAACAAAAATTGCTGAAAGTATGAACCCGCCCCTATTTTGGATGAGAAACTAGCATTTAATTTATTATGGCCTAATTAAAGTTTTATTATTACTATTATATTCTTGTTTTTAGAATTCAATGTAGTCTTGCTAAATGGTTTGAGTATGAGTTTTCATCAATCTCTTTGAGTATGAGTTTTCATCAATCTTCTATATCTACTTTTGTGTATAATAATAATAACAATAAACCATAATTTACGCAATCGCTAATTAAGTTCCACAAACTTTTACAAACATCAAATATTCATTCATTAAAAAACAGACAGCAACATTTATTCTACTCTGCAGATCGCGAAAATTAGCGAAAATTAGCGCGTACAAAAGAAAACAACGGCACAATATAATTACTTCAATCATTAATTGCCAATCTTCGGCAGAGTACCTATCTTGTATCAACTCATCAACTCATCAAAGAGTCGATTATAATGCTGCAGATAATTGTCCGTAATCCGATAATTACATCTACTATGAAAACAAACATGATCCAAGTACGACAAAGTCGTTGGTTGCCGCAATCCACTACGCCGATTATACTAACAGTGAGTATTCACAGGAACCAATGCACAAGTGTCACGCGTGATCAGTTACCTTTAGACTGGAAATACCCCATGGCTAAATCTGGTGATTGTCGGTTTAAAGGTCACATGACGTGTCAAAGTGCGTTTGTGTATTTCCAGAGACTAGATTCGCGAGCAATTTTAGAAAGGGCACTGCGGGGCGGCATGTAATTAATGCGTGGCAGTATGTATAGACTGCATGGCAGGGCGAAAAAAGGGCGTGCCGACCCGCCCTGCCATTCCGCATTAGGGGAAACACTATAGTAAGGCCTAAAAAAAATATATGTGTATTTCTGGTTTCACCCTGTCAAAAAGTTAGGGTAGGTACATGTAGGTAGGAAAAAGTTTTTTTTTAGATATTTTTTTTATATATATTGTTCGCATATATTATGTCATTTTTGTACTAAGGCAACTTCTTGATAACCTTTGCAAACAGTTTGGATCCAGAAACTCTGGCTAATAAAATTATCAAAAAAAAAAAAAAAAAAATCGCTAAAAATATTTAGGGTCGGCGGTGAAAAAGTAGGGTCGGTCGGGAAACCGGAAACACACATATTGTTTTTTTAGGCCTAAGTGAAGAATGATCATTTGTTGATCATTTCAATTTCACACTTAAATTTTAATCCAAAAGACATTTTAATATGAAATACATCAGTTTAAATCTAGATACTATGCATGTTTACATACAAGAAACGTCTACGCGCAAGGTCTGAAATTGTCCACATGTTTTTTGGTCAAACTCAGAGAGACGTCACGTTTTTTTTTATCTATAACCTGTATGTAAAAAAAGCACCCCAGACATCAAATAAATGAGACTACCTGAAAGACCTAAATGCCATATCGAGGCAAAAACATTGTTATTTTCAAACTATTAACATTTTAGATAAAATCTGGTCTTAATTCAAAATGCTTCAAATCATTAATGGTGCAGTGTAAGAACGACCAATACAAAAACTATTTTTTTCCAAAAGCAGTTAATGATAGGAACCAGATCTTGAAGACAGTTTTGCTTTTGTGCCAGTGTGTGCCATCATTGGAGAGCTTCAAATCAGCCTTCGCAAAATGCTATTAACAGCAACAGCCTCTCTCCCGATGTGTTTATGCCGTAACAGGCCCTATATATACATGATATAGACAGATTCAATTTGAATGTTTCTGGTATAAATACTATAATTGTGCAAGTCGCGGTCTCACTAACGTGCACTGGGCAAGACACTTTCCCTTGGCATCTTTCAGTAAACCAGGACTGAGGCGGTCTCTTGTATCAGAGATTATAATCTATTTAGATGTATACATTAAATTCATAACTTTCCCATCCTGTCATAAGTTACACATTTCTGAGATGCTGATATATTCAGTAGGTGAAAATAAAGGAGTTTATTCACACTTTATCCTCAATCACGATATATTGGACCATAGTTTGAATTTAATCTATCGATTTTGGTGTTTTAAAATCTGAAAGCACCAAAAACATTTACACAACAAATAAAGCTTTTAATGTCATTATCACTACAAATTACTACAGGGGAACTTACTGTTATTTACTATTACATAGTTTCTGCCTTGTGACGCTAACTACGTTTTATCAAGTTCATGTTTGGTGTTTCTTAGTTAAGGATGTGTAGATGCGCAATAAGATTTGGTATTTTGGTCCACTGGGACCCCCTATAAAGCAAAAAAACACTCACAAAAAAAAAGTTTTAATTTGGTATGGTCATTTGGGGAGAATATGAAACGGGTCTCACCTCCTGCATAAAGTGCCCCTCCACCTTAGGGAACTTGCAGTTATTTACTATTACGACATTTCCGTCTTGTGATGCTAACTCCCTCTACACTCTTTGAGATTTCAAGTTCATGTGTGGCGTATTAAATTTTCTTAGTTAAGGATGTGCAGATATACAGTAAGTTTTCGTTGCAGTAAGTTATATGTTCGACTGAGAATGAATGCCATTGAAGGCCAAAACAAAAAAATTGCCATTGAAGGCCAAAACAAACAAAAAATTTGTTTCCTGTAACTGGCTGAGAAAAAAATTAATTCTCTTATTTTCTAATGATTCTAATTATTTTTTATTTTGAATCAAGAATACTAGCTTCAGGTACAATGTTCAGGGACAGTATATGATGGTTCCACTATTAATTCACTTTTTCTTTTTTTTTTGGTGAGTGAGGCTAAAAGTTGTTGAATCCGGGTACAGGAAACAAACTAATTCTTAGCTCTACTGGCCAAGGGCCAGCAGAGCTTATGGGATGGTGTGTTGTCCGTCGTCTGTTAACTTTTCTTCAAACAACTTCTCCTCAGAAACCGCTTGGCTAATTTTGACCAAACTTCACATGGATGATCCTTAGATGAATGCTTTTTAGATTTGTTAAAATTAGGTCAGCGCTACATCCAAGATGGCTGCCATTACCATATATGGTCGAAACATTAAAAAATCTTCTTCTCCAGAACCGCTGGACAGATTTTAACAGTTTTTCTTTTAAAATGATCGCCAATGCCTAGACTATCAAGTTTGTTCAAATAAAGTCCCCGGGGTAAAAAATGGCCGTGCTCCGGGGGTCCAAAGTTTGTATATTGAGGTTTTGCAAGTTTTTCATATAGACATATAGACATCTAGGAAAAAACTTTAAAAAATCTTCTTCTCTGAAACCACAAGGCACAGAGCTCTCATATTACATGTAGCATCAGCTTATGGTCCTCTACTAAGTTCCTGGGGTCAAATTTGTCAAACTTTACCAGATTGTTAATATCAATGAAAGCTCGGACAAGTTCAAAAACCAGCCATAGCCCTCGATTTAGTTAAAAATTCTATATTTTGCCTCGTTAAGACGATAGGGCCTTCATTTTTCATCCGATCTTTACCAAACTTTACCATCTTGTTAATATCAATAAAAGCTCGGATAAGTTCAAAAACCAGCCAGATCGGACTAGCAACAGCGGAGTTATGGCCCTTGATTTAGTTAAAAAGGCTATATTTTGCCTCGTTAAGACGATAGGGTCTTCATTTTTCATCCGATCTTTACCAAACGTTACCAGATTGTTAATATCAATGAAAGCTTGGACAAGTTTGAAAACCAGCCAGATCGGACCAGCAACAGCGGAGTTATGGCCCTTGAATTAGTTAAAAATGCTATATTACAATAGGGCCTTCATTTTTCGTCCGATCTTTACCAAACTTTACCAGATTGTTAATATAAATAAAAGATCGGACAAGTTCGAAAACCGACCAGATCGGACCAGTAACAGCAGAGTTATGGCCCTTGATTTAGTTAAATATGCTATATTTTGCCTCGTTAATACTACGATAGGGCCTTCATTTTCATCCGATCTATCACCAAACTTTACCAGATTGTTACTATCAATGAAAGCTCCAAAAATTTCTAAACCAGCCAGATTGGACCATTTACACCGGAGTTATGGCCCTTGATTTTCTGAAATATGCTATATTTTGGCCTCATTAAGAAGAAAGGGCCTTCATTTGGCCAGATTTCAGTGAAACTTTTCAAGGATGATCAGTACCAAGCCTAGTTGTACATATCGTCACCGTGTTCCGGTTGAATGATTTTGGCGGAGTTATGTCCCTTTAAAGGTTTTAATACACAAACTTTGTCTGGACTAGTACTCCTGAACCCCTGGCTGGATTTTAACGAAACTTGACAAGGATGATCAGTATCAGGTCTAGTTGTGCAAATCATTGCCATGTTCCGGTTGAATGATTTTTGGCAGAGTTATGGCCCTTTAAAGGTTTTAGTACACAAACTGTCTGGACTAGTTCTCCTGAACGCCTCCCCACATTTCAACGAAACTTTACAGGGATGATCAGCAGCAAGCATAGTTGTGCATATCATCGTGGCATTCAGGTTAACAGATTTTTGGTGGAGTTATGGCCCTTTAAAGTTTTTTGATACACAAACATTTTCCGGGCTAGTTCTCCTGAACCCCTGATTGGATTTTAACGAAACTTGACAAGGATGATCAGTATCAAGCCTAGTTGTGCATATCATCGCCATATTCGTGTTGAATTATTTTTGGCAGAGTTATGGCCCTTTAAAGGTTTTTATAGCCAAACGTTGTCCAGATTAGTCTCTTCTGAACTCCTTGCTGGATTTCAACGAATCTTGATGGGGATGATCAGTACCAAGCCTAGTTGCCGTTTTCATTGCCGTGTTGTGGTTGAATGAATTTTGGCAGAGTTATGACCCCTTAAAGGTTTTAATACACTAACTTTGTACAGACTAGTTCTCCTGAACCTCTGGCTGAATTTCAACGAAACTTGTCAGGGACAATCAGTACCAAGCCTAGTTGCGTATATCATCACCATAATCTGGTTGAACGATATTTGAACGAGTTATGGCCCCTTATACATAAACTTTAACTAGAGCAAGTAGAGCGTCAACAGGCCCTCTTGGGCCTCTTGTTTAATTTTTTTTTTCAATTTTTTTTTAATTTGATTTATTTGTTAATTTTTTTTTTAATTAATTTTTTTTTTTAATTGTTTCAATTTTTTTTCAGTTACTTTTTTTCAATTTTTTTTTAAAATGTTTTCATTTTTTTTTGATTGATTTGAATTAATTTTTTTTCATTATCTTTTTAATTACTTGACACTTACTGTAAAATTTCTTGTTGACGCTACTCCTAAATGCCTTGTTGAATTTCGACGAAACTTGGCAGGAAGCATTGGTAAGATGTCTAGTTGTGCATTTCACGCTTTTGTTCCAGTTTGCTGTTTTTTGACGGAGTTATGGCCCTTTGACATTTTTATTTTAAATTTCTTGTCGGCGCTACTCCTCTTAAACGGCTTGTTGGATTTTTTCTACGAAATTTGGCAGGAAGCCTCAGTATGATGTCTAGTTGTGCAAAGCACGGTATATCAATGAAATCTTGGACAATTTCGAAAACCAGCTAGATCTTGTTAGTAATAACAGAGTTATGGCCCTTGATTTGTTGAAAAATGCTATATTGTATTTTCCTTTATTAAATCTATAGGAGAAGAGAGCTATATCTATCTATAGATGTTAAATCTATAGAAGAAGAGAGCTATATCTAGCTATATCTATCTAAATCTATAAGAGCTGTTTTAGCCAGTAGAGCTTCCACAGGCCCTCTTGGGCCTCCACAGGCCCTCTTGGACCTCTCGTTTGTTTAGGCCTAATATAGAAACAAATCGCAGAATTGCAAAAGGGCAAGTTTATACTGATTTACAGATCTTTACAAAATGCATCTGCACTCATTAAAATCAGACCCCTTATGACGCTACGATACTTTACATTACTAGCGGAGAGTATCACAGCGTTACCGTAATTAGGATATCATTTTAATGAGATTGGGCAATATCATGCTGATGCATTTTGTAAAGATCTGTAAATCCCATCAGATACCCCTCATTCAATATGGATAGACCCTATCTGGAATTGGTCTGAATGGGTCTTATATGTAGGTACAAACAAATAAGGTCAACTTTGGTAAAGAAAACAAATGTTACGAAACACTTGTCTGAGTTGTAACTGTACGTCAAGTTATTTTTGCTGTGAGAATGTTATACTGAAAGGAAAAAAATACGCGACACGGGAATTTCCGCTATATATTGTATGTACAATATGCTGCTGTTAATCGAATGGTACATGGCTACTTAAGATCTTTCCTTTCGGAAAAAGACTAAAACAACAAATAGTATTCCTGCAAAGTTTCATTATGTACTGAGTAAGCGTTTGGCTCAAGCATGTGAGCAAACTTAGGATGCAAAATAATAAACTCTTTACGTTAAGTACAGTACTGAACTGGCTCCATTTTTCAAAGAGGAACTTCAACATTTATGAATACTTGTTACAACGTGTACTGTGATTAAAACGTCAACAACATCACAGCTCAGCTACAGTGTCCTTTCTCTAACTAACTGCAACTTTTTTTTACAAAACATCTCGGGATTTCCTTGGAATATATATGGAATTACGTTTGCAGTATATACAATATATAGTGGAAAATCCCACGTCGCGTTTCTTTTTTTCTTTCAGTATATAACTCATATTAAATTTTATATTCTGTACCTACCATACAGAATAGAAAACCATAAGAGCTATGATTCTCATGTAGCTATAGTTGTTTGTACCTAGATCATGTGATCATAAGATGCCTAATCCGGAATATGACTATTTGACCCTTAACCCACTACTACATATATATAATGGACTGTTCTTTCTTTGAATTAAGACCATTCCATTTGTGTGACAAAGGGGGTGTTTTGGGGAAAATGACTGAGCAGCAGCTGGACTGTGTAAATCACTGATCAACCTGCTAGTTAAAAGCCGTAAAACTGTCAAAATGTTGTAATGCCTATCATGTAATTTAGTTTAATGCGCCTGAGGCTAAATTCTGTGGTCATGTCATACCTGACCTTTATGTTTCTGTTGCACTTGACATGTTTCATAATCAACAGATTGAAACCCTATGCAGAAAATATTTCTCAATGAAAGAGAAGACATTAAGCATTTAAATTATATCAATATTTGTAATATAAGCAGCGATATTAAAAGTTGAACAACAAATCCATTTTATTACACATTTACCTCACAATTTGAAAAAGTAAGATGCTTTTAAGAGATAACCATACTAAGCTTATCCATCTGGGACAGTATGTGATTGGCTTTACGGCTGAGATTTTTGTTTAACTGTAAAACATAAAAATCAGACTGTAAACAGGGGCGTAGCAAGGCCGTTTTGGAGGATACGCCCGTATATTGGGGTCCAATGGGCGGTTGGTGGGGAGTCCGGGGGGCTTCGCCCCCCTGAAGCCCTAAGCGTCCGCACGTTGCTTTTGACGATTTTGGGCTGAAAATGATGGCTTTTATTGATTGATAAAAAAATTATATAGTTGCGAAAAATGAATATCTTAGATTGACATTTCCATTTTATGGCATCTGTTTTGATAACTTTGATATTTATATGTTGATAAATTTCTAATGATGGGTTCACCCTAGTCAGGCTTCAGTTTTTATTGCATTTTTGGGGCACTATGTTTTCTCTTTTTTTTCCAAGAGGCGTACGCCCGGGCGTACGGGCGTGTGCCTCGCTACGCGCCTGGTAAAACCAACGCACACTGTCCGAGATAGAAAATGTCAGCATAGTTGTCTCAGTTCTAGTGCAAATTGATTTAAATTCTAGAAAATCCGCTAAACTCTTACATACACAATAGTGTTCTCTGTTAATTCCAGTTACCACCATTTAGTTTGAGCTATCCAGTGACATTTGTTGTAAAGCCAAATAAAATTATATGTGTGATGATTCCTATTACAAAAATGGGTAGGTAGGTAGATGGGTTTTTTCTTTTCGCTCAATACTTTTAAAAACTTATAAACTAACTTAAATATATATTTGTTGATTTTGTTTTTGCATAAAACGTTTAGGGTCAGCCCTTAAAAACGGGGTCAGTTGTGAAAACAGAAGCATACATATAAATTTATTTGGGTATATGTAGTTAAGTTCTTTCCAGCTGCAGGTAGAGTGGGCGTTTTACAGTCGCATATTATGCACGACTATAATAGCCATTGCATCCATTGTAAACCCAGAACAGTCAGGCTGATCAGGGTTTACAATGTCTGGCTGCTGATCTGATGTTGATTTTCCCCAAAACACCTCTTTGCACATAAATGGAATGGTCTTAATTCAAAGAAAGGACAGTCCATTATGTATATGTACTGGGTTAATGACTAATGGAATTACGCATAACATTCCAGTTGCATTGTTTACATGTTTCAGATGGAGTGTCAGAAGAAGCAGTTACCGTTTGGTTGGATGGTGAAGCAGTCCAAGTCTTACCCGGACCGAGTGTATTACTTCAACATCAATACCGGGGCCAGCACCTGGGAGTTCCCCGATCTCATAACCCCGTTTGTGGTAAGCAAGTGAATAAAGGTGACAATATTGATACAAAAATATTGTAACCAACTTTTTAAAAACATTTGACTACTAAAAAAAAGCTGTTTCACATTATTTTTCATAACGTCTCAGATTTTAGCGGGGCACGGGTGCATCCCCGTCCATATCCAACACATAGTTTAATTTAGTATTTTCTAAATTCAGTACCGGTAGTTGAATATAGAGCGTGTTACTCAGACTTTATCCACAGATACTATATGAAAATTCAAAATGTTTGGCCATCATTTATAATAAACATTTCCAGCCTGAGATTAGTCTTTTGAAATCCGACAAATCAAAAGAAGATACGTACCGTAACTGTACACTAAAATTAAACTTTTACACTTGCTTTTTTTACTGGACTAGAGTACCTTAATGGTCAATGATAAACACAGAGTCTATCACATACCCAAATGTGGAGGTGTGTCTCTTGATGGATCATTGATTGGTCAAATTATTTATTAATGACACTTTGTACATGTAATTCTTCTGGGTTGTGTACTGTATATTATGTTACACATATGTCTGTTTTGTCCTGACATTTCTTTTGCCGAATTCGTCTAACTGGGATTAACTTGACCAGATAAAATCAGGCTATTTAGTCCTAATATTGTGACACCAACGGATTTGTTTGTATCTGATGTTATTCATGTATGTTAACTGTCAATTTCTGCCAAAAAACGTGACAACCACTAGAAATTTATATATTGGTTTATGGAATCAATGTTAAAAGAACAGTGCTTGAAGTCTGAATTATACTCGATTGCAAAAGAAAGTGTGCATGTAGGTTTTTGTAAAATTAAATGCATTAATTAGGGAAGAAATATTTCATGTTTAGTGTCAAAATTTAAAACAAATAATGACCAATGTATACATCTCTTAGAAACTAATTAACTTTTTACTGCAGAGAAAGGTTAGGGGTCAGAAGCAAAAGTTGCAAATTGCTTGAAAGACAAACACCTGGAAGAAGTTGTGGATTGGTATTTGTAAATTTTGATGTTGATTTGCAATTCATATCGCGATACCCCCAATTTGTTCAAAACGTTGATGCAGTCGGATAATTGTATTCCTATGACAATTTAATGCCCTGCTGACATCAGCAATGTGGTTGCCACGTGCAAGCATCGTTAATGTTTGTATTCGTTAGTTTTCAACAAGTGTTGGCATTTTACTATCGCACAAATTTTACTGTTTTTCTCTTCATAAAAGGCAAAAAGAAAGTGACCAAACAGGTTTTAGCCAGCATGTAGCTTTTCCACGTGATGCACCTGCAAATTATGCTAAATTTCAAAACCACTATACAATTGAAATTGGTTCAAATTATAGCGACTTTTTTTACGGTTGACCGATAGCGACTGTTGTATAAAAAATCTGGATCGATAGAATGTTTAGAATTGGAGATATTTCAAAATCAAAAGTGCACACTTTATTTTGCAACGGAGTATAGATTATGTAAAATTTAGTTTTGTAATTTTGTGTGAAGGTTACTATTTCAACCACTAATTTCAGAATGGCCAGGTTAAATGTCCAACTTCTCCTGTAGCCTTGACAGCAGCATCCCTCCATACATCAGCAACTGCCGGGACCACAACTGCCGGGACCACAAATGACTTCTCTGGTGAGGTTGAGGCTCAGTTTTCTCCAACTTATTCAGATGAAGATAACGATTATGGAGCTAACAAGAGGGTTAGGCTACCAGCGAGTAATTCACATTTGACTCCAAAAGCAGGTCATGCTACTATACAAACTGGTCACATGACTTTACAAACTGGTCACATGACATCAAGAAAAGAATCATTGGCTTCAAAAACCAGTTTGAATAAAAGTCATACACACACAAACTCATCAATGTCCATCGATAAAGCATCCAGACACAATGCCTCAAAATCACAGAAAACTTCTGAAACCATATTAAGTTCTTCTGCAGAAACAAAATCAAACCAGGAGGTTAAGAAAAGAAAGCTACATATTTCCCCCATTAAGTTTGATATTAAAAGAAATTTGACCAACTCGGGAACGTTGATAGTGAAATCCCCCGATACCATACCTAGTGGTGTTGGTAGAAATCTAAGTGATTCCTTTGAAAGTGTTAGTCATTCCAGTAAGAGAATTCCATTATTGGTACCATCATCTGAAGTTGAGAAGAGGGCTAGTCAAAATTTAATCACTGAAAATAAACTTAACAAGCTACCAAAAGTAATGGGTGCAGCTGTTGAGAACTTGAAGACAATAAAAACTCCAGTTGCAGGAGCAGATATTCCAAAAAATGCGCTTAAAGATGTCCTGCATTCATTAAACGATTTAAGGCACAAAATAAAACGAAAGATAGACGATAGTGCAGACACTACTGCTAAGAGAGTTAAATTGGACAATTTAAAATCGCCGCTTGCTGAGAAAGGACAAATACAAGCAGTTGAGCTCGATAAAAAGGTAGCTAATGCGAATGTTGGCGTTAAAAGAAAAAACTCGGACGTATACCCACGTAAAGCAGCAGACGAAACGTCGACTCCTGTAACTGGAGATAAGCGTAAAATTGTGAAATCTCTGCATAAAACGCTGAACGAAACACGAAATGTTGTTGTAAAAGATTCAGCTTTGCCGAATATGAAACCGTCAAACAAATGTGAAAGACGCTCACCAGAAAAAGATTTAAAAGTGGTAGCCAGTGTGGCACCGGAACAGGCTGAAGATACACGGCAATTGCCGGGCAGAAAGTGCCACTTGAGTATCGGGAGTGGAAGTACGGATGATGCCGAGGACGGAAATAACAACGAGAAGATGAAGATGTTTATCGGAGACAAGGATAAGCTACTGAGCATACAGTCATGGATCAATACCCTGGACGAGAATCTCGGCTCAGACAGCCCAGCCAGGGAGTTCTACTCCATTCCATTAAAAACTGAGGTATTTTTTTTATTTTCTTTTATACACAACTTTTAGTTTTATCAGCATTATGTCACTTTTAAGTTGAACACCGGGTTTTTATTCTCCATTTATGCATTGCTGTTCTACATATTATTCAGCATTATTGCCATATTATTGTACCTAGTTAACTAATGTTGTTGATTTAATAGGACGGTTGAGTGTTTTGTAAATTCATTTGTAAATGTTTTTTCATGTAATATTTACTTTCTCTCCAAAGAAGTTGTAACATTTAGCATGTAATTATGCTGTTTAAAAGTACTTTATAAATTTAAAATCTCGTTCCTGTAATCCCGTTTTCTTTCAGTCTCCATCGGTAGCAGAAGTCACCATGGCAGCCTCGTTTGAAAAACTGCTAAAGGCTTTAGACGTAAGTTTGTGCTTGTTTAATGCCCATCGTGGTCGGGGAGGTGATCTGGAAGACTCACAGTATGTTTCAGTTTCGTATTCAGTTTGCATTGGCCACATGATCCATGCAACTTATTGCTTGGTCTGGAAAAGTAGACGATTCCATTTAGCTTTTTGTTGTAGAAATCATTACTATTAATTCATATGATGTTTTAAGGCTGTTATAATTTGAAAATCTTGTTTTGTGTTCGAAGTACACTATTCGCAAGGACAGACTACATGTTAAAATATTGGTTGTTGAGCTTATTATTCTTGTTTTCAGTTGGTTATGTATTTTGGCCAAAACAAAATAGGTGTTTCCGCTAACCCAACTGACTACTCTACTGGTTAGGGGCCAGTTTCTGTCCATGCCCAATTTTCGTCATTTTCATATAAAAACTGTTTTTATACTGCAAATTACTAACGCGATGTTACTTATTGACAGACGTTTAGCACTGGCGATTGGAAACAGAAACAACCAATAAGTTAATAAGAGGTACCAAAATTAAAGGGATTTCTCCGAAAATTGTGTTTACTTCCTTATATGGCATTGGGGATGCCAGCGCAAACTGCCACATAATAAATTATTTAAAATTATAACACTGTTATGACGTCATATTTTTATCACACTTCAGCAGACGCAGTTAAAATATACCGTGATAATATATTTTGACCAAAGAGAAGCAACTCAATACCTGTATCTGTTTGATTTACACAGAGTTACCCATCGTTACAGTGTAAATTGTCGTGGTGGATCATATTACATTGACGTTACCAGGCGCATTATTATAGCGATCGAGATGAATGATGGAACAATGCAAACATACAATTTTTACTACCGTAATGAAATTGTTGAATAGACTTGCAAACATGTTTTTAGTTCATAACATTTTACTGTATCATCTATCACTCGATAAAAAACATGACGGAAACTGGGCTTGTAAACACAATGATTTCTCAGTTTTAGTCTGTTTATAAAAAGGTCACGTGCCACTTCGATAATTTATATAAAGCAAAATTCTTTGGTTTCAAATTTGCAGGAAGAGGTTACCTAATAGAAACTAGAGTAAAAATTGTCAGGATACATATATTTGTCTGACAAATAAGTTGATGTTTGCAAAAGTGACGGAAAGTGTACCTCGACCAGTACATTTTTTCCCTCTTTTTTTAAAAAAAACACAAAACAAGTTCAATTTTATCTCTTACCAATAACTTATAGATTGAAAGAAAACAAATCCCTACCTACCTACACCTATGTTTTTTTAGAGCTGCTAGGAGAGCTCACATATATTTTTATCCCCTTGCTTTCACTTAAGTGAAGTGGGGGCTTTATAGAAATCACATTGTAATGTAACACATTGTTGTTGCGTCCCGTCCCAACGTGTAACACATTTTTATTACTTTAATTCCTCAAACAGTTTTCAATGGGTTGTTCCAAAACTTCATATGCACATTGTACATACAACAGCTGATGACCTTATGTCCCTCTACATTACCCATTGTTGATTGCCTAATTTATTACAAAATTACAGTTCACTTATAGAAGCGGTGTTAATCATCACCTTCAGTGATAGTTCTAGTTTGACCAATATTTATGTATTGAAACCATTCCCACCTACTAGTGCAACACACTCGGTTCAAGAAAATCTGTAAATTTATTATATTTGTTGGATTCAACAATTTCCAACTTCTTTTATTATTGCAGAGTATGTCAGCTTTAGACTACAATGCAGTATCTTTGTTAGAGACGGCAATGGATAAAGCCAAGTGTCCCACTAGGCACGTGTACACGTGCAAAATCAACAAATCTTCCAATAAAGACGTCTTCATGGGCATGTTGATGTTCAGCGGAGTGGTGATAGGTAGAGGTGAAGGGCCCAGTAAGAAGATTTGTAAGGCAAATACTTACACCGCGACCCTTCAGCGACTGAAGACAAAGCCTCTGCAGGAAATGATGGTGTCTGTTCCAAATGTGTCTGTGTCAGTAGAGGCTTTAATACCAGAAAGTGTAAGTAATTCTGCCATTATTTATATGCTTTATAGAGATGCAGCCAGCGTTGCTCATTATTTGTATAATTATGATCCATAAAACTGGAGTTTTACATTGCACATGTTACTATAATTAACTTACTTATAAATGGCAAAACTTTGTTGTCTTAATATTCTATTTAGAGACCACCTACTTTAAAGCTGTATTAGCCGTAACTTTGATCTTATAAAACACAAAATAATTACGCTGACAAACATCACACAAATACCATTATTGAAAATTATTTACTAAATAAAAACAAGATGTTTTGATGGAATTCAGTAGCGGTACAAAAGAAAGTAACAAATTATACATGCCTGTAAGACGGATGCGCTCCAGACTGAGCTGAATGGGACAGTTAGGTTATGCAATACATACTGTAGTGAAAACCTAATGCGCTAATGGATATCACGTGAGCAGCACAAATGTAAATAAAGGGGTCCCAGCATTTTTATAACAATAAATGTCACTGTAAGTGACAAATGCCCCTGAAGTGGTTTTGACCTTTGACCTCTAAGTGTGACCTTGACCTTGGAGCCACAGACCTGGAATTTGCATGTGACACATCACCTTGTTGTGGTGAGCACTTGTGCCAAGTTATTTGAAAGTCCGTCCATGCTATTTAGGAATCACGTTGTCTGTAATGTCCTGTCGCGTGCCGTCACATAACATATTTTTTATCCTGTCACGTTGCACATTTTTATTACTTGAAATTCCTCAAACACTATTGACTGGGTTGCTCCCAAACTTCATATAAACACAACAACTGATGACCTTATGTCCCTCTACATAACCCATTGTTGACTGCCCAATTTATTACAGAATTATGGCCCTTTAATTTAAGCGGTGGTATTCATCACCTTCAGTGATAGTTCTAGTTTCTCTTCCCTTTATTTTATCTCTTAATACGGGTTTGTCTATACCTTAAGAAATCATTTAGAATTTTTCTAAAGCATAAACAAATCTTTGAGAAGTCACCCATCTAAATTCTTGCTGATTTGAGATTCTACCTTGAGATTACGGTCAGTGACCTTGAGGCTAGTGACCTTGTGACCTTGATCATGTTGGATATGTTTGTCTGTGGCATTGTTTTAAAAACAATTTCTTACAGTGTAAGTCACCCATCTAAATTCTTGCTGATTTGAGATTCTACCTTGAGATTACGGTCAGTGACCTTGAGGCTAGTGACCTTGTGACCTTGATCATGTTGGATATGTTTGTCTGTGGCATTGTTTTAAAAATAATTTCTTACAGTGTTGTACAAATGAAATGTATTTATACAGATTATCTTTAAATATTCAATATTTAAAAAGTGTTATACATGTAAGTACAACAGACATTTTTCAGGCTATATACTTTTCCTGTTATTATACCCCCCCGTTTAGTGGGTTTTACTGGTTTCACCTTGTCAGGATGTCCTTCTGTCAGGATGTCCGTCTGTCTATCTGTAGACGCAACGTTTTGCGCTGCATAACTCCTCTCCCCCTGAAGCAAATCTCATGAAACTTCATGGGTGGACTGCCTGTGGTAAGAGGATGACCCATAGTGAGTTTGAGGTCAGTAGGTCAAAGCTCAAGGTCACCGTGACCCGATAATGAAAACTTCATGAGTGGACTGTCTGTGGTGAGAGGATGACCCCCTAGTGAGTTTGAGGTCAGTAGGTCAAAGCTCAAGGTCACCGTGACCCGATAATGAAAACTTTGTCCGCTCCATTTCTCCTCTTCACCTGAAGCAAATCTCATGAAACTTCAGAGGTAGACTGCCTGTGGTGAGATGATGACTCCTATTGATTTTGAGGTCAGTAGATCAAGGTCACCAGGACCTGACCATGAAAATCCTTGTCCGCTCTGTAACTCCTCTCCCTCTGAAGCAAATCTCATGAAACTTTATGGGTGGACTGTCTGTGGTGAGAGGACGACCCCTATTAATTTGGAGGTCAGCAGGTAAAAGGTCAAGGTCACCAGAACCCAGCCATGACAAACCTTGTCCGCTCCATAACGCCTCTCCCCCTGAAGCAACTCTCATGAAAGGAACATTCACACATTTAACACAAAATTCTTCCTTTTTTTATTTATTTATTTTTATTTTTTTATTCATGCATTGAAAATCCTATTTCACTCAATCTTTACTCAAACGGTAGGGAAAGGAGGGGGAGGGGGTTGGGGGAGGGGGAGGCAGGGACTGGTAGCAGGGGTATATTTGTTGCCCTTAAAACTTGACTGCTCTAGAAGATTTTGTCACAATTTTTGTTTCGTTATTTTAAACAAACTCAGATTTGTTTTTTGTTAAACACCATAAAACTGTTTATTTTTATTTCATCTGAAGGTTGATGCAAGGGTAGTGGTAAATGATTCCCTAGACAGTGGTTACCCGTCATCGGGCAAGATGATGTCACCACAGGTTCGAACAGGAAGAGGTAAGACGCGAAGATTGTGTGCATGTGCGCGTGTGTGCCTGCATATGTACGTGTGTGTCTGTGTGGAATTGGACAATCAAATTTCATATTTTGGTGTATTTTAACGTCAAGTGTGTGCGTTTGCGTGCAATTCATGTTGCCAGTAAGGTCTAATCTAAGTGTTCACTGCATGACTTTGTCTATGACCATGAATTCACCAATCTGACAGCATATTCTTGTGTTTTATAGCAGAAATGAGGATAGTTGATTTTAATAGCTCCATTTTATGTAATGATAGCACGTTTTCCTATTTCAACAGTTGTTATTTATAGATTTATAATTCTATAATAAGCCTCAGCTAGTTTAATTTCATTTACGTTTGAAAACTGGTTTTATGAATCAAACATGTTTGATGAATTTGTTGTTAAAAGATATAAAGAAATATTATTAGCTCTACTGACATGATGTTGGTCCTTGTTGAAAATTATTTTGAGGTAACATTAAAGATGGCTGCCAGCAGCTATCTTTGTTTACATAGAGTTATATAGTAAAAACTTGTAGCGACTACGCCTCTGAATCTTTATGACAGATTTTCATGAAACTTCACAGGAATGCTGATCTAGCTATCAAAACCTATCAGAAGAGCTTCAAGGTCATTGACCTCTTGTTTTCATTATTAATTTCCAAATTATTGTATTGCTACTTTGTAATCATTAATCCATCGGAGGGGGATGTACACCGTATATCGTATTCTATACTCCAAGCACGCTAAAGAACCTTAAGGATCTAGTTGTTAGTAAAGATAGAGCAGGTTTCCATAGTCCTATGTATACTTCCCTTATCTCTAGGGCATCTCTGAATAACCCAGTGTGTTGATGAGTCGTTCAACAAGTTCATTCAGTTGTTAATCATATTCAGGATGGCCGGGTGAGTTGAAGCCAAACAGCATATCTTCACGTGAGATTGTGGAAATGGAGGTAGATGATTGCGAGTTACCGGAGTATGATGTTGTAGCCTGCAGTGAGGAGGACATGGATATAGACATTGTGTTGTCCGAAGTCCGCAAACACGTCAAATCCTGTCCGTACGTAAGCGTTGAAAACCTGGAGACGGGTGTTGTAGAACACCAGACAGCAGTGCAGTCTGAACAGGTTAGAACATTTAACAGTTAACATACACCCTTTGTTCACAAACCCTTCTGAAAATGTATGCCATAAAATATTACTTAAGACAATGATGTCACAGCATTGGCAGCATGAAGTCATGGTAAGGTTAAATAATGATAAAATAACTATGATGAGCTTTTTTTATTTCAGACTATTTTTATTGTGTTGGACACCAATGTGTTGATAGCAAAGCTGGGACTCCTAGAGGATTTGAAGGATTATGAGGTGCCTGGTAAGAGTCCATGATATTTCTATTGTTGTTGCCGGGATGGTGGGCCTCTGACTTTATGTTACCACAGCTTGTTACATGTGTTCTCCCAGCAAGAGTATGCCACATGCTAACTTCAGGTTTCTTAATCAGTAGTCAATGGCGCAGCAATTGTAGGGGAGTGGGGGTGGGGGGTTGGGGGGGATAGGTGTTGTGCTAATGGTATAACCTATCTTAAGCCCTTCTAATACGGTAACCATTATTTCTGTGTACTGTTTCAGGTGTAGGTAAGCCAGTGTTGTACACTCCCTGGATAGTTCTACAGGAGTGACATACCTTGACTCCCTACAGTATCCATTATTTCTGTGTTCTGTTTCATGTATAGGTAAGCCAGTCGTATGCATACCATAGATAGTTCTTCGGGAGTGATATACCTTGACTCTCTACAGTATCTCTTACTTCTGTGTTCGGTTTTAGGTGTAGATAAGCCTGTGTTGTACATACCCTGGATAGTTCTGCAGGAGTGACTACCCTGACTCCCTACAGTATCTCTTACTTCTGTGTTCTGTTTCAGGTATTGGTAAGCCAGTGTTGTACATACCCTGGATAGTTCTACAGGAGCTGGATGCTCTGAAAAGTTCTGTCAGAGGGGGAATGCCAAACCTGGTGAGTATGACATAAATTTATGACTATAATTTACTGTAATACCGTAATTAAAGCAAATAATTATTATGTCTTTGATATTTATCACTAATCACTGAGTCTTCTTTGAGTAAATATTACATAATATTTCGTACATTATACTTTGTAATAAGGGTATACATATGGCAGTAAATATTTCATAGGGTTATTTCCCTTTAAAGAGATTGTTAATTTGAAGTAAGAAAAAAACTAAATGTAAAAACTTTTCAGATTGAACAGCTAATAAAATAGCATGAAAAAATGTTGTGGTTTTTAAAGGAAAAAGTTTAAACATATTAAGATTGCCGTGTGTCCCTGCACATTTCAGACCCTAACCACCCAGAACAAGGCTCGGAGAGCAGTGAGGTTCCTCAACTCCCTGCTGTCTATCAAACATCCTAGAATTCTAGGACAAACACCGAAGCAGGTAAAATTACTCATGACTGTCACCAGAGGCTCCATTGGGATATGCCAACATCTCCAAATAAGACAATTCTTTCAAAATTGCCAAAGTGAATGTTGACAACAAGAACATGTCACATTTCTCAGAGAATTTTCAATGCAGTAAATGGTTAGGCCAATTGTTATTTATTACAAATGGTTCCCTAATTTTTGGAATCAAGAGTTCACTTCCAGTTCTAATAACATGAGACAAACATGTGTGATCACATACATTTTTATATAACATGTATATACACATATGATCACATGATACTGTGATTTATTTCATCTACAGTTGCAATAAGATGTATGATCACATGATACTGTGATATATTTCAGGCGCAGCAGGCATCATTGGAGTTCACCTCCAGCTGTAATGATGATGCCATACTGCAGACCTGTATGCAGTGTCAGAAGACTCGTACTGGTGAGTGATGTTATAATTGAAAGTTCATGTAGTATCGAGATGTTTGTATGCTTTTATACATATTACGCTATGGGGTTGTCCGTCCTGCCAATAAACACTTACTCATTCCAAGTATAACACGCACCCTCATGAAACTTGGTACATTGCCCTTGGGGAGAGAGGGAACCATATTGTTTTTAGGGTCAGTAGGTCAAATGGGCATACACATTCTGTGAGATAAATCGTAACACTCATGAAACTTCATAGATACAGTGCCCATGGTAAGAGCAGGAACCATATTGCTGGGGACAGTAGGTCAAACATAAAGGTCACTGTGACCTGACAATGACCCAGCGATGGCAAACACTTTCAGCACTCTGTCTTGTATACAGCTGTTACAACCTTGTAATTTACACAAATAGTGCCCATGGTAAAACAGCGCTCCCTATTGATTTTGGGGTTAAAAGGTCAAAGGTTAAGGTTGCTGTGCCATTCCTTCATCTACGTTTAGGCCACTTATATGATCTGTCTGGAGCCATTGACCAGACTTTCCGACATTTCTTGTTTTGCAGGTGTCCCAGTTGCATGATGTATCAAACAGTTACTTACCTCATTCTTTACATAATAATTTGACTTTTGACAGGTATAGTGTCATACATTGACAAATGTAATACGTTGACAGGTGTATTACGTCGACAGATGTAATACATTGACAGGTGTAATACGTACCTTTGCAAGAGGGCTGGCTTGGTGCAGTTGGTAACGCGGCGGATTTGTAACCGGAGGCCCCGGGTTCAATCTTCCGTGGTGCCACTGAGTTTCGTTGGTGTGTTCTTGGGCAAGACACTTTCCCTCAGCCTCGTCCGTCAGATGGGGACGTAAACCGGGCGGTCCCATGTATCGGTCTATCCTCTGAGCATGTTAAAGAACCATAGGAATCTATTTGATAATAAGAGTAGGGCACAGTTCCCGGATTCCTATGTATCCTTCCCCTCTCTCTGGGGCGGCTCTAAATAACCTATACTGTGTTGATGAGCTGTTAAACAATATTCAATTAAGTACCTATGCAGTGCTCTTGTTCTCGCATTTTCATTAATGGTCCATCAAAAGCAGGCTTGCAAAACTTTGCAATAATCTCTTTCAGTGCTTCAAGTAATTTTCTTTGTAAACGGTCGGCCCAGACGGGGAATATTTAATAGTTTAATAGTTTGGGTAATTTAAAAAAAAACAACAGGGAAGTTTGCAGCAGTGAGAAGAAAGTTTTAAACTTTTTTTTATTGTCTAAACCTCTGAGCAGGGATGGGAATCTATACTTTAATAACTACGCTGAATTAAAAAAACGTATTGATAATAAATTAAAACAGGCAATATTTGAAATAGATTACATCTCGATTTTCGAAGTAAGGCTAATAATTGATAAATTAGATATAAATAAAGCAAAAGGTATAGATGGTATTGGACCTCGTATTATAAAAGCAGTATCGGATTGTATCATTAATGCTATCACTTCAATCATTAATAAATGCATAGATCAAGGCATATTTCCTGATCAGCTAAAAAAGGCATGCGTGTTACCAATACACAAAAATGGACCAAAAGATGATCCGAACAATTATAGACCTATCTCATTATTACCAACAATTTCCAAAATATTTGAGAAGCATGTTGCTGCGCAACTGCACTCTTTCTTTCAACAATTTAATATTTTGTACTCGGCTCAATCTGGATTTCGTAAAAATCATTCTTGCCAAACAGCACTTATTAACCTTGTTGATAGCTGGTTGAAACAAATTGATTCTGGAAACTTTGTTGGCAGTGTTTTCCTTGACATGAGAAAGGCGTTTGATATGGTTGATCATGAGATACTATTATACAAACTGCATTTGTATCATTTTTCGACTTTAACAATACGTTGGTTTCAGTCATATCTGTCTAACAGGACACAAGTAGTCAGAGTTGGACAGTATCAATCTGAGGAGAGAATCATCAAATCAGGTGTCCCTCAGGGATCTATCCTAGGACCACTTTTGTTCTTGATTTATGTAAATGATCTACCTTTAGCTTCCAAAGAAGCTTCAGTTGACATGTATGCTGATGACTCCACGCTACATACATCAGGGCTGGATGTGTCATCCATTGAGAATAAATTACAAACTGACTTAAATAACATAAATAAATGCCATTATGGTGCACTATAAATAACATGGTTATAAATCCTACAAAAACAACATGTATGCTATTAGGTTCAAAATATAAAATAAACCATTCTCGAAAACTCACGCTTTCGATAGATAATTGCCTGATACAATCAGTGTCTTCTCAAAAACTTCTCGGAATTACAATAGATCAACATCTAAAGTGGGATGTTCAGATAAGCAAAGTCTGTAATCATATATCGAGTAAATTCACTATATCTAAATATTTGACACTTGATATGAAAAAGCTATTCTATAATGCATATTTAGTTCCAATATTTGATTATGGATCTATCCTCTGGAGTAATTGTACTAAATTAAATTTTACAAAGGTTGTTACTTTACAAAAAAGCATCGCACGCTGGATTTTGATAAAACCTTTACATACACCTTCTGCAAATCTTTTCAATGAGTTAAATTGGATGTCATTTGAAACAAGATGTAAATTTCAAGTAGGTGTTTTAGTTTATAAAGCAATTCATAATCTTACACCAATATACATAAGTAATTAATAACATTTTCTGAAAATAGCAGATATAATTTAAGATCATGCATTAAACATGACATTAAGCATCCTAGACCTAAATCTGAATATTTAAAACAATCTTTTACCTATGTTGCCATGCGGACTTGGAATTCAATCCCAGAAAATATCCGGACTTCTGTTTCTATTTATGCTTTCAAACACAATTATAAATTATTTCTATTTCAAGATAACAGGTGTTCTGCTCAAATTAAGTTGTGTTAATAGTGAATACTTGTTTTGAATGCCAGCTTGAAACATATTATTAATGTTACGTGCATGTATTCACTTACTATTGTTTATAAGTTGCTGTTGTTATCAGAAGGCCTCATGGAAGATAAGTGTTGTGCAATTGTTTGTATAATCTTAATGAGTTGTACCTTCATGAAATAAAGAATTTATTATTATTATTATTATTATTACTCCTAGATTAATGTCTTGGGGTAATGTAACCCTCTGATATCATCATAAATGTTCTGACATTATAAATGTTTGGAAGCGACAATTGTGTTCAATCTTTCACTAAAACAACAACAGAATCATCTAAAACAGTTGACTATGTTGTTATTGTTCTGTATAATATAACAGTTATTGACTGAACATTTGCAACCCTTGACATTAATGAAACCATTTGGGTATATGACCGGTTTCTGACAGGGAGCAGTGTAATTGCTGAGATGTAGCTTATAGGTCTCACAATAGTGTAATTGTTGAGATCTAGCTTATATGTCTCACAACACAGTGTAATTGCTGAGATCTAACTTATAGGTCTCACAATTCAGTATAATTGCTGAGATCTGGCTTATGGGTCTCACAACACAGTGCATTTTTTGAGATCTAGCTTATAGGTCCCACAACACAGTGTAATTGCTTAGATTTAACTTATTGGTCTCACAACACATTGCAATTGCTGAGATATAGCTTTAGGTCTCACAACACAGTGTAATTGCTGAGATCTAGCTTATAGGTCTCACAACACAGTGCAATTTTTGAGATCTAGCTTATAGGTCTCACAACACAGTGCAATTTCTAAGATCTAACTTATAGGTCTCACAACATAGTGCAACGGTGAAATTGTACTATGTTGGCCTATATGAATAAAGTTTACTGGGCCATTTTGAACATCATGTTTTCAAGCTAAAAGTCACTTTTTTTTTTTTTATAAAACAGTAATTTGCCCCACACAAAAATGTACAAAATATGGTCATTCATTAGAGCTTGGACCAGAATTTCTACTCTTCTTCAACATCCATGGAAACTCATATTTTGGTGGCAGTGTCGTCTAATGCTGCACATCCAATTTCTGACTGTGTTCATCTCACCTGCATCAACAATAAACATATCTGTCAGCAGTTATTAAAATTATTAAAAACCGAAGAACACACTGCTACTTTTTATGGTGCAAGATTATCCTACCATGGGTTTTAAGGGAGCTAACTGTGTAGCGAGACCTTATAACCATTTTTATGACACATTCAAATGTATTTATTTTTTTGTATAACATAGGTTGTGACGTTATTCTATTGTCAAATGACAACAATTTAATCAACAAGGCCCTAGTGAGTGGAGTACAGGCGTATAACAGTAATGTAAGTATTCTAGTGAGTGGAGTACAGGCATATAACAGTAATGTAAGTATTCTAGTGAGTGGAGTACAGGCGTATAACAGTAATGTAAGTATTCTAGTGAGTGGAGTACAGGCATATAACAGTAATGTGGAGTACAGGCATATAACAGTAATGTAAGTATTCTAGTGAGTGGAGTACAGGCATATAACAGTAATGTAAGTATTCTAGTGAGTGGAGTACAGGCATATAACAGTAATGTAAGTATTCTAGTGAGTGGAGTACAGGCGTATAACAGTAATGTAAGTATTCTAGTGAGTGGAGTACAGGCGTATAACAGTAATGTAAGTATTCTAGTGAGTGGAGTACAGGCGTATAACAGTAATGTAAGTATTCTAGTGAGTGGAGTACAGGCGTATAACAGTAATGTAAGTATTCTAGTGAGTGGAGTACAGGCGTATAACAGTAATGTAAGTATCTAGTGAGTGGAGTACAGGCGTATAACAGTAATGTAAGTATCTAGTGAGTGGAGTACAGGCGTATAACAGTAATGTAAGTATCTAGTGAGTGGAGTACAGGCGTATAACAGTAATGTAAGTATCTAGTGAGTGGAGTACAGGCGTATAACAGTAATGTAAGTATCTAGTGAGTGGAGTACAGGCATATAACAGTAATGTAAGTATTCTAGTGAGTGGAGTACAGGCGTATAACAGTAATGTAAGTATTCTAGTGAGTGGAGTACAGGCATATAACAGTAATGTAAGTATTCTAGTGAGTGGCGTATAACAGTAATGTAAGTATTCTAGTGAGTGGAGTACAGGCGTATAACAGTTATGTAAGTATCTAGTGAGTGGAGTACAGGCATATAACAGTAATGTAAGTATCTAGTGAGTGGAGTACAGGCATATAACAGTAATGTAGGTATCTAGAGAGTGGAGTACAGGCGTATAACAGTAATGTAAGTATCTAGTGAGTGGAGTACAGGCATATAACAGTAATGTAAGTATCTAGTGAGTGGAGTACAGGCATATAACAGTAATGTAAGTATTCTAGTGAGTGGAGTACAGGCGTATAACAGTAATGTAAGTATTCTAGTGAGTGGAGTACAGGCATATAACAGTAATGTAAGTATTCTAGTGAGTGAAGTACAGGCGTATAACAGTAATGTAAGTATTCTAGTGAGTGGAGTACAGGCATATAACAGTAATGTAAGTATTCTAGTGAGTGGAGTACAGGCATATAACAGTAATGTAAGTATTCTAGTGAGTGGAGTACAGGCGTATAACAGTAATGTAACTATTCTAGTGAGTGGAGTACAGGCGTATGACAGTAATGTAAGTATCTAGTGAGTGGAGTACAGGCATATAACAGTAATGTAAGTATTCTAGTGAGTGGAGTACAGGCATATAACAGTAATGTAAGTATCTAGTGAGTGGAGTACAGGCATATAACAGTAATGTAAGTATTCTAGTGAGTGGAGTACAGGCATATAACAGTAATGTAAGTATTCTAGTGAGTGGAGTACAGGCGTATAACAGTAATGTAAGTATTCTAGTGAGTGGAGTACAGGCATATAGCAGTAATGTAAGTATTCTAGTGAGTGGAGTACAGGCATATAACAGTAATGTAAGTATTCTAGTGAGTGGAGTACAGGCGTATAACAGTAATGTAAGTATTCTAGTGAGTGGAGTACAGGCGTATAACAGTAATGTAAGTATTCTAGTGAGTGGAGTACAGGCATATAACAGTAATGTAAGTATTCTAGTGAGTGGAGTACAGGCATATAACAGTAATGTAAATATTCTAGTGAGTGGAGTACAGGCGTATAACAGTAATGTAAGTATTCTAGTGAGTGGAGTACAGGCGTATAACAGTAATGTAAGTATTCTAGTGAGTGGAGTACAGGCGTATAACAGTAATGTAAGTATCTAGTGAGTGGAGTACAGGCGTATAACAGTAATGTAAGTATCTAGTGAGTGGAGTACAGGCGTATAACAGTAATGTAAGTATCTAGTGAGTGGAGTACAGGCGTATAACAGTAATGTAAGTATCTAGTGAGTGGAGTACAGGCATATAACAGTAATGTAAGTATTCTAGTGAGTGGAGTACAGGCGTATAACAGTAATGTAAGTATTCTAGTGAGTGGAGTACAGGCATATAACAGTAATGTAAGTATTCTAGTGAGTGGCGTATAACAGTAATGTAAGTATTCTAGTGAGTGGAGTACAGGCGTATAACAGTAATGTAAGTATCTAGTGAGTGGAGTACAGGCATATAACAGTAATGTAAGTATCTAGTGAGTGGAGTACAGGCATATAACAGTAATGTAAGTATCTAGTGAGTGGAGTACAGGCATATAACAGTAATGTAAGTATCTAGAGAGTGGAGTACAGGCGTATAACAGTAATGTAAGTATCTAGTGAGTGGAGTACAGGCATATAACAGTAATGTAAGTATCTAGTGAGTGGAGTACAGGCGTATAACAGTAATGTAAGTATCTAGTGAGTGGAGTACAGGCATATAACAGTAATGTAAGTATCTAGTGAGTGGAGTACAGGCATATAACAGTAATGTAAGTATCTAGAGAGTGGAGTACAGGCGTATAACAGTAATGTAAGTATCTAGTGAGTGGAGTACAGGCATATAACAGTAATGTAAGTATCTAGTGAGTGGAGTACAGGCATATAACTAATGTAAGTATTCTAGTGAGTGGAGTACAGGCGTATAACAGTAATGTAAGTATTCTAGTGAGTGGAGTACAGGCATATAACAGTAATGTAAGTATTCTAGTGAGTGGAGTACAGGCGTATAACAGTAATGTAAGTATTCTAGTGAGTGGAGTACAGGCGTATAACAGTAATGTAAGTATTCTATTGAGTGGAGTACAGGCGTATAACAGTAATGTAAGTATTCTAGTGTGTGGAGTACAGGCATATAACAGTAATGTAAGTATTCTAGTGAGTGGAGTACAGGCGTATAACAGTAATGTAAGTATCTAGTGAGTGGAGTACAGGCGTATAACAGTCATGTAAGTATCTAGTGAGTGGAGTACAGGCGTATAACAGTAATTTAAGTATCTAGTGAGTGGAGTACAGGCGTATAACAGTAATGTAAGTATCTAGTGAGTGGAGTACAGGCGTATAACAGTAATGTAAGTATCTAGTGAGTGGAGTACAGGCATATAACAGTAATGTAAGTATTCTAGTGAGTGGAGTACAGGCATATAACAGTAATGTAAGTATTCTAGTGAGTGGAGTACAGGCATATAACAGTAATGTAAGTATTCTAGTGAGTGGAGTTCAGGCATATAACAGTAATGTAAGTATTCTAGTGAGTGGAGTACAGGCGTATAACAGTAATGTAAGTATTCTAGTGAGTGGAGTACAGGCATATAACAGTAATGTAAGTATCTAGTGAGTGGAGTACAGGCATATAACAGTAATGTAAGTATTCTAGTGAGTGGAGTACAGGCGTATAACAGTAATGTAAGTATTCTAGTGAGTGGAGTACAGGCATATAACAGTAATGTAAGTATTCTAGTGAGTGGAGTACAGGCGTATAACAGTAATGTAAGTATTCTAGTGAGTGGAGTACAGGCGTATAACAGTAATGTAAGTATCTAGTGAGTGGAGTACAGGCATAAAACAGTAATGTAAGTATTCTAGTGAGTGGAGTACAGGCATATAACAGTAATGTAAGTATCTAGTGAGTGGAGTACAGGCATATAACAGTAATGTAAGTATTCTAGTGAGGGAAGTACAGGTGTATAACAGTAATGTAAGTATCTAGTGAGTGGAGTACAGGCATATAACAGTAATGTAAGTATCTAGTGAGTGGGGTACAGGCATATAACAGTAATGTAAGTATCTAGTGAGTGGAGTACAGGCGTATAACAGTAATGTAAGTATCTAGTGAGTGGAGTACAGGCGTATAACAGTAATGTAAGTATCTAGTGAGTGGGGTACAGGCGTATAACAGTAAAGTAAGTATATTAGTGACAGTTCATTTGTTAAAATCTACCAAGTTTCAGCAATAAATAATCATTGACTTAATTTATAAGCCCATCAGTGGCTGGGATAGTGAAGATGCTGCGTCTAAAACTTGTCAAGTGAGAAATTGTTGATTCTTACGGATGGCGAGACGTATGCAGTATTGGTTCTACCGAAGAAAAATGGGATTGTGTGCTACTGTTGCTACTGTTTTTAATTTAAATGAACCTGTTTTAACTGGCCAATTTTGTCCTGCCCTTAAGTGGTCCCTAAATACAGGTTTGACTGTATCTTAAAACTTAATATTTACAATCAGCTGCAGAGTGTTACACATGTATATAACAGTCCGGTTGATTTAGTTTTGTTATAGTTATATTGAATATTTCATGTTGACCATCTCCAGGACATCAAGACTGGCCTTCACAAGATCAGACAGAGGGTTAACTCCACTCCACAGAAGTTGGCCACCACTGATGGATACATCGGTGATATTCCACATCAAAGTCTGCTCGACAATCAAATTCGCAATCCTTCTCCACAAAACTCCAATCTTCAGCACACACCACAAATATCCAGTAGGAACGCAAATAACAACAACAACAATAATCAGATTGTGAGTAACAATTTAGCTACAGCTAACGGCAACAATATGGCTACAGGTTATGTCGACATTCAGGCTTCACCGGACAATAAGATATACATTCCAGCAACAACTCTCACATATATTCAGGAAACAGCTAACAGCACTGTTGGAGCTACGCCCAACAGCAACAGTTTGGCTACACCCGACAACCGTTTCACGGCAAACAGTCAGGCTGCGGATAGCAGTGTAGATAACAGAGTTACAAACAATCCTACAAGTGAAAAGAGGAACTCGTTATCGCTGCCAAGGTCAAATCAGAATAAATGTATGGCTGAAGGACTTCTGCAGGAGGAAAAGTTGTATACTGTAGAAGCACTGGTGAGTGTTATCATTGTATACCATAGAAGTTTATATTGTTGTGTCCCGTAGAAGCACTGGTGAGTGTTATCGTTGTCTACTGTAGAATGTTTATATTGTTGTGTCCCGTAGAAGCACTGGTGAGTGTTATCGTTGTCTACTGTAGAATGTTTATATTGTTGTGTCCCGTAGAAGCACTGGTGAGTGTTATCGTTGTCTACTGTAGAATGTTTATATTGTTGTGTCCCGTAGAAGCACTGGTGGGTGTTATCGTTTTCTACTGTAGAATGTTTATAATGTTGTGTCCCGTAGAAGCACTGGTGGGTGTTATCGTTGTCGCCTGTAGAATGTTTATATTGTTGTGTCCCGTAGAAGCACTGGTGGGTGTTATCGTTGTCTACTGTAGAATGTTTATATTGTTGTGTCCCGTAGGAGCACTGGTGAGTGTTATCGTTGTATACCGTGGAAGGTTATCGTTGTATACCGTAGAAGCACTGGTGAGTGTTATCGTTGTATATCGTAGAAGCACTGGCGAATGTTATCGTAAGTACTTTACCCAGGTCGAGGTTTACACTGGTTAACCTTTGGAATGAATGTCTTTTATCACATAAAATGGGTTTTGGGAGTGTAATAAAGCCATGACATAATATCATAATACACTAGTGGTAAAACCTATTAAATACTCATACAAATGTGTTATGAAATTAATTAAACTTGTTGGTAAAATGAAAATGACGCATCATATTATATTTGCCAACTTGCAGAATAAATGATAGAAGAACCTCTATGCGTTATTATGCCCCCGCCAAAATGGTGTTTTGTGTTTAGATCTGCTTTCAGTAAAATGTTGAAAAGTTATATTTTTGCTCATATTCTCAAAATGCTTTCACAAATTATTTTCATATTTTATTTGTTGATTACTAAGGTCGAACAAAAACATGTTGTCATATTTCTGATCATCTGCAACCACAAGGTCAAGGTCACACACTTGGAAGTTTTGCGTTTAGCGGAGGCATCTCTCGGATATGCGACATTTCTACTTCATTGTGTAACCTCACGTTTAGATCTCCACATTTTCATGGTTCAATTGTCGATAGTTCCACACGCCCTGTGGGCATGTGAAACTGTTGTTTACAACTGAACTTCAAAAACGTGATATAATAAATAACCCTGAACCCACTAAGCATGACTATTATAGTCTTTGCATCCATTGTAAACCCAGATCAGCCTGCGAGTAACTGGATGGTCCTGATTCAAAGAAAGAACAGTCCATTATATATATGTAGCGAGTTAAAGTTAAATAAACTACCGTTATGTACATGTATCAGGTTGACGACCTATACTGCAAGATGAAGACAGTTCTGAGTGAGGCCCTGGGCAAGGTCCTGGAGACAGAGATGCAGCTGGCTTACGATGACATATGGTATGTAGTAGAAGTATGAAATGGTTATACTCCCCAAAAAGGAGATATAGTGGGAAGGGTTTTTAGCTCTACTGATCAGAGATCAGCAGAGCTTATGCCGTGGTGCGGCGTCGGTCGTCCGTCTGTCCGTATGTCCGTAAACTTTTATTTGTAGCGACTTCACAGCTGAAACTACTGGATGGATATTCATGAAACTTTACAGAAATGTTGCCCATAAAGTCTAGTTGATCCTAGCAAAAATTCATGTTGATGTGAAATCCAAGATGGCCGCCAAAGCTAAAAAATAGAGTTTTAAAATACAAGTTTGTAGCGACTTCTTCTTGAAAACTATAAGTGATATTGATATGGGACTTTTTCTAAAATGATCAGCATGACATGATGTTGATCCTAGTCAAAAATCGTTTTGATTCAACGTTAAACATGGCTGCCAGTGGCCATCTTTGTTTACATAGAGGTTTACCAACACCAATTACATGTAAACCTCCGAGGTGTAGTCGAATGTAGTTCCTATAATAAAAAGTAATCCCTCCTTTTTCGATGGAAATGGGCATTATAAGTAGGGGAAAACTGCCCATTTCTATTCGATTTTGTGGTTATATGTATAAGAAGCGTATTAATAGGTTTTACTGGATCACTGATGAACATTTTCGAAATTTCGACTCTATGCTTACACTTTGTGAGCAATGAAAACAGTCGATCAATAAAAACAGCTGTACCCTTGAGCTGTTTAGTAAACAAACAAGAACTTTCTTACATGTCTTGTGACCCCACGTTTTCTGGTGATTTTTCAAGTGGAAAAATAGTTTTCTATATGAACATTACACTGCTGCATTATCCATACTTGAGTTGAATTTGCAGCAAATCATTTATATGTGACACTTTAACATTGGTGTCTATGGGGAAAATAATTGGTGCTTTCATACCTAGAGTTATATAGTAAAAACTTGTAGCGACTACTTCTCTGAAACTACTTGGCGGATTGTCATGAAACTTTACAGGAATGTTGCTCTTGATGTCTAATTGATCCTAGAAAAATTTCAGGTCGGCCGGAAATTCAAGATGGCCGTCACAGCTAAAAATAGATTTTTAAAAAATAAGTTTGTAGCGACTACTTCTTGAAAACTATAAGTGATATTGATATGGGACTTTTTCTAAAATGATCAGCATTACATGATGTTGATCCTAGTCAAAAATCGTTTTGATTCAACGTTAAACATGGCTGCCAGCGGCCATCTTTGTTTACATAGAGTTATATAGTAAAAACTTGTAGCGACTACTTCTCTGAAACTACTTGGCGGATTGTCATGAAACTTTACAGGAATGTTGCTCTTGATGTCTAATTGATCCTATCAAAATTTCAGGTCGGCCTGAAATTCAAGATGGCCGTCACAGCTAAAAATAGATTTTTAAAAAATAAGTTTGTAGCGACTACTTCTTGAAAACTATAAGTGATATTGATATGGGACTTTTTCTAAAATGATCAGCATGACATGATGTAGATCCTTGTGGAAAATTATTTTGATTCGACGTTAAACATGGCTGCCAGTGGCCATCTTTGGTTACATAGAGTTATATAGTAAAAACTTGTAGCGACTACTCCTCTGAAACTACTTGACGGATGTTCATGAAACTTCACAGGAATGTTGCTCTTGATGTCTAGTTGATCCTAGAAAAATTTCAGGTCGGCCGGAAATTCAAGATGGCCGCCACAGCTAAAAATAGATTTAAAATAAATAAGTTTGTAGTGACTACTTCTTCAAAACAATAAGAGATATTGATATGGGACTTTTTCTAAAATGATCAGTATGACATGATGTTGGTCCTTGTCGAAAATCGTTTTGATTTGACCTTAAACATGGCTGCTTTGTTTACATAGAGTTATATAATGAAAACTTGTAGCGACTACTTCTTTGAAACTACCTGACGGATTTTCATGAAACTTCACAGGAATGTTGCTCTTAATGTCTTATTGATCTTAGCAAAATTTCAGGTCGGCCGGAAATTCAAGATGGCCGCCACGGTTAAAAATAGATTTTCAAAAAACAAGTCTGTAGCGACTACTTCCTGAAATCAAAATCAATCAGTAGAGCTTCAAGGTCATTGACCTCTTGTTTACTGTCGTCATCCTGCCGTCCGTCTGTCTACGCAAATCTTGTGTGTCTAACTCCTCATTTATCTTTAAGCCGATCTTTTTGAAATTTGCCTCGGTGGCATGATATGAATATGTCAGATCATAAAGATGAAGAATTTGGATTCGCTTTTCTTACAAGCGTTGTGACCTTTTTTGACTTAGTCATTCTCAGATTCGTTGGTATTGAGATGGCAACATTGTGTGTCTAACTCCTCATTTAGCTTTAAGTGGATTGTTTTCAAATTAGGCATGGCGACCTGGCCTGATATGAGGATTGTCATAAAGACAAACAATTGTACTTAGATTGGCCCAGTGGGAGGTGTGGTATGCACTATGGCTTCGAATCTAACTACCCCACTAGATTTCTATTTGTGTCCATAGGCAACCATCAGCCTCGTCAATCAGATAGGGACATAAACCTGACGGTTCCGTAGAATGTTAAAGAACCTATTCAATAGCTAGAATCAGACATGGTTCCCGGATTCCTATGTATCCTCTTTGGGGTGACTCGAAATAATCTGACTGATTTGTTGATTAAAAAACAGTTACATTTTACTAAATTTTGATTCAAAAGGAAAATATTGCTATCATTATTTAGTCAGCTTTTTCAGATCAGCCCCTATTCTTGCATGGGACCAGCCCCTATTCTTGCATGGGGCCATCAAGTGTTTATTTACTATGTTATGCGCTGATTTGTATTTGAATTTGTGAACAGTTTTCTCGTATATTTTCAGGATGGCAATTGTATACAAGAAACCACCGTGGTCTTTCATGGACATTCTGGAATGCTGGAAAAAGTAAAAAAACTTAAATCAATTCGTGGAATGAAGTATATTTACATATAAAAAATAATGTATATTTACATATAAAAAATAATGGTAACTGTACGAAAAAATAATGGCAACTGTACGAAAAAATAGTGGCAACTGTAGGAAAAAATAATGGCAACTGTAGGAAAAAATAATGGCAACTGTAGGAAAACTGTACGAAAAATATGTACACCTGATGATAATAATGCTTTATATGACTAGTAAAGTTTTTGCAGTCTTTTGCAGTGATTTTTTTTGCTTTAAATGATATTTATCAATGTGCCATATATGGTAATTTGGAACTATGACATAATAGTTCTCAAAATGGCGGCTCCCATATCCGTTTTAGAACAACCCTTAAATGATCATATCTTCTTTGTTTATCATCTACAGCTATATTTCCTTTAAGTCAACTTCTTAGAGACCAGAAGCTGTAACGTTTTCAAACTTCATACACTTTCATCTACTTGACAGGGGCTTGGCCGAGTGGTTAACGTCTCTGACTTGAAATCACTTGCCCCTCACCGCTGTAGGTTCGATACCTCAGGGGCCTAGGAATCATGTGAGGAAGCTCTCCAGCTGGCTTGCGGAACGTCGGTGGTTCTACCCAGGTGCCCGCCCCTGCACGAAAATTGCCCGGAGGGGCACCTGGGGTCTTCCTCCACCAATGGAAGCTGGAAAGTCGCCATATGACCTTAGCTGTTGGTGCGACTATAAAATCCAATTCAATCAATCTACTTGACAGCAATATGTTATGAATGACCTTAACCAACTTTTCGCACGTAACAGTTTTACACACATTGAAGTTTTTGATTAACTCCATTACTCCTATACCAAAAGCCATACAGCTTTTAAATTTAATCCTTCTCATTATTTCCATTGATTCAGTAGAGTGATAGAGGTCTTCTTGAGCTCCTTATTTATTTGTGCTTTCTTTCACGCTCTTACTGTAGCGCATCCGTGGCCGAAATAGCTTTAACACTGTGTCTAAAACTTTATTGTCACTAGTCAGGTGAGAAAGTGTTGATTCCTATGGATGGCGGGAGGTATACAGTAGTGGTTATACCCAAGAAAAATGTGGTGGTTTGCCTCTGCCGCAAACAAAGCGACCATCAAATATAGCCTAACATGTGCTAAAAATGATGCAAATTAAAATACCATTCAAACAAAGTTCACGCTCATATCGTTTACTTTGAACGTTTGTACTCCTCCACCAAGTTCCCTGTCCTCCACCATGTTCCCTGTCCTCCACCATGTTCCCTGTCCTCCGCCATGTTCCCTGTCCTCCGCCATGTTCCCTGTCCTCCGCCATGCTCCCTGTCCTCCACCATGTTCCCTGTCCTCCGCCATGTTCCCTGTCCTCCGCCATGTTCCCTGTCCTCCACCATGTTCCCTGTCCTCCGCCATGTTCCCTGTCCTCCACCATGTTCCCTGTCCTCCGCCATGTTCCCTGTCCTCCACCATGTTCCCTGTCCTCCACCATGTTCCCTGTCCTCCGCCATGTTCCCTGTCCTCCACCATGTTCCCTGTCCTCCACCATGTTCCCTGTCCTCCACCAGGTTCCCTGTCCTCCGCCATGTTCCCTGTCCTCCACCATGTTCCCTGTCCTCCGCCATGTTCCCTGTCCTCCACCATGTTCCCTGTCCTCCGATTATTTATATCAAGTATATTCAGAAAGGTTGAAGTACGCTGGTCTTTTCCAGCTTTCATTCTTTTACTTGTTACATTGCGTCCTCGGTAGCTTAATGGATAAGGCATTGGGCTTTGGAGACCTCTGCCCCACGTGGGTTTGCTCCCTGACGGAGGCATGTCTGATGGGAATACGTCATCCGTCTGACGTTGCTGTCCCAATATAACCTATATAATGTATTGAAGGGACATAAAGCCACATTTAATGTCATTATTTACTTCCTGTATAACTTGTTTAATGATTTGATCTCCTTGCAGACACTGGATGGCTGTTTTTGGAATGATATTCCAGCGGCACCTCAGTCAGAATGTTGATCGTCTGATTCGGAATTTATCTAGCACGAAAGGTTGGTAGATTATATTACAGACAACTACAAGCTTTCTAAAACAATTATTGATCCTGCAGATATGTGCTTTTTTTTTGCCTGATAAAAGATCGCATCTTCATTGCCGAGTGGTTAACGACGTTGTGTTGTAAATCTTCTCGCCTCTCACCGTTCGAATCCCGCTGGCAGCTCGACTTTAAGTGAGGAAGTGTCGATTTCTTACAGATGGCTGGAGGTGTGCAGTACTGGTTCTACCCAGGAAAAGTGGGTGGTCTGCCTCCACCACAAAAAAATATCTGAAACAAACATATTGACTGTCATATATAAGTTGACATTTGTTGAAAATGACGTAAAAACGCCATACAAACAAAGTCTGATAAAGGGGTGCACTCACTAATAAAGCAAAATCAGTTGAATTTCTTGGCATTTATAGTATGTAACGTTATCTGACATCATAATGTAACGTCATGAAGGAAAAATGAATATGGCAATGTCCACGTCAAACATAACATTTTGTTTAAAAAATGAAACTAGTAAACTATACAGAAAATGAAGTGTTCATGATAAAAAGGAAAATATATTATGCCTTTTACTATTAATTTTATTAGGCTCGGCACTAAAATGCAAAATAGCTCAGCAGAGTTTCGCTAGTCTTTGTTTTCTGAGCCTCGTCTAGTAAACTTGATAGTAGAAGCATAATATTCTCTATATGAACGGCCAGCAGTCTTTTGACAAAAAAAAGGTAAACAAATTGAAAATATTTTTTAAATTTAATATCTATTGTGAAGGAACTACACAGGTTATAGAAAGCGTGTGCAGTGGGGCAAATGAGAAAGTTAACATGGTCTTGATGTAAAAGGTAATGGGAGAACAAGGGTAAACTCTGACCTTTGACTGACCTTAATTTATTAAAGTACAGCAATCACAAAGATTTTGAAACCATCTGTTAAATAAAATCTATTAACTTTGTTTATTCCTATACTGTTGAAATGCAATCCTCCATGTTGTTTGTTTACAGGGTACACCCTAGAGATTATGTTAGTGCAATCCTCCATGTTGTGTTTACAGGGTACACCCTAGAGATTATGTTGATGCAATCTTCCATGTTGTTTGTTTACAGGATACACCCTAGAGATTATGTTGGTGCAATCCTCCATGTTGTTTGTTTACAGGGTACACCCTAGAGATTATGTTAGTGCAATCCTCCATGTTGTTTGTTTACAGGGTACACCCTAGATATTATGTTGATGCAATCCTCCATGTTGTTTGTTTACAGGGTACACCCTAGAGATTATGTTGATGCAATCCTCCATGTTGTTTGTTTACAGGGTACACCCTAGAGATTATGTTGATGCAATCCTCCATGTTGTTTGTTTACAGGGTACACCCTAGAGATTATGTTGATGCAATCCTCCATGTTGTTTGTTTACAGGGTACACCCTAGAGATTATGTTCATGCAATCCTCCATGTTGTTTGTTTTACAGGGTACACCCTAAAGATTATGTTGATGCAATCCTCCATGTTGTTTGTTTACAGGGTACACCCTAGAGATTATGTTAGTGCAATCCTCCATGTTGTTTGTTTAAAGGGTACACCCTAGAGGTTATGTTGATGCAATCCTCCATGTTGTTTGTTTACAGGGTACACCCTAGAGATTATGATGGAGGCGAGCCAGGACTCACTGGAACTCCTGCAGGAGTGTGTCAAAAGGAACTTGTATGTATCATACGGTCAAGCGACATAACATTGTTTTGTTTGCGCCATTGTAAATTGGATTGTTACTTGTAAATTCACTTTAATGAAAGCTTGAATAGACCAACTTTGATATGTTTTGAGGTTGCTGATCACGAAACTTAACTGATGCGTGAAGATTAATTCTCGGATGGCCTCTGTAGCTCAGTATATAAGACACTGTGCTTCCTATGCAACACGCGGGTTCATTTCCTGTCGGGAATGTGATGGGTAACGTCTGCCTTCATCTCATCTTGATCTGAGGTTGCTGTCCCAGTATAAACTTCCAAGTGTTAACGGTTCTTAAAACCCTGTTGCATTCATTTATTCACACTTATTTGAAGGCGCACAATGTTAAATAATCTAACACCCATAAATGACATACACACTCCAGATCATCATTAGAGATTGCATTCTTCAGTTAAGGATTAAGTCCTTATATCTACATTTCATTAGAGAAACTAACATGTCAAATATCAGCAAAATTACGCTACAAAACTGTTTATCAAAACCATATCCAGGTGTTCAGGTCATATATTCATGTATATGTGCTGACTATTAAAACTAGGTTTATTCATTGAATATGCGTAAGATTACTTATGAGTTGCTAACTCTTAATTCGACACTCCGGTTTTGGGGTTTAGCCTGGCTGGTTAAAGCTGTTTATATTGTTATAGATATACCTCGTCATCAGTAGGTGTAAATGCGGTGTAAATTTATGTGTTGATGGCGTAATAGAGACTTTAACTATGACAGTTTTTATTGATCAGTTAAAGTATGAAATTGATTTTATTGCTGGTTTGCAGTTTAAATATTCAGCGTAATACCAACTGAGAGAACAGCTTATTGGAGATTTCATCATTGATATCAGATGATACTATTGGATAAAACCTTTTCACGCAACAGTTAGACACGCCCACTTCCACTATATTTTTCATCTCGATTTTAAGCGCAATAAAAAAACAATTCTATGGAAGTGTGTACAGTAGATATGTAAACATGTTTGTATAGTTGAGAAAAAGTGCAAACAGAACTGACTTTATCAAAAATGGATTTAAGAGATAACCATGCTAAGATTTTCATTCGAGGACGGTATTTGAGTGTTTTTACAGTTTGAGAATTTTGATGGCGACACGGTAGTGGAGCTGTAAAATGTAATTTCAGACCATAAAACCAACAACATACCGTCGCAGGTTGAAAATCTTAGCATGGTTATCTTTGTTCTAATGCTTTTCCATTTAAATGAGAAAAATATAAAGTATATTTATACATACACACAAGGGCCAGCAAAGCTTATGGGATGACGAATTGTACGTCGTCATCCGTTAACTTTTACCTCGTTAAGATGATAGGGCCTTTATTTTTCATCCGATCTTTACGAAACTTTAACAGATTGTTAATATCAATGAAAGCTCATAAAAGATCGAAAACCAGCCAGATCTGACCAGTAACAGCGGAGTTATGTCCCTTGAGTTAGTTAAAAATGCTATATTTTGCCTCGTTAAGACGATAGAGCCTTCATTTTACATCCGATCTTTACCAAACTTTACCAGATTGTTAATATCAAAGAAAGCTCGGAAAGTTCGAAAACCAGCTAGAAGGGGAGTTATGACCCTTGATTTAGTTAAAATACTGTATTTTGCCTCAAGAGATAGGGCCTTCATTTTTCATCCGATCTTTACCAAACTTTAACAGATTGTTAATATCAATGAAAGATTGGCCAAGTTTGAAAACCAGCCAGATCGGACCAGGAACACAAGAGTAATGAGCTTTTGAATTATTGAAAAATGCTATATTTTGCCACGTTAAGACGATAGGGCTTCATTTTTCATCCGATCTTTAGCAAACTTTAATAGATTGTTAATATCAATGAAAGCTCAAACAAGTTCGAAAACCAGCTAGATCAGACCAGTAACAGCAGAGTTATGGCCCTTGATTTAGTTAAAAATGCTATATTTTGCCTCATTAAGATGATAGGGCCTTCATTTTTCATCCGATCTGTACCAAACTTTTTCTGATTGTCAACATCAAGGTAAGCTCGCACAAGTTCGAAAACCAGCTAGATCGGCCCTTGATTTAGTTAAAAATGCTATTTTTGCCTCATTAAGACGATAGGGCCTTAATTTTTCATCCGATCTGTACCAAACCTTATCAGATTATTACTTTTGAAATCTTGGACAAGTTTGAAAACAACCAACTTGGATAAGTAACACCGGAGTTATGGCCCTTAGTTTAGTTAAAAAATTCTGAATTTTGCCTCGTTAAGATGAAAGGGCCTTCATTTGGCTGGATTTAAATGAAACTTTGCAGGGATGATCGGTACCAAGGCTAGTTGCGCATATTTGACAAATTTATTGCCCCTTACAGCGCATCTAGGCAGGGATGATCAATACCAAGCTTAGTTGCGTATGTCATTTCCGTGTTCCGTTTGAAGGATTTTTGACAAGTTATGGCCCCTTATACATAATCTTTATCTTTAGCCAGTAGAGTGTCCACAGGCCCTCTTTGGCTGGGCCTCTTGTTTTCCATGAAAACTCAAATTCTACGGTAACGGCTTTTGTTGATGTCATCTAATGAATCATCACTTGTTGCAATGTTATGTGATGTCACACAGTTTTCAGACGGTAAGTCATGCATTTTACGATCGCAATTAATCAGTCAATGAATAATGCATATTATAGTCTAATTTGAATCTCTATTTGCCTGCAGAAGTCCTCTTATACGTAGGATGTGTGGGCGCGGGTGTAGTGATTTATTTATGTAATTTCTCCTGCAGATACGGAAGCACCATGATTGGGATCAAGGAGTGTGTTCACTGTATGAAGGAACTCTGTGATAGCATCATCACTGGTCACATGACCATACAATCCATATCTAGTCTAGATCACTATCTCAAATCTAAGGTGGGTTCGTTTATGTTATTGTACCTCAGATGTAAAGTGGGTTTCTTGTATATTATTATACCTCAAATCTGAAATGGTTCTTTGTATATTTAATTTAGTACTTAACCCTTAACCCGCTAAGCATGACTATAATGCGTCCATTGTAAACCCAGATCAGCCAGCGAGTAACTCGCATGCTGATCAGGGTTTACAATGTCTGGTTGCTGATCAGTCATTTCCCCCAAAACACCCCTTTGTCACATAAATGGAATGGTCTTAATTCAAAGAAAGAACAGTCCATTATATATATGTAGTGGGTTAAGGATTAAGTTCACACACTTTTGTAACCTGCATAGGCGTAAGGTCTAGAAATCTTAGTTTGACATTTTAAGTACCAGCCAGGTGGCCTTGGTAGCGCAGGTAATAAGGCCTTGCAGTTTAGAGCTGCAGACCTCTGCGTCATGTAGATTCGAGCCCTGACCTTGGCATGTCTGATGGACTTGTCGTCCATCAACTCACCTTCACTGTCCCAATATGACCATACATCTGTTATTAAGCCTTGCACTCGAAACCTTCGTTCTACATTTTAGTCATGGTCGTGGGTTTCTATGTGTCGAATAGCAAGGGTTGTAGTCACTTTGTCACACTAAGCCACGTGTTTGTTTCTATTAATTTCTTTCATAGTTTGGCGTTAATTTATAATATGCAATACTGAATTTATAACACGATGCATTTAGATGCCGATGTTAAAGACAGCCTAGTATGTTATGTTGAATGATTTATCAACGGTAATCCAATAATACTGTATAGCAGGTTATTTTTTTGAAGTCGAAAGGAGCCTCGGGGCTGTTGATAGCGCATTCAACACTACATATGAAGATCGTGGGTTGAACCTCACTTGCTCCACAATTTTCTTTGGTGTGCCCTTTGGCAAGAAGCTCCCCTTCGGGAGATTTGGTGTTTCGGAGTATCCTTGGAGCATGTTATAAAAGGAATAAATTCATCAGTAATAGTAGGACTGGTTCCCAGATTCCTATGTATCCTTCCCCTCTCTCTGGGGCGGTGTCCGTCCATCCGTCCGGACGGACATCCATTCATCTGTCACAAATGTTGTCGCCTCTACTCCTCCTAAACCACTTGTTGGATTTCGACGAAACTTGGTAAGGAGCATCGGTATAATGTCTAGTTGTGCTTTTCGCGTTTTAGTTCCAGTTCGATGATTTTTGATGGAGTTATGACCCTTTGACATTTTAACTTTAAATTTGTTGTCACAGCATCTTCTCCTAAACCGCTTGTTGGATTTCGGCGAAATCAGTATGATGTTTAGTTGTGCTTGTCACTTTTTTTGTTCCGGTTTGATGATTTTTGAAGGAGTTATGGCCCCATGACATTTTAACTTTTAAATTACTGCTACTCCTCCTAAACTGCTGTTGGATTGACATCAGTATGTTCCTACCAAAACCAGGTCAGTATGAATGACCTTGACCTACTTTGTGGACATTTTATCACATGGACACATTTTCTATTTTTACTATCACTTTTTGTCTTTTCATGTTTATATTTAAAACAATTTTCCACAAATCCTTAACGTTATCCAAAACTGTTCCCTATCCACTTCCAAAACATATCTTACCAAGGTGTGCACTATCCACTCAATATCAAGCTTAACCTAACTAGGTTGTGCAGTGGTGGGAGACATGTTTTTTTCACAAAAACACACTCTATTTTCCATTTAAGGGACTATAGGCGATCTGGAAGAATGATTGGTCTCAGTCCAAATATAAATAAAAAACACTATAATGTGCTTCAGTTTCATGTGAAATGTGCACATGCATTAAATTGAAATAAGTATTACCTTCAGTTTAATCCCTTGCAGAAACTCCATCTCATTTTCCTCTGAGGTTGCTGTCCCAATATAGGTTACCTAATATGATGTATTTACATGATTTAAATTCCCATTTCATTCATTGTTCTTATTTTTCTTACAAAGGGTGTAAAATATGGGTTAGAATAGACCTAGTCTTGAAATGTACAGAGGTCTGATTATAATTTCTGTATTTGCAGCTTCTACCACCTGAAAAGATGACATATGGTACATCATCATCAAATGTGCCTGGCAAGTCCACAACTCAAAGTATTCCTAGTCCTGGACAGTCATCAAGCTGTCCCAGTGTTAATAGAACTGTAGTCCAGTCTAATTCACACACAACGATCAACCAGTCAATTTCTCAGACTGAGTCTCAAATTAAAACATGTTTGCAATCTCCAGAAAATCAGACTGTGTCTCAAACACTTAATAGCTCCACATATTCAGTTCCAATTGATAGTGTTCAAAGTGATGGAAAACAAGAAGTGACTGGTTCTAGTGTCACTTTACCACATACTATGCAACATAACCAGCCTGTGTCTAATGATTCTGTGACTGTTTCCCAGGAGGAGGTGGCGGGGGAAGTACTGCAGCATATATGGCAGTTCATCTACAAATACTGGTACGTGGCTATATTATTGAAAAGACACACAGTCGATGCTTCCTGACAATGTTCACTTTGCATTATAATAATGCTCTGCCTGTTTTTCTGTCCATCATTGATTTAAACATATTTATTTGCAATATTTACATTATAAGTGCATACTTGAGATTCATGATACAAAATGATTAGAATGGTAATTTCTTTTTTTTTTTAAAGAATTCTACTCCAACTTTTTGTAATTTAGGTTTAAAAGATTGCCAGGTGGCAAACTTGAAATATTTTTCAAACATTAGCACCTGAATTTATTAATGAACTTTTAGCGTCATTTTGATTTTATTTAAAACCTGCTTGCATATAGTTAATTATATCCAAAAAAAAAGAAAAAAGAAGGTAATATAATTAGGAATTTTAAGTGTTATTCTACCACAGGTTTAAATACACAAATGGCGCAGTGTAAGTAATATGCAAAAATTATTTGCTTTGAACTTTTCAAATGATTTGCAAAATATGTAAGTTATGTAGAAGAGGACACCACAAGTAAAAAAAGATTACCCTGTGTCCTTTTAGTAACTAAATAAAAATACTGAAAAGGTGATCCCTTGGAAGCAACAAACACAAAAAAGTGGGTAAAATAGCAGACTCAGCTTTATTGAATTTGTTCATGAGAGTTAATACAATTTGCAATACCTCTTATGCCCCTAGCACTGACTTAAGCAGTATTCTACTTTAAACTGTTACGGGTAAAATGTAACAAGAAAGGAAGTAAAACTAGCAACAGCTATATTTAAAATATAATCAACAATTTTTTCAAATACTACAATGAAAATGAAAAATATTCACTTACAGAAAATACATAAAATGGATCCAGTATTTTTTTAAAATCCAATATACTAATAAAATACAAATAATATTAGCAAGCGTCCCTTTAATCTGAATTTTTAAGTGTCCCTTAAATAATATTTGTCAAATGTCCCTTTAATCCAATTTCATTAATTCACATTAGTTAATATGTCCAAATAATCCAATAATCCAATGTCACTAGATGAGCACAATTTTTTTTATTCTCTCACAATATATTTTAATCCACAGCATCCAGTATTTTTTAAATTTTCAATAATAAACCAGATATTCCTCTTTGAAAACTAATTCTGAAAAACCCTGCAAGTTTTACTAAGGCCAGCTTTATATACCAACATGGAACATTCTAGATTAAAGAATGTTCTGTAACAATATACACATTTCAGTATGTAAACAATAATTCAGAAATTGCTAGTAGTCTGGCCTAAAACTAGTACAAAATCCAGCTATTTATATGTGTGCTATTAATAGAAACAACTTGACAGCCAGAATCAATAAACATGTATACTTATATAGCATTATATACATCAGGGTAACAAAAGCGATATGTCATAGAACTTTACAGATGATGGTTACATCGGGATTTTAACCAGTTGAATTATTCCTGGACACGTATCTTACAGTACTATCCAAATTAAAAGGCAGGGCATACTTATTTTGTAAATTTGCCAGTGAAACAAAATTGCTTCATGATTGCATATATCCATACAAGACTGCTGAATACTTTATCAGCCATTTCATTTTATGTCTTAAAGAGACACACGGTAATCTTGAGTTTTTATCAAGCGTTCAAATCAGCCTCCCGATTTATTAGTCCAGTATCGTTTTGACTTTAAATCTGCTTGCATATAATTAAATAAAAACAATATTTTTCAGTTTTCTTCTTATTTTAGCATACATATGTTTATATTATAGGTGCAATAAAAATCAATCACCAGTTAGTAATATGCAAAAAAACAATTCACTATTTAATGATGTAACGATTTATCGATGGTAACCGATCATCTGTTACTTAGGCTTCCGATTATGATGATCAGTTATGAAAGTCTATAATCGATCATCGGTAAAATGTAAAAATGCGGTTTAATTATTAAGTTAAAAATAGAAATAAAGACAACAGTGAAACTGAGCATATACACAAATAAACACATGTACAGTCGATTCCGTTTAATCGCATATCGGCTAATTGCATATTTCGGTTAATTGCATAAAGTTTTGAAACACAAAACCATTCGTATTCTTTTTGCATGTAAAAAAAACCCGTATAATCGCATAGGTTTTTGTCACATTCCGGATAATTGCATAACGAATATCTGGCTAATTGCATACTGAAAGTCAAATTTACCTGTATTTTCAACTGTTAATTGATTGACGTGGTCACAGAGATAAGCCCGAGGCAAATTGATTGACAAAAGGTGCTAACTAACTTGCCGAGAGATAGATTGCCATTTTGTGCGGCTTCCGTAAAGCTTCCATGCCATGACGATCGCTCACCAATTAGCATACACAATTTAATAATAAGTTTGTACGCAATGTAAAGCAATGTGTTGTTAATTATTTATTGCTCCTAGTTTGTTAGTGCAGGCAGAGATGCATATGACATTGAGTAGCGAATAGAGGTTACTTAACTTAATAACTGAAAAATAAAATAAGCTTTTGTGTTCATATCATGGCTGTGTAATCCACACGACAAACCATAGCAAAGCGACGCAGGTTGTTTTAGCTGAAAGTGCAGAAGATTTTCAGTTAGCATTAAATAGTATGTCTGTTTATTGTAAAACATGGGGTTTAAAAGTGAACTCGGGGAAAACTAAAATGGTTATATTTTGTAAAAGCAGGAGAGGCTTGAGAGATCCTCCAAATTTTTATTTTGACGATAGTGTGTTGGAAGTTGTTGATAGCTTCTCTTATCTTGGTGTACAATTTGCATTTAATGGCTATTTTGGTCAAACTAAGAAAAGATTAGTGGACCAAGCAAGAAAAGCTATGTATTCCTTAATTAATAAAGCCAGAAAATTGTTGTTACCACTTGATTTGCAACTACATTTGTTTGATGCTATGGTTGTGCCCATACTTTCGTATGGATCAGAGGTCTGACGTATAGAAGATATAACAATTATAGACCAATTTCAGTCTAAATACTGTAAATTTATTCTAAACTTGAAACAAAGTACACCAAATTGTATGTTGTATGGTGAGCTTGGAATATTTCCGATTTCATTACACATAAGAAGTAGAATACTTAATTACTGGTGTAAACTAATAAATGCTAAAGAAACCAAAATATGCAATTTTCTATATAGAATGGCATATTGTCTTCATAAAAAAATCATAATTAAATTTCCATGGATACAATTTGTTGAAAAGTCACTCAACGAACTTGGGCTGTCTAATTACTGGTTGGATTAGAAAGTTTATAGCCCAGATTATTTTAGAAAATTAGTTAAAGAGTCGCATAAGAGATCAGTTTGTTCAATCTTGGAATAGTGATATACAAAGTCTAAGTAAATGTTTAAACTATAGAATATATAAGAAAGAGTTTGTTTTTGAGCAGTATTTTAATATTTTGCCATTTGGTTTGTCTAATACTTTATATCATTTCCGTTGCATGAATTATAAAATGCCTATAGACATGATAGAAAATTCGAATACATTTAAACATAGAAAGAAATCTACTCGCATGTACACTTTGTAATGCTCATTTGTTGGGTGATGAATTTCACTATTTATTTATTTGTAAGCACTTTGCAAGTGACAGGAAAAAATATATTGGTCAATATTTTTATAAATATCCAAATTCTGTTAAATATGAGCTATTAATGAATAGTAAAGATAAGAATACATTATTGAAATTAGCCAGATTTTGTGAACTCATTCTTAAAGCTTGTAAATAACTGGATATAGTTTTGCTCAAAGAGTGATAGAAAAAAATGTTTCTTTCATCTCAAAACATATAGATATTCACATTGCACATATATATAGTTTATGTAATATGAATGTATACACTCATTCTCCATATGCTATGCTTATAGTTATAAAAAACAACAAAAAACAACTAGATAGCAAAAATACATTACTAAACATGTAAATTAGGATTCACTCATTATTCATTCTAGTCATTTCATTCATGTACAGATTGATGGTTGGTTGTGTGATGGTTATGTGATTATGTGTATTGTTATGTAAATAGTTTTGTTATTGTTCTGTTTTCTGCACCATGTAAATTTGTTATATCAGATGCTCTTAATGAGCCTTGAATAAATAAAAACTTGAACTTGTTGAAAGAAAACAATCTATCAAATAACAGTAAATACAAAATGGATATGCACAATATTAATCCTATCGAACATCTTACATAGAATTAACTCACGTTTATGGAGTTTCTATGTAAGTATTAACAGAACAGTAAAACGAAAGTAGAAACGTGCATCACTGCATGTACAAAATGTTCAATTTCGGCTATTCGAATACTCCGGTTAATCGCATATATTTTCTTGACAAATAACCGTAATCGACTGTATATCAACTATAATTATTTTGCTGATTAAAATGAAATAATGGCATAAGAACCAACCAGGCAGGTAAAAATACATACATAGTCTGACAGTGTTCTGAGTGCAAGGCCTGAAACTCAACATGCATATGTTATATGTCATACTAGCCGATCATAACCGATGATTGATTTGTTAAAATCCAACCGATTGTAACTGATGATCGATAGCGATTGCCAATCACTAATGTTATTTTTAAAATTAATATTAATGACTAAACAAATGCAAGTTATGTGAAAAACTAACGAGATGCTGCAAATTTTTAAAAAAAAACATCAAGATTGCCTTGTGTCCCTTTAAGAAACATATTAAAGGGACACTGTCCGTAAGTAAAGCAGATATTGAGCATAACCAAATAACTGTCTGACTTTTATTCAGTGAAATATATACATGAAAACTTGAGCATAGACCCAAAGAAGACTGTAGTAATACATTCGTGAATTTGAAAAAACAAAGTTTTAATTATTATTTTTAATAATGTGGGACCCACATTATTTACTTTTTTTTTACTGATCACGTGACTTCCATTAGCGCATTACGTTTTGTACATAGTATGTATTGCTTAATATGTGTGGCCCGCTTAGCTCTGTCAGGAGTGACGTCGACTTATCGTGCGCTCACTATTATTATCCGAGAGTGTAATTTTAGTCTTGGCTGCGAGTTCAGATACACAAAGCGGCACTTCTTTTTTTGTACCTCGATTGAATTCTGCTAAACAATCTTGCATTTAATTAGTAAATATTCAATAGTGTTTAGTGTGTAATGTTTGTGAACATAATTATTGTGTGTTTTATAAGCTAAAAGTTATGGACATTGTCCCTTTAAGTTATTTGGCCTTTGTATTTACATGATTGTATGTTTCTTCAGTGATCATATTTACAAAGCGATGACAAGCAGGGTATCAGCAGTCGTAATGGGCTTTGTATTTATGTAACTGCATGTTTCTTCATTGATCATGTTTACAAAGCGTTGACAAGCGGGGTGTCAGCAGGCATGAGGGCCTTTGTATTTAGGTAACTGTATGTTTTTTCAGTGATCATATTTACAAAGCGTTGACAAGCGGGGTGTCAGCAGACATGATGGCTTTTGTATTTATATAACTGTATGTTTCTTCAGTGATCATATTTAAAAAGCGTTGACAAGCGGGGTGTCAGCAGGCATGAGGGCCTTTGTATTTATATAACTGTATGTTTTTTCAGTGATCATATTTACAAAGCGTTGACAAGCAGGGTATCAGCAGACGTGATGGCCTTTGTATTTATATAACTGTATGTTTTTTCAGTGATCATATTTACAAAGCGTTGACAAACGGGGTGTCAGCAGACGTGATGGCTTTTGTATTTATATAACTCTATGTTTTTTCAGTGATCATATTTACAAAGCGTTGACGAGCGGGATGTCAGCAGACATGATGGCCTTTGTATTTATATAACTGTATGTTTTTTCAGTGATCATATTTACAAAGCGTTGACGAGCAGGGTATCAGCAGGCATGAGGGCCTTTGTATTTATATAACTCTTTGTTTTTTCAGTGATCATATTTACAAAGCGTTGACAAGCGGGGTGTCAGCAGGCATGAGGGCCTTTGTATTTATATAACTCTTTGTTTTTTCAGTGATCATATTTACAAAGCGTTGACAAGCGGGGTGACATCAGACGTGATTACCTTTGTATTTATATAACTCTTTGTTTTTTCAGTGATCATATTTACAAAGCGTTGACAAGCGGGGTGACATCAGACGTGATTACCTTTGTATTTATATAACTGTATGTTTCTTCAGTGATCATATTTACAAAGCGTTGACAAGCGGGGTGACAGCAGACGTGATGGCCTTTGTATTTATATAACTGTATGTTTTTTCAGTGATCATATTTACAAAGCGTTGACAAACGGGGTGTCAGCAGACGTGATGGCTTTTGTATTTATATAACTCTATGTTTTTTCAGTGATCATATTTACAAAGCGTTGATGAGCGGGATGTCAGCAGACATGATGGCCTTTGTATTTATATAACTGTATGTTTTTTCAGTGATCATATTTACAAAGCGTTGACGAGCAGGGTATCAGCAGGCATGAGGGCCTTTGTATTTATATAACTGCATGTTTCTTCATTGATCATGTTTACAAAGCGTTGACAAGCGGGGTGTCAGCAGGCATGAGGGCCTTTGTATTTAGGTAACTGTATGTTTTTTCAGTGATCATATTTACAAAGCGTTGACAAGCGGGGTGTCAGCAGACATGATGGCTTTTGTATTTATATAACTCTATGTTTTTTCAGTGATCATATTTACAAAGCGTTGATGAACGGGATGTCAGCAGACATGATGGCCTTTGTATTTATATAACTGTATGTTTTTTCAGTGATCATATTTACAAAGCGTTGACGAGCAGGGTATCAGCAGGCATGAGGGCCTTTGTATTTATATAACTCTTTGTTTTTTCAGTGATCATATTTACAAAGCGTTGACAAGCGGGGTGTCAGCAGGCATGAGGGCCTTTGTATTTATATAACTCTTTGTTTTTTCAGTGATCATATTTACAAAGCGTTAACAAGCGGGGTGTCAGCAGGCATGAGGGCCTTTGTATTTATATAACTGTATGTTTTTTCAGTGATCATATTTACAAAGCGTTGACGAGCAGGGTATCAGCAGTCATGAGGGCCTTTGTATTTATATAACTCTTTGTTTTTTCAGTGATCATATTTACAAAGCGTTGACAAGCGGGGTGTCAGCAGGCATGAGGGCCTTTGTATTTATATAACTCTTTGTTTTTTTCAGTGATCATATTTACAAAGCGTTGACAAGCGGGGTGACATCAGACGTGATTACCTTTGTATTTATATAACTCTTTGTTTTTTCAGTGATCATATTTACAAAGCGTTGACAAGCGGGGTGACATCAGACGTGATTACCTTTGTATTTATATAACTGTATGTTTTTTCAGTGATCATATTTACAAAGCGTTGACAAGCGGGGTGTCAGCAGACGTGATGGCATTTGTATTTAGTTAACTATATGTTTTTTCAGTGATCATATTTACAAAGCATTGACAAGCAGGGTGACAGCAGACATGATGGCATTTGTATTTAGTTAACTATATATTTCTTCAGTGATCATATTTACAAAGCATTGACAAGCGGGGTGACAGCAGACGTGATGGCTTTTGTATTTATATAACTGTATGTTTTTTCAGTGATCATATTTACAAAGCGTTGACAAGCAGGGTGTCAGCAGACGTGATGAAGGAGATTGAGATCCTGCTTAACATGCTGGTACCGGCTGCAAAGGAACTTAGAATACACTATGCAAGGTATGATAATATCTTACTTGTAGACTGGTCACCTGTTTCATTCCCATATTTTACATTGATAATAGGTACTCCTGTGTCATGTTATCTGATTGGTTGTATGGGTTCTTGGGAATGCAAACATCGGAATACAGAAATTTTAATTAGATTATTTAGGGGGGAAAAAAAAGATTTGCTTCCGCTAGCTATAGCCTGATCAGCTTTATCTTTTGGCGACAATGCTTCATTTTGTTTCTTTAGAAAAAAAAGAAAAAAAGTTATGTATAGAAGAAAGAAAAAGGAAATCAAAATGCCTCCTACATTTGTACATATCCTATTTTTACCCTGCACACATAATTACATTTCTTGACCTTAGGTAGTGGACAAACAAATAATTGGAAAGTTTTAAGTGTTCCTTATTTATTTCTAAATTTACGATTTGAACACTTAAAAGGAGATTGAGAGAAGTAAGACCATTTATAAAAAAATGAAATTTTGTAACAAACACACTAGTTTGATCCGAAACTTTGCACATGCTCAAGTAAACCGGAATCTGAATCCAGACAAATTATAGCGACAGAAGACCATTTTGTCCTCAAATGTAAAATATATTTGTGTCATTACTCGAGTGTGTTTTCTTACTCGAGTGTGATTTTTTGGTGCATGAGATTTTAAAGGCATTTGCTGTAGTTTTCCATGCGCAGCTTTTTTGGACGACTTCTCTTCTAAAACTATTGGATGGATTTTCCTACAAATTTACAGGAATATTGCTTTTGATGTCTAGTATTTTTTGTCTTTTTTGTATTTTTTTGATTTTTTTTTTGATTTTTTATTTTAGATTTTTTTTGAATTTTTTACTTTTTTTAATTGTCTTTATTTAAATAAAGGCCTATTATTAGATACATAAAATAGGAAAAATATAGCATTTTGTAAAAATTCCAACAAAATTAAAAAAAATTAAGCATAATGGTACGGTTCCAAAAACCAATATTAAATCTCAATATGCATGGTGACCTATACATTTAATTGCATATATTGTCTAAATATATGTTCAAATAAGTGCCGAGGAAGTTTGAACAAATTCTGTTATTAGGAATTTAACAAAAAAGGAAAATATACCATTTCTATAAAATTTCATACAAAACTTGGCCTTTTAGCATAGGGGTAGGGTTTCAAATTTGTTTTCTAACCAAACATGGGGACCTATCATTTTTATTGCACATTTTGTTTTTATATATGTTAAACTATGTGCTTAGAAAGTTTAAAAAAATTCTGTTATTGGGAACATACAAAAAAAACAAGGAAATTATATCATTATGGGCTAATTTGTGCATAAATTGTGGTAATGGTCTCAACAGATTTTGTAAAAAGATACAGGTTTTACATAAAGATGAGCTTTAAATGTTATTGTAATTAAATGTTCTTTACTTTGATACAATTTTAGCAGAATTGTGACCAATGAATAAATGATTAGACTTCAAAAATGTCTTATTTAGCTATTTCATGGACTTGTTCAACTTTTTGACAGGTTGACATGACGGTAGGGCTGCATATCGGTCAGAATGATCGATACAATATTTGTATCGATACAAAATGATCGATATTCGATATATCATATGATATTTTTTCAGCAGTAATAAAAGACTAAAATGTAAACGTTTTGTCATTTATTCATTCAAAAAGTAAACACAGAAGCTTTATTTGAATTCTTTTTCAAGAATATCATTGCATCCAAGGCATCGTCATTCAGGCACGACCTCTCTGATGATAGAATATCCCCAGATGTCGAAAAATACAGATGTCAAAAATGCAATCAATCGCCAGAAAAAGTACAAACAATGAGACGCCGAGTGCATCTTTTATATGCAGAGTTGACTCGACTGATAAATACAATGAATAAATTTCGAAACAAATACATATTTCAAACTTTTAATCACAAGTTGTTTTTTTTTTTGTTGTCCGAAAGTCAACAGTTTTTTACAGTTTTCCTACCGACATAAATACTAAATACCCATAATCCTTAGCCATGTATACATCTTTTAACAAGGCAGCACTAATAAGGGTTTATGACCCGGAATTTTTTACCATTTTTCTGATTATTTCTGACTAATCGATGTAATAATAAACATCAGAATAGTAAAATTTGTTCCAAAGAAAGACTAATTAAAAAGAAAATTATAATTTCCAGTATAATTACTAATTGAATATTATGTTCAGTCGCCACGAAGACGGTAATAGGAACCGCCATATAACTGTCGTGACCCAGTATACATAATCCGGGCATTCAAATTTTCCCACATCCGCTTTTCCAAAACAAAACAAAAAGTCTTCTGCTTCGATTTTTTCTAAAATTATTGAATAATTATGCATTAAAATGACTGCAATAAGAAAAAGTTGCACCTCTTACCTGTGCAGTTTTTACTCCAAGTTTGTCTTCGCGGAGTATCATGGCGTACTTTCGTGGCGTAAGTACGCCGAAAAGCTTTTCCGACTCCGCGTAGGTTTATCATCGAAACTCCGCGTAATTACGCGATTTGTAAATTCCTCACTCGGCGCGAAAGAGTAAAGTGTGGGCTTTGCGTGAACTGTACTGTAGGCAATGGGAGAGAGTTCACTTTTGATCGATATTTTGACCGATACGGACACGTTCGATACGATATATCGATCGAACCCTAAATACCGGTATTCGATATATACCGGAAACCGGTACGCAGCCCTACATGACGGTGGCATTACAAATTATTTTTTAAATTTTTAACAGTCATGGTGACCTACCATTATTTTTGCCTTTTCTGTCTATATATATAACAGCCTTACAGTACAAAAAGTTTAAAGAAAATCTGTTATGCAGAAAAAACTATAGAAAATGTCTTTAAGACAATTAATTATAAATGACGTCAGATTTTTTTCACTATTATGGGAATGGTACCAGTACCCATTCTTTCACTATCAAACAAAAGCAACTTTAAATAATATTTACAAAATAAAACAAAAAATAAAAATAAATCTTTTTTTATGCCCCACGAAATCGCACCGTTGGTCTTTCTGTCAGGATTCCGTCCGTCCGTCATTCCGCAGTTTGTGTCCGGACTGTACCTTCAAAACCCATGCATGGATTTTTAATTAACTTGGCATCAAGTAATCAGCATAACAAGATGATGTGTCGCACACAATACCCAGGTCTGTACCTCAAAGGTCAAGGTCACACTTGCAGTTCATAGGTCAAAAACATGTACGCAATTTCGTGTCCGGACCGTAACTTCACAACCCCTGCAGGAATTTTTAAATAACTTGGCACAAGTGATCACCATAACAAGACGATGTGTCGCGCACAAACCCAGGTCTGTACCTCAAAGGTCAAGGTCACACTTGCAGTTCATAGGTCAAAAACAGGTACGCATTTTCGTGTCCGGACCGTAACGTCACAACCCCTTGGCACAAGAGATCAGGTCAAGGTCACACTTGGAGGTCAAAAGTCAAATCGTGTCCGGTCAATAACTCTGGCATTCATGGACGGATTTTCAAATAACTTGGCACAAGTGCTGACCACAACAAAACGATGTGTCGCGCACAAAATCCAGGTCTTTTGTCACTTACATTGATATTTTTTGGGTTTTTAGCTCTACTGATCAGAGATCAGCAGAGCTTATGCCGTGGTGCGGCGTCCGTCGTCCGTCCGTCTGTCTGTCCGTCTGTCCGTCTGTCCGTTAACTTTTATTTGTAGCGACTACTCCTCTGAAACTACTGGATGGATATTCATAAAACTTTACAGAAATGTTGCCCATGAAGTCTAGTTGATCCTAGCAAAAATTCATGTTGATGTGAAATCCAAGATGGCCGCCAAAGCTAAAAATAGATTTTTTAAATACAAGTTTGTAGCGACTACTTCTTGGAAACTATAAGTTATATTGATATGGGACTTTTTCTAAAATGATCAGCATGACATGATGTTGATCCTTGTCGAAAATCGTTTTGATTTGACGTTAAACGTGGCTGCCAGCGGCCATCTTTGTTTACATAGAGTTATATAATGAAAACTTGTAGCGACTACTCCTCTGAAACTACTTGACGGATTTTCATGAAACTTCACAGGAATGTTGCTCTTGATGTCTAAATGATCCTAGCAAAATTTCAGGTCGGCCGGAAATTCAAGATGGCCGCCACGGCTAAAAATAAATTTTCAAAATACAAGTTTGTAGCGACTACTTCTTCAAACTATAAGTGATATTGATATGGGACTTTTTCTAAAATGATCAGCATGACATGATGTTGGTCCTTATCAAAAATCGTTTTGATTCGACGTTAAACGTGGCTGCCAGCGGCCATCTTTGTTTACATAGAGTTATATAGTAAAAACTTGTAGCGACTACTCCTCTGAAACTACTTGACGGATTGTCATGAAACTTTACAGGAATGTTGCTCTTGATGTCTAATTGATCCTAGAAAAATTTCAGGTCGGCCGGAAATTCAAGATGGCCGTCACAGCTAAAAATAGATTTTAAAAAATAAGTTTGTAGCGACTACTTCTTGAAAACTATAAGTGATATTGATATGGGACTTTTTCTAAAATGATCAGCATGACATGATGTAGATCCTTTTGGAAAATTATTTGGATTCGACGTTAAACATGGCTGCCAGTGGCCATCTTTGGTTACATAGAGTTATATAGTAAAAACTTGTAGCGACTACTTCTCTGAAACTACTTGGCGGATTGTCATGAAACCTCACAGGAATGTTGCTCTTGATGTCTAATTGATTCTAGAAAATTTTCAGGTCGGCCGGAAATTCAAGATGGCCGTCACAGCTAAAAATAGATTTGTAAAAAATAAGTTTGTAGAGACTACTACTTGAAAACTATAAGTGATATTGATATGGGACTTTTTCTAAAATGATCAGCATGACATGATGTAGATCCTTGTGGAAAATTATTTTGATTCGACGTTAAACATGGCTGCCAGTGGCCATCTTTGGTTACATAGAGTTATATAGTAAAAACTTGTAGCGACTACTTCTCTGAAACTACTTGACGGATGCTCATGAAACTTCACAGGAATGTTGCTCTTGATGTCTAGTTGATCCTAGAAAAATTTAAGGTCGGCCGGAAATTCAAGATGGCCGCCACAGCTAAAAATAGATTTAAAATAAATAAGTTTGTAGCGACTACTTCTTCAAAACAATAAGAGATATTGATATGGGACTTTTTCTAAAATGATCAGTATGACATGATGTTGGTCCTTGTCGAAAATCGTTTTGATTTGACGTTAAACATGGCTGCCCATTTTTGTTTACTTAGAGTTATATAATGAAAACATGTAGCGACTACTTCTCTGAAACTACTTGACGGACTTTCATGAAACTTCACAGGAATGTTGCTCTTAATGTCTTATTGATCTTAGCAAAATTTCAGGTCGGCCGGAAATTCAAGATGGCCGCCACGGTTAAAAATAGATTTTCAAAAAACAAGTCTGTAGCGACTACTTCCTGAAATCAAAATCAATCAGTAGAGCTTCAAGGTCATTGACCTCTTGTTTTGTGGGGGAGTGGTGTGGAGGGGGCGTGGGTGGAAAGTGGGGGAGACGGATTGGGATTTTTTTCACTCCTTTGGTAATGGTACTGTTTTTCTGAAAACTTATATAAGGGAAAATACACCAGATATGTTGGAAATTAAGTGCTCTAGCACTAATATTTCGCTGCCAAAAGATTCTATTTTTTTCGCTGAATATATGCAATAATCTGTATGATTTTCCAGTATACTAGAGATGCCTGTATCGGAGCTGATTCACCATGAAGACATGTTCAACATCCTCTGTAATCACTGCAACACCTTCTTCAACAGACTAAACGTGAAACAGGTCAGTGGATCACAAATAACGTGTGTTGCTGCATGCATGTGGCATGTGCACTACATACAGAGTTTAATGAACTTAAGTTTTGAAATACAGAATTTCAAAGCAAAAGTTCATTTAACTTCATATTGTGTTAATATATACAATATTAATATAAAATTAAATTTTAATTTCCAGTTGGCATCATAAATGTCAACACACATGTTGCTATTGACACTGATAAGTAAATTGAAATTTTGCATTGACTATATTGTACAGATCCCTTCAATAATATGAAATACATTTGGTTTGCCTCAAACAATTAGCCGACACTGTTTTTGTTGTCTGCTTCCAATGCCTCAAACAGGTATATAAACGTGTTTGTGTTGTCTGTTATGGATGCCTCAAATAAGTAATAGAGTCTGGTCTCAGCAAGTTGGCTTATTTAAACACCTTGGTGGGCTATGCCCATCTCGTGCCCATCTCGGTGTTTAAATAACCAATGAGCTGAGACAGACTCTATCTTTTTTGTAGCATGGTGTACTTAGTAACACTGTGACGTAGTGACCGTACTCTAAATTCCAATATCCGGTAGTTGTAGTATGGTGTAGCCATGCCCCTTTAGCTACCCTAAATTAAACGATTTAATGCTCTGCATTCATCAAAGGAATTGTCACCGACCATGCTACAATGTTAATACATTTTCTGGTCGTCTGCTATCGATGCCCCAAACTAGTATTTAGTGCACGGTGCATGCTTGTGTCTTACATCCCTCTATGTACAATAGAGCATGGTTTAACACCAAATTCTAGATGTGTGTGTGTGTGTTTGCATATGTGTGTGTGTATGTGTATAATGATTTGAAGGTTTATAGTCCTTCACTTCATAACACTAGATGACTTAACATTCATATTATATTTGTTTTTATTGCAGGACACCACCCAGGTTACTCCCAACCAGTTATTGATGTTGTACAGTAATGCACAACACAGGTATGTGTTACTAACTTTGTCTTGCACGTGCATCACTGCAGCTGTGCCCATGACCTTCCTAAATTATTAGTTGAATTAAAATCTCAGAGAAATGCCATGTTATAGGCAAAGAGAGCTTTCTGCAAGTCTTCCACATTGTAATTGCTGGAGAAGCCAGACCTTCTGTGTTTTTAATATCTAGAGAATGAAATTCAACTCTTTTTGGACACTTGACCTGAAGAAAGAATTCACTAATTATTACTACCCTGCCACTTGGAAGAAATTGGGACTATATAGGAATCAACTTGTACGTAGATTAGCAACCACAAATAACTAATCCGTTGCTAGAGTCTATGATTCAAATTATTTGGACAAACTGAAGAACAGCTGATATAAAATTATGTGTTTTTGGTTTATGTGAATAAAAAAATGTGGGACGTCTGCCACATAAGTATACTTCTGTATGCTTCATAGCTAGTCCCAGAGCTATGACCTCTTAAACTGTATTTATCCTATCTGTACATATATATCACCACCTGTTTGTGGTGAATGCAGGTTAACTTTATGGGAAGTATCAATACCTCCTAAAGATACACATATGTAAAGAAATTGGCCTCCAACATTCTTTTATTAGAGTTATATCCCCTTGAACTTCTTTGAAACTAAACATGTGGCACTTGTGATGAAACGTCCTACCTATAATCACTATGGGGTTTAGTGACAGACTTTTGGCTGTTACTTACTAAATTCCAATTTTTAGGCTGGCAAATAACATGGTATTTCTTGTTTACTGTTATAAAATTAAAAGTCACCAGAAATCTAAAATACAAATGATGAAAAGGATGTACAGAAAACTAAATAAGCATTTAGTTATTGTATTATATTTTTTAAAATTAAAATGACTTCAGAAAATGTATCCATAAAATATATTACAATATTTACGATGAACAAAATTTAATGCAAAACATGTATTTACAATGATTGGGATTTCACTTTGTTTTTGAGTGTCGGGGAAAGTTTTCAAAGTAGATGGTTGATTGAAAGTTCTCCCTTTTGTTGTTGTATTGGGGACTGCTAAAAGTAGCCAGGCAGCTAGCCAGAATAGGAGAATAAATCACCAGCCTATTGACTATTAAGGGAAGCCCTGCAACAAACAAACCAACAGGGTTCGACACTAACTTTTTTGCTTTGGAATCCCACAGGAATCCCTACCTTTTAAATCTGGGTGCCCTCCTGATAATCAGGGATCCCGCTTAAGTTATAAATAAAACAAAGCAAACCGCCAAATTAGGTTGAATCGGTCACGTGGCATGATCGAGTTGAAGGCGGTCCGTAAAAGACGCTTCTTCACCCGCCAGTAGTAATTTCTGCTGGGCAATCTCATGATCCCCATTAGAAAACATAAGCCAAGGAATGCCTTCAAGCAGGGAACATCAACAGGGGACCACTCTGGTGCGAACGGGGGTGGGGGATTTTTCGTCCTTTCCTGGGTGGCATATCGGTTGGTTTCAGTAACCAAATAATCCCATAGGTCATCACCCCAGATCAAACCAAAATAATCACGGGGGAAAAGCTTCCTCTGGGTGCTGAACTGTTGCACCCCCCTCACCTGCATACGGCTGTGTCTGGCGACGTTGAAAGTCATCTCGAACCCATCCATCTTGGAAACCTTCGAATTCCGAGATATCCGAATCATCAGAGTCCCAATTAATGGCAATTATCGAAAAATCCCTGATAGTCGGGAAATTCAAACCGATTCCTTTGTTGTTGACGATCTCCGATGTTTTCCTCGACTGGTCGTCACTTTCTACGTCGGAATCATTCAAATCCGACAAATTCCTCGCATCTATATCGCTCCCGTCGCTTAGTGCTTCTTGGGCCTCCGCCATTTTCTTCAAATCAAAAAGAAATCTTCGAAAAAACGAACAAAAACTACTTTTTTTCAAGACTTTCAATTTTAAAAGATGCGGAAATGACTCGCAAATATTGCGCATGCGCTAGTTAAGTTTCACTTACGTGCACAGAAAGTAATGACGTTTCATACACGTTTCTATGGGAGACGGGTTTTCAACAGAAAATTATACCGATAGATCGATGTCCCGAATAGAAAGGGTAGTTACTGATGGATCGGTGTCCCGAATGAAATGGGTAAATAAGACAGGTCAACATGTATTTTAATAATAACACATTGACAAAAATCAAGGATCCCAACGGAATCCCAATCTTCCTCCTGAAAATTTGGGATCCTCGGGATCCCGGGACACCGTTAGTGTTGAACCATGAACCAATAGTTGCGTTGAACTGTTATATATTCATGTCTGTCAACTTCTAACTGACCAAATAGGGAGATTTGGTCTCAGAAATCATGAGATTTGGGCTTGCAACTGAGAGATTTTGTTTTTATGTTATTTTTTGCATTGATTAACTTTCGAATAATCACAAAATGTATGTGAATTTCTCATGTAAAACTTCTAAACATGTGTTTTTATTGTCACTCCCACTTCTGTGGTGGTCAAGACGTATGGATCACTTTTCCTACGACAACGCCGTCAACACTTGGCTGAAGGTTTTGGTTGAAAGTATTATCAACGGTTTATACCTTCAAAACTGTCGTGTCTCTCAGCAATGAAAGGTTTTACTTTTAATGAGTCGATTCCTTGTTTTATTCTGTTTTCAACAATGGCATTAGCCAAGGTCTAGTAATTTAATGTAGACATGACAGATAAGCTTGAGATTATTTAACTGCTGGAATCGATTATAAGGAAATCCGTCACGAGATTGTAGACATGTTTTCCTTTTCACAAGCGAGCATATGCGAATGAGTGAGAAGACAAAACACGCCCATGAAGAACTTCTCTGTAATCAATTCCAGCAGTTAAATAATCTATTTATTACATTTTAAATCAGTTTGTTTTAAGATTTTAAACAAAATGATTTGCTTTATTGAATGTTCTCGGTTGATGACGTCATAACTCAACATAACTGTTAGAAATCCCAATTTTTCACCCACAAAAATGTAATAAAACATAATTCATGAAATAATTCATGAAAACATTTTGTTTTCTCAATGAAATATTGTTTAAGGTTTAAATGTATTGAACATTTAATGTGACTTTATAGCAGTTGTTGTAGATTATTTGTCTTAAATTTACGTATTGGCAACACAGTAGAGGACAGATATATTTGGTGCATTCAGGGTTCTCCCATAGATATACCCTGTCAGGTAGAACGCTGGGAACCAATCTTCCCAGGACTCTACACCTGAGGTAGTATCGATTGCCTCTATGTTACCAAATGTTACCATCGGTGGCCCTTGATAACCCAAAGTTAACCAACGTAGTTGCCAATGGGAGAATGTTGTGAAAGTCAAAATTACAATACTGATTTTAATAGATTTTTCTATAGCTTTTTTATTTTTTTATACAATTTTACAAACAAACACATTAAAATAAAACTCTCAATTTACCTGCCAACTCATCAAAACTATTATCTTACTACATTTACCTGCCAACTCATCAAAAGTATTATCTTACTTCGTTTGCCTGCCAACTCATCAAAACTATTATCTTACTACATTTACCTGCCAACTCATCAAAAGTATTATCTTACTTTGTTTGCCTGCCAACTCATCAAAACTATTATCTTACTTCATTTACCTGCCAACTCATCAAAACTTTCATCTTACTTCATTTATTTGCTGACTCATTGACAGTATTATCTTACTACATTTACCTGTCAACTCATCAAAACTATTATCTTACTTCATTTACCTGTCAAGTCATCAAAACTATTATCTTTCTTCATTTACCTGCCAACTCATCCACCTTATTATCTTACTACATTTATTTGCTGACTCATTAACAGTATTATCTTACTTCATTTACCTGCCAACTCATCAAAACTATTATCTTACTTCATTTACCTGTCAACTCATCAAAACTATTATCTTACTTCGTTTGCCTGCCAACTCATCAAAACTATTATCTTACTTCATTTACCTGTCAACTCATCAAAACTATTATCTTACTTCATTTACCTGCCAACTCATCCACCTTATTATCTTACTACATGTATTTGCTGACTCATTAACAGTATTATCTTATTTCATTTACCTGTCAAGTCATCAAAACTATTATCTTACTACATTTACCTGCCTACTCATCCACCTTATTATCTTACTACATGTATTTGCTGACTCATTAACAGTATTATCTTATTTCATTTACCTGTCAACTCATCAAAACTATTATCTTACTTCATTTACCTGCCTACTCATCCACCTTATTATCTTACTACATGTATTTGCTGACTCATTAACAGTATTATCTTATTTCATTTACCTGTCAAGTCATCAAAACTATTATCTTACTACATTTACCTGCCTACTCATCCACCTTATTATCTTACTACATGTATTTGCTGACTCATTAACAGTATTATCTTATTTCATTTACCTGTCAAGTCATCAAAACTATTATCTTACTACATTTACCTGCCTACTCATCCACCTTATTATCTTACTACATGTATTTGCTGACTCATTAACAGTATTATCTTATTTCATTTACCTGTCAACTCATCAAAACTATTATCTTACTTCATTTACCTGCCTACTCATCCACCTTATTATCTTACTACATGTATTTGCTGACTCATTAACAGTATTATCTTATTTCATTTACCTGTCAAGTCATCAAAACTATTATCTTACTACATTTACCTGCCTACTCATCCACCTTATTATCTTACTACATGTATTTGCTGACTCATTAACAGTATTATCTTACTTCATTTACCTGTCAACTCATCAAATCTATTATCTTACTTCATTTACCTGCCAACTCATCCACCTTATTATCTTACTACATTTATTTGCTGACTCATTAACAGTATTATCTTACTTCATTTACCTGCCAACTCATCAAAACTATTATCTTTCTTCATTTACAAATAACCAACTCATCAAAAATATTATCTTAGTTCAGTTATTTGCCAACTAATCAAAAATATTATCTTACTTTATTTGCCTGCCAACTAATCAAAAGTTTCATTTTAATACCATTTACCTTTGGGAGTTTTTTTCTTCATTTTTTTGTGACATGTGAAATGCATTTAATATATAAAAAAAACATTATGTTACATTATTTCTTATGTTATAAATATTGCACTCATTTGTATTCATATCATTTGATAGATGTCTTTGACTGACAGTTAGTTAAATCTGCAAGAGTGACAGTTAGTTAAATCTGCAAGAGTGACAGTTAGTTAAATCCGCAAGAGTGAGTTAGTTAAATCTGCAAGAGTGACAGTTAGTTAAATCTGCAAGAGTGACAGTTAGTTAAATCTGCAAGAGTGACAGTTAGTTAAATCTGCAAGAGTGACAGTTAGTTAAATCTGCAAGAGTGACAGTTAGTTAAATCTGCAAGAGTGACAGTTAGTTAAATCTGCAAGAGTGACAGTTAGTTAAATCTGCAAGAGTGACAGTTAGTTAAATCTGCAAGAGTGACAGTTAGTTAAATCTGCAAGAGTGACAGCAATTAAAGCCCTACATGCTCCCTGGTTCACTTGCTTCCTCCACAGCTGGTGTATTTAGGTAGTGTTCACCGGCTATTTCGATAATTGACCTGCATAAATTGTCCCAGCTTGGTTTCACATCATACCCCTCTTCCTCCTCTAGAGGTATACACTTTAGCCTACAATATTTGTTAAAGATAGCTTTCAAAAGTATAGACATATCCTCTTCCCTCACTTTCTCTTTCATGATCAAAATAATTGGTTGTTTTTGGTCGTGAACATATTTTAACTCTATATTACACCACGTTGATTTTGCAAACTTCGCTGACACGACACAAATTAAAACGGCAGAGCGATCTATACATTCTTCAAGTTGATGCAGGATAAGCCTACCTGCTTCAACCTGTTCATCAGCAAGACAGACATGTTGCATAGTAGTGCCAGTTATCTTACTTAGGTGGTGTTCTATTTTAGGGTAGACGAAGTTAGAAACAAATTGTTTGTCTTCACAGCTGTGGGATATAAAAGCCAAAAACTTTGTAGGAAACTGATCTTGCCGAATGGCATTCAAGGCTCGATTAAAATTTTGTTGACACATTTCTTGATTTCTTTTAATTTGAGTAATAAAGTCTTCCAAATTTCTTATTCTTAAAGTTTGTTGTCTGCTGCGTTCTCTGTTTATCAAGAAATTTACGACTACAGCAACACATTCCAACAGTTTAACGATTATTACTATGACGATCTTTCGGCGCTCACAAAAATTAAAAGTCCCTCGGTAACCCTCTGCTTTTATGTCTATAGTGTAATCTTCAATCTTGCACAGGTACTTATTTCTATTCCTAGTTTCTTGAAGGAAGTTTGAACTCTCAATCCAGGTTATGAATTCCAAATTTGAACAAGAGCACTGTAGAGGATTCCCACCTAAATCCACCATGAGTTGCCTGTCGTCTGCTTCCACATCCAGTCCTTTCTTTTTTGTTTGACTGACCAGCCTCACTAGTTGGTTAATATTCATCATTTCCTGGTCCCCTAGTGTTACAAGTCTGTTATGGTAAATTCCAAAGTATTTTAAATGAATCAAACCCGACAAGTTGAACGAAATTGTTGAAACTGCATTATGGGAGATATTCAAATGCGTCAAATAAATATTTCCGCTGAACATTTCGTACGGAATTGCAGTTATTCCATTGTTTGATATATCCAGCTGTTGTAAATTCAAATAGTTTTTTACAAGTATCTCAAAGTGATGTCTATAATTATGTTGCATGAAGCCCAGCTGGTTGTCTGCCAGTACCAGACGTTTTAGTGTGTTTGGTGGATTTATAAGAAACTGATGCATGAACTTAATTCCGTTAGAGGATAAATCCAAGTCTTCTAATCCAGCATTCAGTTGTATTGGATGAAGTAACCAATGGATGGCATTGCCTTTGCATTCTACTGTTTTTAGTTGAATGGTTCCCGGCGACATAAAAAGGTTTTGCTTATTCAACGGATATACAATATCGTGTAATATCTTGTCCCGGCTTTGTTCATCTTGTAACATTTGGTCAGTGATAGTCGTAATTAGTAAAAAATCAACAAATGTCCCCGTAAAGACTGCCATATCATTGCTGAATATCTCGTAACAATTTTTAGAAATATCGCAGTTTATAATTTCCTCTAATATATTAGCTTTTGCAGCAACCTGTTCGTGCTGAATATACTTCATATTAGTCATATCTAAATGCTGACTTTCGTTGCAGGTTAATTGTTTTATGTTTTGTGTAGATTTTGCTGAAGTACTGTAAAAATGGAGAAAAGTTATTTCTGAGCCTTCAGATGACATAAACCTGTACTTACACAGTTGTTGGAAGGTTATTTTTGGGAAACTAACTTTGAGGTTGTTTAATTTAAGGGTGTGAAGGTTAAGTTTTTGATCTGCAATATAGAAAAATGTGTTGTTAATTTTCAATCGTAGTGAAATACCATTGAAGAAAAAATCTTGAAAGGGTTCAGGAATATGTTTAATTTTGCGTATGTTGTCAATAACCAATATTTCCAACTTCGGAACCGTGTTATTCCAAGCTAAGATGAATTTATTTATGTCTAGTTTGGCAATATTTATGAAATGTAATTCTCTAAGACTGTTCAGTCCAGCGAATGCAAATTTATTTAATTCCAATCGATTTACATTGCAAACCTTCAGAACTTGTAGATTTCTTAGCCTGTGGAAACTATAGTCTCGGATAAACAATCTCCATTTATTTTCATTACCAAATAAATGGAGTGTGGTCAAATTTGTCCAGCTTTCGTCATCATAATTATTGAAAATAAAATTAGATTTGACAGAGGTAATGTTTGCAGGAAGGTGTTCCACAGGTTCTGGATAAAATCCGGCTTCGCATGTCATAATATGTCCATCGCACGAACACTGATCTGCCTGACATGCAACAAACACTATGTTCGCAGCGAAAACAAGCAAAGCAAACATAGTTACATGTATGGCACTACAGTTAAAGTCTTTTTCCATTTTATAAATCCGTATCGATATCTGTCATTTTTTGCAAAGGTTCACTTTTCACATCTGTGGTCTTCTTCAGGACAGCATCAAATAAACACTGCTTCTGTTTATTTACATGGAACAAAGGTTCACTTTTCACATCTGTGGTCTTCTTCAGGACAGCATCAAATAAACACTGCTTCTGTTTATTTACATGGAACAAAGGTTCACTTTTCACATCTGTGGTCTTCTTCAGGACAGCATCAAATAAACACTGCTTCTGTTTATTTACATGGAACAGTCAGATACAATTGTTAAATGTTTATCAGATAATACAAAAATCTTAATAACAATTTTGTTTCTCTTTTTTTAAATATTTATTTCCAACACTGTCCAAGTTACCTTTCTTCTGTTGTTATAAAGCACCTTTAAGAAAATAGCAAAATTTAATCTTGCTGCTTCTTATTATAATCCAATAGAACTGTTGGATCAGGATATATATGACTGTGTTAATTGCTTTTTTTCATTCAGAATAGAATACACGTGTATAGTTCTGTTACTGTATCACACACAGTTTTTTCTAGCGTGTTCAATGTCATGTACTCTACTCCTAAAAGTAAAAAAGGATGACAAGCTGAAAATCATTAGTTCCAGATCTGTACTGTACACACAAATACAAGCTGTATCCAGGTTTATATGTCCTTGAATATTTAATACTTTCTATTGATTATATTGGCAAAGTCGCACTGCGGAACAGTGGTATTGTAGTTATTATCAACTTGTGAATGTCATCGACCATTATATCACTGTCATAGTTCTGTCTATAGCGAACATTCAAATAATCATAAGTCCAAATAAAATAATAGGTGTGGTTCTGGTGTACCGACCGACCCTGTTTTTAGGGGCCGACCCTTAACATTTTATTACCCCTCAAAAAAACTTCTTTTTTTTTCTTTTTTTTTTACATTTTGAATTTAATGTATTTTTTTCTTCTTTTTGTTTTTAATTATGTTTGCTGGCAGTTCTGTATATGATGATATCAACCAATATATAGTTAAGTTTATTTATGTTTTGGGTATAAAAGTATTATGTAAAAAAAAGACAAAATATAAAATGAAATATTTTTAGAAAATAAAATATTTTCCTTACCAGCCTACCTACCTTATTTTTTTTGGAGCATTTAATAGGAACCACACATATAATTTATTTGGCCTAACTACAAAAATGTACCTGTACTGGTCCTGTGGTGATATTTTAAGTAGAAATGACACAAAATGAAGTTAACCTTGATTCATTACACGGGTATGCATGATTACCTGTTGTTATAGCTGTATGTTCTGTAACGGGATACCCGCGATACCCATTATTTTGTCTTGTTTTCTCATATGCTGTGTGTTTGACCTGTATTTAAATGTTTACCCTATTTTGAGTGGTTAAATCTGTAGTAACTGTTTGTGTATTGTAGCTATTTTTATTTTTTTTGTACAAAAACGCAATTATTTTATATCCTGAATTCAGTTTGCTAGAAAATATGTAAAGCATACTTAATCATCGATCTTTGTAGGAAAAAAAAGTTGAAGTGGGATCCCAGTTATGTTTATCGATGAAAGAAATGACGTCTGTTCGTTGAATTGAATTGAACGTTGTTTAACGGCTCATCAACACAGTATAGGTTATTTAGAGCCGCCCCAGAGAGAGGGGAATGATACATAGGAATCCGGGAACCTGCCCTACTCTTATTATCGAATAGATTCATATGGTTCTTTAACGTGCTCGGAGGATAGACCGATACGTTGAAGCAAATGTTATAAGGGCATCCATGGAGCTCGATAGTAATTATTCTGTGCATAAAGTAAAAATTTACGTGGTCGAGGGGTTAACAATGTTGTGTTGTAAGCCTTCTGACCTCTCACCGCTGCAGGTTTGAATCCGACTGGGAGCTCAACTTGTAAGTGAAAAAAGTCGATTAAAACGAATGGTGGGAGGTATAAGGTACTACAGGTTATACCCAGTAAAAATGATGTGGTCTGCCTTTACTAAGACAAAAACAATTTGACCTAAAATGTGCTAATAATGACGTAAAACACCATTAAAATTGTTACTGTCCCATAACCATGAAACCATTCATGATCCCTTTGGAGGGGTAGGCAGAGGGGTAGAATCCCCACAAATTCATGTTCATTTTATCATTTTTTGTTCATGTTCATTAAAGGTCTTCATCATGGTCCCTGCATTGTTTCAGGTGCTATCTCGCTCGCATCAAAAGAGCAGTGGCAGAAAAACAATAACGTGGCTCCAGCATAAATGGAGTTTCTACAATAGAATTTGCAGCGACTCTGCAGTTCAGGGTGAGAAGTTCTAGGCCCATTTTCCATATTTTATCTCGATGTACATGGAAGATGAGCCTGGCATGTTCATGCCTGTTAGGCGCCATATAACCTTTTCATGTGTTGGTGCACCTTAAAACCCCAATTCAATTCATGATAATGATAATTATCAACTTCATGGCTAGACTGTCCACAGTGGGAGGATGATGTCTTTTCATTTTGAGGGCAGCAGATGAATGGTCAAGGGTTGTAATGGGCCTTTCTTTCTTCCTTCCTTCCTTCCTTTCTTTCTTTCTTCTCTTTCTTTCTTTCTTTCTTTCTTTCTTTCTTTTTTTTTTTTTTTTTTTTTCTTTCTTTCTTTTTCTTTCTTTCTTTCTTTCTTTCTTTCTTTCTTTCTTTCTTTCTTTCTTTCTTCTTTCTTTCTTTCTTTCTTTCTTTCTTTCTTTCTTTTTCTTTCTTTCTTTCTTTCTTTCTTTCTTTCTTTCTTTCTATACAGGCAGTATTTATAAGACTATCATGGCAGGCGGTGGCATGGTTAAAAGTTTAAAAATATACAAAGTGAAATAACCCCCTTCTGACTATGCCACCGCCTGCCATGATAGTCTTGTAAATACTGCCTGTATAGAAAGAAAGAAAGAAATAAAGGAAGAAAGAAAGGCCCATTACAACCCTTGTTTGACATAATGTGATAAAGGAAAACATAGTTCAGCTTATTAACGGAGACTTGACCAGTGTGTATTTTATAGAAAAGGGCCAAACTAGCTTTGAGTACGACGGGTTTCTAAAGTTGACCATCCCAGTTCTGCTATCATTTCTCCAACATGACTTGTATTCCAGCTGGGGGTGTACCAATTGTACCAATGTTTTATAGGCAACTATTTTTCTTATGCCCCCGAACATTTTTCGGGAGCATATAGTAATCGCACCGTCCGTCATTCCGAAGTTTGTGTCCGGACCGTAACTTCACAACCCCTGCAGGGAATTTTAAATAACTTGGCACAAGTGATCACCATAACAAGACGATGTGTCCCCCGCAAAACCCAGGTCCGTACCTCAAAGGTCAAGGTCACACTTGAAGTTCATAGGTCAAAAACACAGACGCAATTTAGTGTCCGGACCGTAACGTCACAACCCCTGCAGGGATTTTTAAATAACTTGGCACAAATGATCACCATAACAAGATGATGTGTCACACGTAAAACCCAGATCCGTACCTGAAAGGTCAAAGTTAAACTTGGAGTTTATAGGTCAAAAACAGGTACGTAATTTCGTGTCCGGACCGTAACGTCACAACCCCTGCAGGGATTTTTTAATTACTTGGATCTCCATAACAAGACGATGTGTCGCGCACAAAAGCCAGGTCCGTACCTCAAAGGTCAAGGTCACACTTGCAGTTCATAGGTCAAAAACAGGTATGCAATTTCGTGTCCGGACCGTAACGCCACAACCCCAGCAGGGATTTTTAAATAACTTGACACAAGTGATCACCATAACAAGACGATGTGTCGCGCGCAAAACCCAGGTCTTGAAGGTCAAGGTCACACTTGGAGGTCAAAAGTCAAATTGTGTCCGGTCAATAACTCTGGCATTCATGGACGGATTTTCAAATAACTTGGCACAAGTGATCACCACAACAAGACAATGTGTCGCGCACAAAATCCAGGTCTGTGGCCCCAAGGTCAAGGTCACATTTAGAGGTCAAAGGTCAAATCGTGTCCGGTCAATAACTTTTGCATGTCTGGACGGATTTTCAAATAACTTGGCACAAGTGTTCATCGCAACCAAATGTGGTGTCATGCACAAATCCAGGTCCATGGCTCCAAGGTCAAGGTCATACTTACAGTGATATTTCTTGTTTCTTTTGGATCTAGTGCCAAGTTACGTATGAGAAAACCAAGGGTCTTAGTTGCCTTACTAGATATGTTATGAATGTGAGTTCCCCAGTCTAGATCATTTGTTATGGTAACCCTAAGATATAATGCTGTGGATACACACTTAGAAAGAAGACTGGCCCTAAGCAGGATCATACTTTTCCCCCTTTTTAGCTCGACTATTCGAAGAATAAGAGAGCTTATGTAATCACCCCGGCGTCGGCGTTGGCGTCGGCGTCCCACATCAAGGTTTGCGTGTAAGCTGTGTTTACAAGTCTATATCTCTTACATTTCTTATCCTACCACAACCAGATTTGTTCATGGGCTTCCTTGTAGCATTATCTTAAGGGCTCCAAAGGCAATTTTGGTTCCTGTAACCCATGGGCTCCCATGAAACGCAAATTATGATAGCCCATAAAATGTGCCCCATTTTACATCAAATTTTGCGTGTAAGCTGTGTTTACAAGTCTATATATCTCTTACAATTCTTACCCTAGCACAACCAAATTTGGCCATTAGCTTCCTTATAGCATTATCGTAAGGGCTGCTTAAGTAATTTTGGTTCCTGTAACCCCTGGGTTCCCATGGAACCCAAATTCTGATAGCCCTTAAAATATGTCTGTTTCACATCAAATTTTGTGTTTTGTTTATTTTTTTTTTACATATTTCTGTGTTGTTTTAGTCAATTCTTACAAATATATGTTGCAACCCTCCCCGCCCCCACCACTCACGCCTGTCACCCCATCACCTCCCCCCCCCCCCACAACCCACCCCGCCCCAGACTTGAAACTTTTTTTTTTTTTTTTTTCATATTTCTGTGAGCTTTTGTCAATTCTTACACAAATATGTTGCAACCCTCCCCGTCAACCCACGCCCCCGCCTCTCACCCCATCACCCCACCCACCACGCCTCACACTTGAATTTTTTTTTTTTTTTTAAAAATATTTCTGTGTTGTTTTAGTCAATTCTTACACATATATGTTGCAACCCTGTCCCACCACCCCACCCCCCTGCCTCTCACCCCATCACCACTCGCACCCCGCCCCAGACTTGAAACTTTTTTTTTTTTTTTTACATATTTCTGTGTTGCTTTTGTCAGTTCTTACACATATATGTTGCAACACTCCCCGCCCGCCCCCCCCCCCCCCCCCCCCCCCCCCCCCCCCCCCCCCACCCCCCCCCTTGAAAATCTAATTTTTTTTTTTTTTTTTTACATATTTCTTTGTTGTTTTAGTCAATTTTTACACATATATGTTGCCCCATCCACCCACCCAACACCCCCCCGCTCCACCCACCCAATCCCCACTTGAAAATCTAATTTTTTTTTTTTTTTACATATTTTTTTTGTTGTTTTAGTCAATTCTTACATATATTTTGCCCACTCCTGCCTCTCCCCCCGCTCTCCCCCCACACCCCACCCCCACTTGAAACTTTTTTTTTTTACATATTTCTGTGTTGCTTTTGTCAGTTCTTACACATATATGTTGCCCCCTCATCGCCCCTCCACCCCACCTACACCCCCTCTCTCCCCCCCCCCCCCCCCCCACGCTCCCACCACCCCACCCCACTTGAAAATTTTCTTTTTTTTTTACATATTTCTGTGTTGCTTTTGTCAATTCTTACACATATATGTTGCCCTCCTCCCCGCCCCCCCCCTCAATTCTTACACATAGTTATGTTGTGCTCCCAACCCCACCCCACATTGTTGTAGCCTTGTTTTCTGATGGTATATACTAGCTATAAATTTATTATTCTCCGAAAAATCGAATAGTCGAGCTGCGCTGTTCTCCGACAGCTCTTGTTGAAGATTGGTGCTACATTGGCCCGGCGCCAATCTTCAGGAACTGTTCCTTGATGGATTGTGGATTGACTTATTAAATATTGAAGTCAGGTTGCTGGAAATTTCTTTGCTACATTCTTTCAATACTCATGCAATTAAATTGTCGGGTCCTTGGGCTTTATGTATGTTTAATTTATCCAGCATCTTTTTGACACCCTTTGAATCTACAGTGATTTCACTCATAGAGGGGTGGGGACTTTGACCTTTATCTGGGGGAGGGGTATCAGTTTCTCAGGTGAAAACAGATTGAAACTGACGGTTTAAAATATTAACCTTACCTTGACTGTTCGTTTTCAGGATGCCGTTTTCTCTTAAAACAGGAATCCCTAGTGAATCCCTTTCCAGGCTATTCACAAATGACCAGAATTTCTTCGGTTTGTCGTTCCTAGATTGTCCTTCATTGTCTTCGTCTGTAAGCCTAAAGTACAAAATATGTAACGCCAGTATGCGTATCTAATGCTCTTTTGTACCAGTGCTCTAACTGTCTTATAGTGTTCTTTAGTGTTTGGATCATTTGACTTTTGAGCACGGCAATAGAGTTTTTGTCTCTTCCGTTTGTAGTGGTTTATCAATCCATGGGTAACCAACTTTGGCTTTAGACATTTTAGATGGGATAAACCTGTCAATAGCAGTGAGTAGTTTGTCTTTGAAGTCGGTCCACAAGTCGTCTACTGGTATTTCTTCAAGATTCCTTATCATTTAAAAGAGTCTGTTAACTCATTTTAGAATTATTTTATATTGAGAATTTTTTTATTCTTGATTTGAAGAAACTGTGTAGAGTAGAAACTCAATCAGTTCTAAGAACTTGGAATAATAAAAAATCACGAAATGATTGTTGATAGGACTCCTAACTTGGGTAATTGTTATCCAGTCTTCTCCATAACTTGGATAATTGTTATCCAGTCTTCTCCATAACTTGGGTGATTGTTATCCAGTCTTCTCCTAACTTGGGTAATTGTTATCCAGTCTTCTCCATAACTTGGGTGATTGTTATCCAGTCTTCTCCTAACTTGGGTAATTGTTATCCAGTCTTCTCCATAACTTGGGTAATTGTTATCCAGTCTTCTCCTAACTTGGGTAATTGTTATCCAGTCTTCTCCATAACTTGGGTGATTGTTATCCAGTCTTCTAACTGGGGTAATTGTTATCCAGTCTTCTCCAAACTTGGTCACATTGTATATGGGCACAGTGTCTCAGCCAGGTTGGATAATCAGTCCATTGCCTCAGTAATTTCAGAGTTATTAAAACAATTATTTTTAAAAACTAATGACTGAAAGACAATTTCTATTATTAATATTGGAAGCGATTGCCGGGGTAGAAACAACCACTGCAATCCAACAAACACATCCCCACCCCACACCCCACCATTCATATTTATTTTGTCATTTTTTATCATGCTCATTCATGGTCTTTATCATGACACCATGTATGCAAACATGGAAACGTGTCTCCATTGTAAATGGAGCGTCTACGATAGAATTTGCAGCAACTCTGCAGTTCCGCAGGTAAGAAAGTTCTAGACCCATTCTCCATATTTTATCTTGATGTAAATGACACGTTCATTCCTGTTAGGCGCCATATAACCTTTCACGTGTTGGTGTGCCTTAAAACCCAATTCATTTCAATAGCGGGGGCATCTATGTCCTACGGACACATTCCCAGTTATAAGAAGTTTTTATCAAGGGCCAGCAGAGCTTACGGGATGGCGAGTTGTCCGTCGTCCGTCGTCTGTCGTCCGTCCATCCGTTAACTTTTACCTCGTTAAGACGATAGGGCCTTCGTTTTTTCATCTGATCTTTACCTAACTTTAACATATTGTTAATATAAAATAAAAGCTTGGACAAGTTTGAAAACCAGACAGATTGGACCAGTAACAGCGGAGTTATGGCCCTTGATTTAGTTAAAAATGCTATAGTTTGCCTCGTTAAGATGATAGGGCCTTCGTTTTTCATCTGATCTTTACCAAACGTTACCAGATTCTTTAGTTATGGCCCTTGATTTAGTCAAAAATGCTGTATTTTGCCCAAGGCTTTCAAAAAAACATCAATTGCACTGGATTTCAGCGAAACTTGTTAGAGATGATCATTGCCAAGCCTAGTTGCGCCTATCTTTGTCGTGTTCCAGTTGATTGATTTTTGGCCCTTTCCCCCAGTGGGGGAGACATCTGTTTTTACTAAAGTTGCATATTCAAATAGGGATATATATCTGGGCTAAATCTCAGTATGTCGGACATAATAAACCTATACAATTGTATATACACCATGTAAGTAATGAAGTGTTTGTCCAAAATCAGTTTAATTTTAGAACATACTATCACTGATATTGAGCCTATTGTTCATAATATTGTACCAATAATATATCTAAAGCTAATGTAGAATATCAAAGAACATTTGAAAACTCCAAGTCTTCTTACATTTATATTTAAATGCATGCAAGCAGATTTAAAGGCAGGATGATACTGGATTAATAATAAATTGGATTGGCTAATTGTAAGGTAGCTATCCCACCAAATAATTACAAAATTACTATACACAACCATTTATCAAAACTCTCTCCAGGTGTTCAGGTCATATAATAATGTATATGTGCCAATTAAAGGTATGGGTTTATTAACGGGTTCTTAGAATATCTGTGATTGAATATGCATAAAATGATGAGTTGGTATAACTCTTAATTCGGAGCTCCAGTTTTTGTGTTTGGCCTGGCTGGTTAAATCCTGTTATATTGTGCCTATGGATTCTCAAAATATGTAAGTTATATATATATACCGACATTGTCAGTAGATTTAGAAACTGTTAACATATGTTGTAAAATTTGGCTGTTGTTGGCGGAATAGCTACTTTAATGCTTAAGAATTTCTTCATGTCCCTTTAACTTTTAAAACAAACGGTTTAATATACTTGAAGTACTAAAGTACTACCTTTATAACAATGAGTGTGAATTGAAGCAAAGTAACATTGTATAGGTCATGTCAGGCACGTAGCTACCTCACAGTACGCAAAGTATATAATTGCAAACAGTGTCCTCAAAAAGTGAAAAATTAAAAGGTCCAAAAATAAAAATGCATTAAAAACTAAAGGAAGGAAAATGCAATAAAAACCAGAAGAGAGTATAGTGGTGGTGGTTGTGGTGGTGGTGTGACGTGTGTGTGTGGTGTTGGGGGAGTGGTATTTTTTCTTCCTGGTTGAGATTTCAAATGAATATTCACACGACTGCAGTATTTTTAAAAACATTGATCTACGGGTTCTATCATATCTCAGAATAGTGTATGCATCAGTTGTATGCGTGAATCCTCTCGTTCAGTTTATATCACTCAAAATGTGTGGTTCCGGGGGCCCCGTTTGGTTCCGCGTGAGACGGTTCTAGGCCCATTCTCCATATTTTTTCTCGTTGTACATGGAGGATGAGCCTGGCATGTTCATTCCTGTTAGGCGCCATATAACCTTTCATGTGTTGGTACTCCTTAAAACCCCAATTCAATTCAAAATGTAAACTTGATTTACTGATAAGATGGTAGGGCTTAACATCATGTAAACCAGAAAGAGTCTGGTAAAAATATAGAGATTATTTAACTGCTGGGATCGATTATAGGAAAATCCTTCACAAGATGGTAAACGTGTGGTTGTTTTCACGAACAAATCTAGTGGGGTCTGGAGGTATGCTCTCCATCACCCACCCCAGGTGCATTCTATTTCAACAGCTATATCGAGTTCGTTTTGTATCTAAAAATAAAGAGCATAACCCCAGATCCCACTAGATTTGTGTATTCATCATAAACACTCTAGTTACGCACCTGCATGTTATTGTATACATATCAACTATGGGGTACATTTTTCTACGGATATTCTGTTTTTTCATCCTGCGTAAAGGGAAGGATAATCTTACACTCCATACACAAGTTTTAAGTTGACAATCAAGGTTAAGTTAATAAAGTCTGGTGTATTGACATGATTGAGTTAGGATTTAATTTCTTATGTTATAAAACCAGTCTTTAATTGCTTAATGAAATAAACCAACCTGCCCAACAACAGCAAAATTATACTACAAAACTGTTTATCAAAACTCTGTCCAGGTGTTCAGATCATATAATAATGTATATATGCTGATTGAAAGTATAGGTTTATTCTAACATTCTTAAAATACCTGTGATTGAATATGCGTTAAATGAATTATGAATTGACAACTCTTAATTCAACGCTCCTAAGTTTTGTTGTTTGGCCTGGCTGGTTAAAGCCATTTATATTTCTCAAAATATGTAAGTTATAAATATATACTTCAATCACTGGGTTGAGAAACGGTGTACATGACTTGTGTTGTACAATTTGTTGTTGTTGGTGGGACATAGAGGCTCTTACATGAGTGACTGTGTATTATTGAGTTTAATAATACTCTGCCAAGTATCCTATCTTTTTATCCAACAGGTTTATTAAACACACAGACATGAATGTAAGATTCTGTTTATCACATAGCACTGTGACACTTGGAAACAGAGTCAATTTGTAAGAGAAATCATGACCTTGTTTTGCTGTTTATATGACGTCAGCAACGTTACGCAGCTGTAAATGCGTTTGCCCTACAAATAAATCGACACCTTTAATGAAATTTAAGGTAACTAACATGCGTATTAAAAAGTAAGATTCCGAGTAAGATGAGTAATGATAAATAGTTAAGGTGTCTAAATGTATCGTATGATATACCATGCAAACAATTGGGATTAATAAGAATTACATGGTTAGTAACTTGGAACTGCGAGTGTAAGAAAAGTGAATAATGCGAGCCTCTGAGGAGTATTTATCACTTTTCGACACAAGCTAAAATACAACTGAAATTCCAAGTTACTAACCATGTATTTTTTTTATCATGTAACTGTTTTAAATAACATAAATTACCTGAAAAACTATGGAAATGTACAGTTTACAAATGGAGGATAGTTTGTCAAGGGAAGTAACTTTGGCAAAAAAACGCTTTCGGTGTTAAAGTATATTTAATATCGATAATAAATGCTAAATATTTTCTTTTGATAATGTATTGCATTTTTTAAATTGATAAGCATCAAAAATATTGATATATTTGTAGTTTAAATGGCCGATTCCTGACTTTTTAAGTCATTGAATAATAGCGTGTGTAGCCATTAGAAAATATTAGGTTAGTAGACAGTGCTGTATTTGTATAGTAGAAACATTAGGCGCATGATAAAAAGTTTTACTGTATACAAAAAAGTGATTTTGTCCTCATTTGCATCTGTAATACACCAGTAAATAATTCACGGCTATATTACACTCCCAGAATAGTAAAGCTACTTCAAAAATAATTGAACGGTTGATATAATGTATTTTTCAGAGAGACGTTAAACCAGTTCCTGACCCAGATGGATGACATGTTACGGCATTTATACCAGTGTATACACACCATGTATCCAGACTGATCTTACGCGCCAATTAGGGGAGATAACTCCAGCCATAAATCTATTCCTGTGTATATACACACCAAAAACACATCAGTTTGGGAGATAGTTCTACCGAACATATCTACACTTCCAAATATATTCCGCTGGAACACAAAGTATGTACACACCGATTTGGGGGATAGTTCTATTATCGTACATATCTACACTTCTAAATACATTCCGATATACACCGATATGGGGGAAAGTACAACCGTACATGTCTACACTACCTAAGTTACACACTAAGTACCTCAATGCAGTCTCCCTATAGGATGGACACATCGAAGTTCATCGAAGTGCAGAGATTACAACAAGGAGATCAGGAAAAATAAACTACCCTGCATCAGTCGTGGGGTGTTGACCACACCAAACTGAGGACTGAGTTACCTAATATCTTGAAACTATATAGCAGGAAGATCGGGAAAAATAAACTACCCTGCATCAGTCGTGGGGTGTTGACCACACCAAACTGAGGACTGAGTTACCTAATATCATGGAACTATATAGCAGGAAGATCGGGAAAAATAAACTACCCTGCATCAGTCATGGGGTGTTGACCCCACCAAACTGAGGACTGAGTTACCTAATATCATGGAACTATATAGCAGGGAGATCGGGAAAAATAAACTACCCTGCATCAGTCATGGGGTGTTGACCCCACCAAACTGAGGACTGAGTTACCTAATATCATGGAACTATATAGCTGTTAGGTTGGGAAAATATACTATCCTGCTTCAGTCGTGAGGTGTCTACCCATCCAAACTGAGGACTGAGTTACCCAGTATCATGGAATTATATAGCTAGGAGACTGGTGAAAATATACTACCATGCATCAGTCTTGAGGTGTCTACCCCACCAAACCCATAGAGGACGTATCCCGAGGATTGAGTTACTTAATATGATGCTATATCCAGAGGCCTGGCTTATATAATATTATACAGCTTGGAGAATGATTTAAAGAAACTAACCCGCCAAATAACGTCAAAATTACACTACAAAACTGTTTATCAAAATTCTATCATATAATAATATATATGTGCCGATTAAAAGTAAAGGTTTCTTCAGTTTCTTAAAATACCCGTGATTGAATATGCGTAAAGTAAATTATGAGTTGGGAAGTCTTAATACAGCGCTCCAGTTTTGTGGTTTGGCCTGGCTGGTTAAAGCCGTTAATATTGTGTCTATAGAGTTTGGATTCTCAAAATATGTAAATTGTGTATATAGACCTCTTCGTCAGTAGGTTTAGAAACGATGTACATATGTTGTCAAATTTGGCTGTTGTTGGTGGGATAGTTTCTTGAATATCAATCACCAGAGAACGATTTCTGTACCACTGGATGAACATTAGGTACCAGAGCGTTACCGGTAGTTGTATGATTTCTGTACCACTGGATGAACAATGGGTACCAGAGAGGTTACCGGTAGTTGTTGTATTCAATGTTTATGATAATAATAACAACAACTAAAAACATCAATATTTCAAAATTAAAGAAAGCTGAACAGTTCAGTTGAATACAATTATTTTGCTGTAGACGGTTGGTTTTACTTAACCAGGGTTTACAATGTCCAGCTGCTGATCAGTCGTTTTCCCCAAAACACCCCTTTGTCACGTAAATGGAATGGTCTTAATTCAAAGAAATAACAGTCCATTATATATATGTTGGGGGTTAAGGGTTAAAGAATTCTGTGATAATATGAGAAGTATTATAAGTAAAGCATTATCTAAGACATTGATTGTTCGTGTTCAAGTTTCATGTAACAGTCGGCTGCAGCATTACTGTACGGTCAAAACAACTGAAATCTGAAGTTTTGAGAGAGATTTTTTTAAATATCTCAAATTGACATGCACATGATGCACATGTATACTGGTTGTTTTGTAAATTTCTCTTATTGAGATAAACTGTTTGATTATTTAAGTGTTAATTTGTTTGTTTTTATACGCCCGTTTGAAAAACTGGACATATTATGGTATGGGGTTGTCCGTACGTATTCTGTGTACAATTTTGAAACTTTACATTATGGTTAGTAGCTCAAATGTCAAGGTCACCGTGACCTGATCATGAAATATTCTTTTCCCGACTGTTATTCATAAACTATTTGATCTGCAGTTCTGAAAATGTATACAAATAGAGCTCTTGCTTAAACGACAACACTGTCAGGTTTTTTTAAAGTCAGAGATCAAGGTCATATTGACCTGAAACCTAGGAAATGCTTTTAACATAAAAAGCTTAGCAAACGGTGTATAATGCTTGTTTTATATTGTGTTAACATCGATGTACAGCACATTTAGGCTGTATATGATGGTTGATTTTTAGTGTTGGAGGCAGACCACCCACTTATTCCTGGAAAAAAACAGTACTGTACACCTCCCACCACCCAAAATAATGAACCCTTGCCCACTTGAACCTGCAGCGATGGGAAGCGAGAAGTTATAAGGTTTGAGCAGCTTGTCTCCTAACTCAGGCAACAAATAACTTCAAAAATCTCGAACCTATACAATGTGCGTGCATGAAGTAGGACACCATTTTGTATAAATTGTTCTTATTTTTGTCAAGCCCATTTACGGATCTCTACCTACTGATCACAGTGTCGTCGGGGTGTTAGTTGTCCATTTGTGTGTGCGATTTTCATTTATTAATATATCTTTCGTTACTTGCAGGATTTTCACCAAACTCCACCAGAATGTTCCTTAGGCCAAAAAAATAAATAACTGTGTTTCCGGTGGCCAGACCGACCCTATTTTTAAGGGTTTTAAAACCTTTTATGAAAAACAAAAAACAAAAAATAAAATATTAAAAAAATGTTCTGAACAATGATTTATCACAGTAAACTGACATCACAAAGAAACTTTCAGTTGTATAATCAACTTGTATGGGGTTTATGAGATAAATACATGTAGAATCTCACAATATCTTGCTCCAAAAAAAAATTAAAAAATGCCTACCTACCGACCCTAATTTTTTAGAGCATGCAATAGGAAACACACCTTAGAAACTACTTGACGGATTTTCATGAATCTTCAATGAAATATTGTTCTTGATATGTCGTTGATCCTAGCAAAATTTCATGTCGGCCGGAAATTCAAGATGGCCACCACAGCTAAAAAGAGATTTTTAAAAAATAGATTAATAAATAGAAACAAATTGATTTTTAAAAAACAAGTTTTTAGCGACTACTTCTTATTAACTATAAATGATATTGATATGGGGCTTTTTCTAAAATGATCAGCATGACATGATGTTGGTCCTTGTCGAAAATCTTTTGGTTCGACATTAAACATGGCTGCCAGCGGCCATCTTTGTTTACATAGAGTTACATGTATATAGTAAAAACATGTAGCGACTACTCCTCTGAAATTACTCGACGGATTATCATGAAACTTCACAGGAATGTTGCTCTTTGTGTCTAGTTGATCCTAGCAAAATTTTAGGTCGGCCAGAATTTCAAGATGGCTGCCACTGCTAAAAATAGGTTTTTAAAAAACAAATTGGTAGCAACTACTTCTTGAAAACTTTAAGTGATATTGATATGGGACTTTTTCTAAAATGATCAGCATGACATGATGTTGGTCCTTGTTGAAAATTATTTTGATTCGAAAAACATGGTTGCCAGCGGTCATCTTTGTTTACATAGAGTTATATATAAAAACTTGTAACGACTACTCTGAAACTACTTGACAGGTTTTCATGAAACTCACAGGAATGCTGATCTAGCTATCAGAACTGCCAGTAGAGCTTCAAGGTCATTGACCTCTTGTTATACTTCCCGTGACGTCACAATCGTGTGATAGTAAAAATTGCTTCACGCTAAGGCTAAAGGGTATGGGCAATTTATACAGGAGTGTATATGTGAGGTATAATAATATTTAATGACCTGAACACCTAGATAGGGTTTGGATAAACAGTTTTGCAGTGTAATTTTGTCGTTATTTGGCGCGTTAGCTATTGTATGCCCTTATCAAATGTAATAATCTCTATTCAGTTTGTATTTTGAATAGATATGACTTAGTGGAAAATTTGAAATTTTGTTTAAAATGAGTTCCATAATATTTATATTGAAGATCATGATATTGACATGCTTTCCATTTAGATATTGAAATCTGTGATTAAAATTATCATTTCACTTGAATTGACCTGTTGACACTGTTATCTTGGATTTCAGTTTTATTTTGTTAATAAAATGTGTAAAACTTACAATGTTTTAGTCTTTTTGCCCAAGGATTTATACAGTTTTACTGTATAAATCCTTGTTTTGCCATATAAGTTTAAAAGAGCACGTGGCAATAGTTTATATCTGGAATTGATGTTAATGTGTTTTTTTTCAATGTAGGTTTTTTTCGTGTAGGTACAAACATAGTAGGTTAACCTTCCAGGCGATGCAGAACACTGATTTCATTGTTTTGCCAATGACGAACATTATAACAGTTAAAGGAAGTATATCAGGATTTGTATTATTTTTAGAATTGTTCAAATACATTATTTATGTATTTTATTAATAAAAATAAACTAAATGAGCCATAAAACACCAAAAGAAATTACGCTGAACGTATAAAATAAACGACCAGAAAAGGTATTTCCTAACTATGATGACTCGATCGCCAGGGATAGCTATTTTAGACTTGGCGGTAAAGTAAATCGCAATGTGTAGATCTAACGTAGCCATGTACCATTCGATTAACAGCAGTATATTGTACATACAATATAAATTCCCGTGTCACATTTCTTTTTCTATTTACTTTCGAACAGTACATTAAACTCGTTGTAAAAATAATGTTTGCAATGATATTGTGCAAAGAGGGACATACCAAAAAATTAGTCTTCTCGAGGATACATACTATAAACTAGAAGGCCAGAGCCTACATGTCGAGCTCTATTATGAAGAAGTCCAGATTTTTTATTTGACCAACACCATGGATATACAGGTACCCGTATGTAGATCTATGCCAACACCAATGTCATACCCAAGAGATATTCGTCCACTACATACATAATTTAATTAATGTCATTACCAGTGGGGGTTGCATGTGGAAGCAGAGCCCAGTTGTGACCTTTCGTTGAAAGTAGGTCACAGCGATCTGAACTTTTGCACATGATGTAAGATGCATATAACACACCCGATTACCGGCAGCCGTAGGCACAGTTCGGCAGCCGTAGGCACAGTTCCCGGTAAAAAAAAACAAGTTTCAAAAGGGTAAATAAATCTAGTTTTATGACTTGTTAGCCTTAAACTATTAGAAAAGTGAATCGGCCATTTTAATTTGGAAGGAATGTTGTGTATGTCACCTGATTCCCGTAAAATTTGAACCTATATTATGCGAGTTACGGTAGGTTAAATGTTGAAATTAAGCTAAAAAATGTGATTGTAGAAAGTTGGAGACTGATATATAGGACACGCATATAAACCAATAATGTAGTCGCTCAAAAGATACCCATGGTAACGGTCCATCGGAACACCAAATTCCCCCAAATTCCCCCAAATCCCACAATAACCCCCCCCCCCCCCCCCCCCTCCCAAAAGCATCCCCCAACCGCCAAAAGTCTCCAAACGTGACTTTATATATTGTTTTAAGTATAAAAATTATTAATTTATTGCCTTAAATGGTTATTTCAAGCGTACCTATGATTCGATCGGTATACATTTTTTTCAGGGTCAGTCTATTTCGCTGACTTCCATGGCTGACGTCAGCTACGCGCTGACCCAAAATTGGTGAGGAAAGCGCTGCCCTTTGAGAAAACGCTGACCTTGTTAATTATTTACTTAATAAAGATAATTAAACACTTTTTTGAGTATATCTCCATAAAACAACATGCATTTGAACATATTAAGAAAAATCAGCGTTTTTTATTTGGTTTTTAATGGTTTATTTGGAAGTTGAAAATAGGTAGAAAACGCTGACTTTTTATGAATTTTGCTGACTTTGCTGACCCTGATTGTGTACAGAATACTAATCTTATTATTATCATTGTTGTTATATTTTTTTGAGTATAGCTAAGTAAAACAACATATACATGATATATGTGAATATATTAAGCGAAATCAGCATTTTTTATTTTGTATTTAATGGTTTATTTGGGAGTTGAAAATAGTTAGTTTTTGTCGTTGTTTTTTTCAGTTAACAATACTTAGTTATCTAGTTAATCAAATTAAATATTGAAAACAATATTTTTGAATGTCTTTTGTTGGTGAAATATGCGCCGAACAATATTAACAAAACTCATTTATCAATTATTTTAACTGAATAAGGGAAATTATTTTATTGGTATGTATCAAATCGCGCAAAAACATAGCAAACTCTTGATTATTTGCAATATTCGTCTGTTGTTCACGCATTTTCCCATGTATTAAATAACTATAATTTAAATACATGTAAGAAAACCAGCGTTATTTTTAAATAAGTGTTAAATTATAATATAATGTTTAAACATAATTATGAGGTATTATGTTACATTCTAGTTCTTTGTTACTTGCAAACTGTAATATTTTCTTATTTTCACAAGGTCAATAATTAGATTAACCGGGATTAAAGAGGTCTTTGATGGTCTTTGATGGTTATGTATGTGTCAATAACTAGGTCTTATCAAATACAAACATATTCAAACTGTTACTGTTAACAGATAATTAAGAAGAAACTTAAGTCAAATTGTTAGCTAATTAGTTGCGATTACAGTCAGTTAACACTTAAAGTTATGATTAACTCCGCCTACTGTACACATCATATAGTTACAATTGCATTGGTCAAATTTGGTTAGTCATTTACTTCTAATGAACTCAAGAGTATTTTTTAATGTATATGAGTTATCGTACTAAGGATATTGTTATATGCGTTCTCGTGCTTAGGATACTTTATAGGCGTTATTGTGCTAAATCACTTTGCGACGTGTTTAATGTAATATCGAAGTGTTCCAGTATGGCAGTGATTATTGGCCATAGTCATTTGAGATTAATTTATCCAGATATATATTATGGGTGCACTATTATCAGCTGCATATAATATCAAACACAATCGGCTTTATACTATTATTTCTATTACTATTAATGATTGGACAAATGCAAGAACAACTAACGGGATGCCTTGAGTTTTTTTGTTTTTTTTTAGAAAATCAAGATTGATATGTTTCCCTTATGTTAGTTACTGTCCCTTGATATAATGCATCATAAATATAATAAACTTTATGCAAAAATGAATTATATAGTCTAATTGATACTAGTAAGACACAGAACACTGAACTAATAAATCGATGTATTAAATTCCTAATTTGTACCCATATTTACTAACTAGTTTAATATGCAAAATGGTATTATTATTTATGCCATAGTGTTTATTAGGGCCTTTGTTGTTATGCCAATGTTTATATTCCAGAGAACAGTTAGAATTTACATATTTGATTATGTTTGTCGATCGTGTTTTTTTATGACTTCAGTACGAGTCGGTCATGTAACTTATACAAAATATGTGAATAAAATACTGTCAAATTGGAATGTAACGTGCTGAATGAAACAAATGATTTTATTTTTAAAGTTAACATGTTAACACCTAATTAACAGGTGTCATCCAATATCTGAATTAACAAGTGGATTAGTTAGGGGGTGTGGTGTCAATTTAATCAATATTGTGTTTATTCAGTATAAGCCTAATCGGCTAATCACATTTGCAATTTAATATACCATAGAAATGAATTGTTTAAAGGTAACGTGTTATATGATTACCGCAGGCCATTAATCTAATTAACAGGTGTCACCTATTATCTGAATAAACGATATATCAACTTCGTTTGTGGGGTGTGTCATTAATTGAATTTGTGTATTAGTCACTATGGAAGCTGTTATTATTTTAGCTAGGAAACAATTTCCCGCGAATTAACGGCTTTCAGTTGACGGAAAAAGTTCCAGTATTCGTCGAGGCCAAAAAACGATGGCATATCGGTACCGTCATGGAACGATTAGGTAAAGATAAAAACAAAGTTGCTCAGATACATCACACTGGTAAAGACCATTGGGTGGTTTCTTTCCGAGATAATGAAACAATTACGTTATTAGACAGTTTAGGGACAGATAGGTTAGACGACTTATTATTGACACCTTCTCTACGAATTCAACTAGCTTATTGTCCATTTGCCCGAGACACTTGAGATTCTAGTCACATTCATTATTTTGTAGTGGAGGGGGGGGGGGGGGGGGGGGGGGGGGGGACTGAAAATAATTTATGAGATATGATATAATCACGTTAAAGAGACGCGTGTTTTGCTTTTGTGGATACTTAACCGGTGTCATTATTCTGGGGGTAATAAATCTCTTTCACCCAGGTCTTTTCAAAATGGAGCTTTTCAGATGCAAAATATAGGCATTTAAGGATACACTGTATATCACAATATTAACGTCGCTCTGTTAATTTTAAACCAGACGTATCAAATTATAAGTCTGGTTATGAATTGAATAGTTTTACATAGTAATGTATTCAAAAGATAGTCGGTAATCTGATATTTTACAATATTTCATCTACGCAGTTTGAATCGCAGTTTGAATAGTAGGTATTTCTCTCCCTCGGTGGAGGTTGTAGTATGAATAAGTTGTTGATATAAAATGCTGATTTAGTTAACTATTGTATCATATTTTAATAATTGTGTTATATATAATGGAGATGTTATGATTACATACGTTTCTACCGTACACATTCATGGTTAGACAACGTTTACAAAAGGTCAGCGTTTTCCAACTATTTTCAACTCCCAAATAAACCATTAAATACAAAAAAAAACACGCTGATTTTGCTTAATATATTCACATATATGTTGTTTTACTTAGATATACTCAAAAAATATAACAACAATGATAATCATAAGATTAGTATTCTGTACGCAATCAAGGTCAGTAAATAAAGTCAGCAAAATTCATGAAAAGTCAGCGTTTTCTACCTATTTTAAACTTTCAAATAAACCATTAGAAACCAAATAAAAAACGCTGATTTTGCTTAATATGTTCAAATACATGTTGTTTTACGGAGATATACTCAAAAAAATGTTTAATTGTATTTAATAAATAAATAAATAACAAGGTCAGCGTTTTCTCAAAGGTCAGCGTTTTCCTAACCAATTTTGGGTCAGCGCGTAGCTGACGTCAGCTATGAAAGTCAGCGAAATAGACCGACCATTTTTTCACACATTCGTAACAACTACACAAAATAGGACAGTCGGTGAAAGTAATGACTCATATGGGAGTATAATGCATTTTAATTACAGAAATAATTGATATAGTAATATTTTTAATTGAAGTGAATTATTACATCATTTAATCAAAATTTGAAAACGTATTTATTTATTGTGTTGCTGCATGTTTAAAACGTACTCATTTTGTATCTCACTTAGATTTTTTCTTTACATTTCTGTCACACTTTGCAAACCAAGAAAATCACTACTGAATAGATGTTGGTCGCACTTTAAAAGCCTACTGTTAATAATCCAATCAATTAGATGTTTGCATAAGGAGTTAACTGTGTAATTATGTTTATTTACCAATGTATTTTGATCATCTTTAATTAAAAATTAACTGTGTAATTATGTTTATTTGCCGACGCATCCAATTAAAATTTCTTATGATCATCTTTATATAATGGACTTTAAAAGAGAGAAAAAAATGCATACATGCTTGTTTTCTTTACTCAATATTGTTTTGTTTACTCAATGTTTGATAATAACCTTGATTACATTAACTTTATTTGTCAATGCTTACAATGAATAAATGTTGTTTTGTTTACTCAATGTTTCTCATAAACAGTATATAAAGTAACGTATATTTGTGGTACTACTTCCAAATACATTTTGTGATTGGACTAGTGTGGTTAATTTAGGAATATTGTGATTATATTGTGAAATACTCGTGTCATTTGATTAAGGACTATTGTGATTATATTGTGAAATACTTGTGTCAGTTGATTAAGGACTATTGTTATTGGACAAGTGTGGTTATTTGTTTAAGTTAATTTATTCAGATTGACAGAAACGCCCAAATCATCATGGACAAATGTAACCTGGTAAAAGTAAAAACTGCCCGTCAAAAGCCTAGAGAAATATACCATGAACTAAAACATGATGACTCATTAACATGTCCATGTGATTACGAAGTGATAAGAAATAAGAAGTACTGTGAAAGAAAGAAAGAAAAGAAAGTGCAGTCTAACAAAGCAAACATCGCAGATGAAATTTTAGATGTTCTGGGAATGATCAATGAACACCCGTATGTTCAAACCGTTATACACCACAAGGACAAAGTTCCATCCGTCATATGTTACACATCTGAACAAATAAAAGACTTACAACATTTCTTGAAATACGCGAAGGGCCAACCCGTAGGCATAGACAGAACTTTTAATCTTGGCAGTTTTTATGTTACAACTATAGTATACAAAAATCAAAGACTCGTGCGAAAAAACATCAATGAAAACCCGATCTTTTTAGGACCCATTTTACTGCACAAAGATGCCACTTATAAAACCTATAAAAGCTTTCTTGAACACGTGGCGACAGAACTTGACACAGAAATTAATGATTTAGAATTAAGACTTTCAGAAAATATGGAATTTGGAACCGACGACGAACGAGCCTTGACAAAAGCCATAGAACACGTATTTCCACAAGCAACTCGGTACCTGTGTACAAAACACTTGAAAGACAATATTAGACACTATTGCCAGAATAAAGTAGGAATGGAAAAGAATGAGCGCGAATCAGTTACCGAGAGGCTATTTGGCACAGGTCGCATTGTCGATGCTGAAACGACAATAGACTTTGAAAGTCGGTCAGCAGATCTTGTAAACAGCGTCGGAGAAAAATATCCTGTATTCTCCAATTATTTTGAAAAAAAACTAAAATCTAGATTAAAGTCACACGTTTTTGAACCAAACCGCAAAAAAGAAGAAAAAAAACTTTGGACTAACAATAACGCAGAATCGCTAAATAACATTTTGAAACATTCAGTCAACTGGCAGCCGCAACATACGCAAGAATTAATAGACAAACTTTACGGCGTCACAGAACTGCAGTTTATGGATTACAGAAGCGCGCTACATGATACTGGTAATTACCGCCTTGCAAGATTCGAAACTCATTATCTCGTAAATGACGCACTTTGGCGATGTAAATCGGAAGAAGCGAAGAAAACACTGTTCCAAAGTTTCCTGTCCGACACTAAGCGTAAAAAAAAAACCGCGTACGCTCAATCAAGTGACGGGAAATACTCAGTGCATGGTAGTCAAGGCTAAGGGCACAGCCAAAAAACCAGGCCAACGCAAAAGACCCGTGAACGAGCGAGCGGAGAAAAGACACTAGTGAAAATAGTCATGTTAAAGAGAGAACAATGTACATATCAACAGGCTGACATCATATCTGTTTCTCACTCCTTGTATATTTAACACATTATTTCATAATTAAATGCCTCTTAAAGGGACACATGACAATCTTGATGTGCATATTAACTAAAAGATTTATTTTATACATATTACCAACTGTTAATGTTATTGCACCAAGCATGATGTTTAAAGTCAAAATGCAACTGGATTAATAAATCGAGATTATAATTCAAATGTCCAATGAATACATCAAGATTACCATGTGCCCCTTTAAATATTATAATCACTATTCTGGTTTATTAGCCTATACAAAATGTAAAGCATAATAATAATATATCTTTCTCAACCATTCAACTATTAAAAAAACCAAAACATTATGTTAAAAAAACACTTAGTACACAACTGGTTTACAATGGAATCTAGAATATGTGTTAGTGAACGTGTAGCTCATGTATGTTCAAAAAAAATATAATCACAAAGAAATAATTGTGAAAAAAAAAAGAAAAAAAAAAAAAAAGAAAAAAAATATAAAAGCTACATGTATCTGTTTTATTTATATTACACTTTTATTGTTTAAATATATAATTTCAGCATTTTTCGTCCTAGATATATTTTTTGCAAAGTTTAGACATTAAACAAATGGTTCTAACATCCTATTTTGCTATAAGTGCTTTATCATGAACTGATATCCAAAACTGGTTAAATTGCTATTGTCATGAAGGTGTGAAAAAAACGTAAACCGATGATACGCTCGTTATGCTTGAATTATCCATTTTAATATTGATTTATGGACTGTTGTACCTTAAATTAAATACCTTTTCGCATCTTATGTCCAGTTTGTGGGGTTGTGGTGGGATTTGGGGGAATTTGGTGGAATTTGGGGTGTTACGACGGACCCCATGGTAACGCAAAATACACTTTATGCTCTCTTAAAGAGCAATAACAGGGCTTTACACAAATGTCATCATTAACCAAATGAGATTATGTGTCATTTAATTATGACCATTTAAAGTTTGCCTAATGAGCATGTTTAAGCTAAAATTTAAGCTAATTAGGTACACTTAAAGTGGTCACACCTTTATGATAGATATTCTGATTTTGCCGATGAGGACATTTTTTGGGATATTCAGACACGGGTATGACTAGATATAGAAAAGGGCCATTTTACTGAAAAGGACAGAAAAGGGTTGGGCGGCACAGAAAAGGGCCGATTAAATGCACAATTTTAATTTTTCTTGATTAAAAAGTTAATTAAAACGTTTATTAGTGATAATAAACACGATTGACAGTGATTTTTTTTTACAAATATATATTTTTGATGTTAATATCATTAATATATGTTCACATGCTACTGCTACTGGACAGAAAAGGGTTTGTGCGGCACAGAAAAGGGCCGATTAAATGCACAATTTTAACTTTTCTTGATTAAAAAGTTATTTAAAACGTTTATTAGTGATAATAAACACGATTGACAGTGAAAAAAATTAAAAATAAAATATTTTTGATGTTAATATATGTTCACATGCTACTGCTACTGGACAGAAAAGGGTTTGTGCGGCACATAAAAGGGCCGATTAAATGCACAATTTTAACTTTTCTTGATTAAAAAGTTATTTAAAACGTTTATTAGTGATAATAAACACGATTGACAGTGAAAAAAATTAAAAATAAAATAGTTTTGATGTTAATATCATTAATATATGTTCACATGCTACTGCTACTGGACAGAAAAGGGTTTGTGCAGCACAGAAAAGGGCCGATTAAATGCACAATTTTAACTTTTCTTGATTAAAAAGTTATTTAAAACGTTTATTAGTGATAATAAACACGATTGACAGTGAAAAAATTTAAAAAAAATAAAATTTGATGTTAATATCATTAATATATCTTCACATGTTCGCTACTGCGAAAAGGACAGAAAAGGGTTTGTGCGGCACAGAAAAGGGCCGATTAAATGCACAATTTTAACTTTTCTTGATTAAAAAGTTATCTAAAACGTTTAATAGTGATAATAAACACGATTGACAGTGAAAAAAATTTAAAAAAATAAAATTTGATGTTAATATCATTAATATATCTTCACATGTTCGCTACTGCGAAAAGGACAGAAAAGGGTTTGTGCGGCACAGAAAAGGGCCGATTAAAGGCACTAGCAAAGCTTATATTGAATAAAAGGTTATTTAAAATGATAATAAACACTTTAGATAAAAAAAATATTGCTAATAATATCATTAATATATGTATTAATATACAAAAATGCAAATTAAGAGAGCGTTTTGTTACAGATGGATAAATAAATAAATGTTATAAATTTTAAATTATTCATCAAAATGAATTTACTTTTTATTAATTTATTTATTTATCCATCTGCATCCAGGCCACACCACGAGGAGGCGCTCTTATCATGGCCCGCCCGTCCCATCGTCTATATACAATATTTACATCTTATTTACAGTCGGCGTGTAATACACTAGGTGTGGTTAAAACCACCCATTACCGACGTTCACAGTCTATATACAATATTTACATCTTATTTACAGTCGGCGTGTAACACACTAGGTGTGGTTAAAACCACCCATTACCGACGTTCACAGTATATATATAATATTTACATCTTATTTACAGTCGGCGTGTAACACGCGTTTGATTTTCCAACATCGGTCAAGAATCGCTTTGTCCGTTTATCGCGTTGGTCTTGGGAAATTTGCGACCAGTGGTCGATATCTATTTGGTGGTGACGGAATCTGTCCACGAGTTTAAAATTGCCCATATCTCGCAAAGCCCTACATCTTTCTTCAAGCCCTCCCTTAACTATATCGTAAAATATGTTTATGAATGTGGGCAAGTCTTTTGCTTTCCAGTTTGTTGCGGATTTCAACACATGATTCGCGCTTTCACAATTGTTATTTGTCCATGATGGTTTAATTTTATCTTCTCTTACTGGACCTATTATATGTTTTTGAAGTAGCGGCAGAAGTTAATTTTCAAAGTATGGCCTAAATTTTTTTTCACCAACACGCTCGTCTTTAGATTCAATTATTTTCCTTATATTTTCTAAACGCACAGAGAAGGTATCTGTGTCAGTTTTTTCTAAAAGTCCCGTATCGCCATATATCGCCGATAAAATTTCACTTCTGTCTGTTATTGGGTAGCAACGGAGTCTTCCATGTATTTGATCGTATTTTGTCGTAAATGTCGCGTGCATAACACGTGTGTACTACCCGGAAAACATCGACGGATGGCGTTCTTAAGTGAAAGTTCTTCATCACTGCCTATGGTAAGTTTGGTCTTGTTTGACTAATTAAAGTAGATATAATGTTTGTCGGCAAAAAAGAGTGATAAACAAATTCAAATCAATTTCTTTTACGTGCTTGTACGCTAAATAAGAGATACGCGATTATCCAATTATCCAATTAACACATCTGATGATTGACCATTAGAGGACATTAACAAATGTGTGATAATCCTAATAATCATCTCAGATGTAATGCAATTAAAGGAGGTGTGATATACAGGTCATTCAATCAACAATAGTAGCCTAGCGTTGAATTATCAATATTAAACAGACCCTTTTCTATACCGCTGCGTCCTTCTTAATAGCATAATAAGACGGATTCAATGAATTATTACAAATAAAAACTTAAAACTCTTTTATTTCAATATAGTGTTTATTATCAATATAATCAGTTTTTATTCAATTTAACTAATCATAATGCATTAATCGGCCCCTTTTCTGTACTGCCGCGTCCTTTTCAAAATGGCAGATAGAAAACATATTCTCAATGCTATTATTGCCAATAAAAGCTCTTTTCTTATTCTTTTTAAATATCATACTGTTTATTATCAATATAAACCATTTTGTATCATTTTTTATTCAATACAAGATTTAATAGTGCATTTAATCGGCCCTTTTCTGTGCCGCAACATCCTTTTCGCAATAGCGTGGGAACATATTAATGATATTACTAGCAATAAAAACATAAAATTATTTTGTTCTTTTTTTATAAAGTGTTTATTATCAATACAAATCATTTTAAATCAGTTTTTAATCAACACAAGTTAAAATTGTGCATTTAAACGGCCCTTTTGAAGTTTTCTGTGCCGCACAAACCCTTTTCTGTCCGGTCACATTGATTTCGTAATAGCATGAGGACATCTATTAATGATATTACTAGCAATAAAAACAAAAAAACCTTTTTTTCACTGTCAATCGTGTTTATTATCACTATTAAACGTTTTAGATAACTTTTTAATCAAGACAAGTTAAAATTGTGCATTTAATCGGCCCTTTTCTGTGCCGCACAAACCCTTTTCTGTCCTTTTCGCATTAGCATGTGAACATATATTAATGATATTAACATCAAAAATATTTTTATTTTATTTTTTTTTCCACTGTCAATCGTGTTTATTATCACTAATAAACGTTTTAAATAACTTTTTAATCAAGAAAAGTTAAAATTGTGCATTTAATCGGCCCTTTTCTGTGCCGCACAAACCCTTTTCTGTCCAGTAGCAGTAGCATGTGAACATATATTAATGAGATTAACTTCAAAAATATTTAATTTTTAATTTTTTTCACTGTCAATCGTGTTTATTATCACTAATAAACGTTTAAATAACTTTTTAATCAAGAAAAGTTAAAATTGTGCATTTAATCGGCCCTTTTCTGTGCCGCACAAACCCTTTTATGTCCAGTAGCAGTAGCATGTGAACATATATTAATGATATTAACATCAAAAATATATATTTTTAAAAAAAAATCACTGTCAATCGTGTTTATTATCACTAATAAACGTTTTAATTAACTTTTTAATCAAGAAAAATTATAATTGTGCATTTAATCGGCCCTTTTCTGTGCCGCCCAACCCTTTTCTGTCCTTTTCAGTAAAATGGCCCTTTTCTATATCTAGTCATACCGTTCAGACACTAAAGTTTTATTTAGACAATATACATGTACTAGTATTTCGTCTCACCAAAGCAAAAAAGTTTGAATGTCTGCATGTGTCAACTTTGAACTTTCGTGGGTATCTGCGCTATATCCGTTACAATTTGATACCACTTTTAAATAGTGTCCTATGATTATTACTTTTTGAGTTAAGTACACTTTTGAGCGACTATATTATTGATTTATATGCGTGTCCTATATATCAGTAGACGTTTGATTCAGATACATTAAGTTACATAGAGTGGCCTTAAAACGTAATTAATGTGATGTGTTCAACTACGCAATAATTAAAATTAAACAATCTATTCCAAAACATCTAAATACCAAACGCCTATTATCATAAATGGTGAATTATAAAAAGGGGACGTAACTCAGCACAACATACGACTGTTATTAAAACGTGTCTTTCTCTGTACTGTACCGTTGGAATGAAGGTTCAAACGAGCCTATATTCACGTTTCCCTACGGTTGGTGGGTTTTCTTAAACGTTTATGGAAGGACCGAAGATGTATATAATTCTATATACAGTACTTCTTTATTAGTGTTTTCGAAATTACACCACTATACCAAAGGAGAAAAGACTTGAGCGTCCGATGTTTTTGGAACTGTACCATACGCCTGCCATTTTTCGGAACTGTACTAGCTACCTGCCAATAAATAATGGAACTGTACCATACTCCTGCCATTTTTCAATACCCGGTCGTGTTTAAAAACCTACAATTATTTTAATAAAATGTTCTGTGAGCTAAAATTTGGACTGTTTATTCAGGAAAGATTATATTTTATGGCAGTATGTCTGAAATCTCTTAAACTTGACTATTTACCGAGTACCAGGTCTCCAACTTTCTACAATCACATTTTTTAGCTTAATTTCAACATTTAACCTACCGTAACTCGCATAATATAGGTTCAAATTTCACGGGAATCAGGTGACATACACAACATTCCTTCCAAATTAAAATGGCCGATTCACTTTTCTAATAGTTTAAGGCTAACAAGTCATAAAACTAGATTTATTTACCCTTTTGAAACTTGTTTTTTTTTACCGGGAACTGTGCCTACGGCTGCCGAACTGTGCCTACGGCTGCCGGTAATCGGGTGTGTATAAGGAACATTGTGATGAAGTTTGGTGAACATCCTGCAAGAAAGAAGCAAGATACGAATATTGTAGTGGAGATACGGACGAGAATATACTGGTCCCGTGTGCTATACTATAGATATATTAAAGTAAACAAGTATAGAATTGAATTGAATTGAATGTTGTTTAACGGCTCATCAACACAGTATAGGTTATTTAGAGCCGCCCCAGAGAGAGGGGAAGGATACATAGGAATCCAGGAACCTGCCCTACTCTTATTATCGAATAGATTCCTATGATTCTTTAACGTGCTCGGAGGATAGACCGATACACGGGACCGCCCAGTTTACGTCCCCATGCGACGGACGAGGCTAAGGGAAAGTGTCTTGCCCAAGAACACGCCGACGGAACTAAACACGTTTAGAAAGAAGCCTGATAAAGAAGATTAATGAAGGACGTATTTCCACGAAATCATGTTTTAAATAGATATGATTTCCCGAAAATACATAATAACTGTATAATAGATAACCTAGCTGTTTTTCGACCTAAGTCAACTGAAAGATGTTATAAATGTATATATTTCCGATATCATCGGTAGTCTTATAATCCAATAAATCGATTGCTTTGACATTCCGAACATATTTTCCTTCATATTGCATGTCTTGTTCAAAGAAATGTTAATTAAAGGGTAAATACTTCTTGTGATCTTCAGTTGTTATAGGTGTAATCGGTATCGTGGAAACAATCGTGCAAGGTGCGCAGGGGAAAAGTTTGGCTGGGTAGCGTTTACATTTTCTTAGTTGGTTTTCAGGAAATATATCGTCTATTTTTCACTACATATTCATTTGAAACGTATTGACTGAACAGCTAAGGGTACTAAGTTTTGGTAATATCAGTTAATATACATAGCTATAAGTAAAATAAAACACCTACCATTTCGTCCGTTACTGTCACAGATATTGTTGCAGACGCTTTCAATTTATAATGTCTTTCGACAACGCTGCAAATTCTCTCAATTATGACCTGGTGCGACATTTCTCGCATGTCTATCAATGCAAAAAACGTAAAGTATCTGTCTTCTAAGAACACTAATCGTATTTAGTGCATGCCTTTTTGTATTTAAACAATTACGAATTCTGAAGATGTTTTAAATTATTTCTAATTTGTTAACAAAACACCTGATGTCTTGTTTTAGTTCATTGTTGTGCTTGTTTACTTCTAAATAGGTGCCGTTTTAATTGTCCATGGTCTTACATGAATTTCGTTGATACCCATCTAATAGTCTTAGAGAAATGAAAATCCCTTGATATCTAATTAGCATGTATACATTTAGGGTGTTTGATCGCACCCTTTGGAAGAAAACGTGACGACGTTTTGCTATTTATGTACGCAGCATGATTACTTAATGTCCTTTTTTTCTATTAAATGGACGAAGAGCTTTTCTTTGCTATTTTGTATATCGCCGCAGGCCCGTAACCAGACCGAAAATTTGACGGAGGCAAAAATCCTTTTACTAGTGGGTTTCGGGGGCATGCTCCCCCACAATTTGAAAAGTAGGTGCGATTTCCTGCGTTTTCTGGGCATTCTGGGGGCATTTTGAGGACTGATTCCCTATTCATAACGTGTATACAATTTATCAATTTAATGAAATATGAAAAAAATGTAGATCTAGATATAAGCATCCATAACATTTTCACTCATGTCCGATTATATGTCTGTATATGCAACATTTTGATAAAACCTTAACCAAAACCGTACCATAAACACCAGTCTATTATACGGAAAATATGGACTAAACCTAAATTTTAGGCATTTTTGAACCGTTGTTGTTCAACAGTGGAAAAGATTTTTGAATTTTAACTAAAACTCTTTTTCAAAATTTCGTACCTCCAGAAATTCTGACAGAGGCAAGTGCCTCCGTTTGCCTCAGTGTAGTTAGGGCCTGCGCTGACACCTTTTATTGAAAAATATTAGTTTTAACAATACTTGTACGTGTACCACATCCGGTGCAATATACATGTATTACGTTATCGTTGAATAACTTTGCAGTGATTTCCACGAAATATCTTGCATGGTAAACTAGATCACATCGTATTGTGCCAAAAATAACTTGTTTTTCGACCTTGGCGAACTATATGTGCAATAAATACAGACAGTCAAACTGATTTACATTTAAACCCTCCTTTGCACTGAGATATATATTTAAAACAAGACTGAAATTTATGGAAATTTGACTTCAATTCACTGATCAATGAATGCTATATTATTCATAAACTGTATACGAAATAACGTGTAACGTGACCCATCTACCTTAGAACATATAGTTGTGAACTATTATGTAAACATTTAATCGATTGTTCTTCAAACCGGTAAACCTCTGTCAATAGAAATGAAATTGAAAACTGTCTTCTTTTTCTTATTCTCTTTCTTCATCTTCTTTCTCTTTGTCTTATTATTATTTACCTTCTTTTACATTAAATTAAGAATGGACCATTTACAAGGATCCACTCTGTAATGTTACATTTGTTTTTCTGCATGTTTATTCAACATTATATAAACTAACGCCTTAATGATGAAGATAATTTAAAGCTGAGCACACTGTACTTAAATCTCATGCATATGTGTGGCATGTCTTGATTTGTCGTGTTCACTAACAAGTACATAAGCCACATCGATGTAACGATCATAAAATAGTGATTATTATCGTCGGTTTAGGATATATCAAAGTATTGGTATCGTCCGATATTCTTTGATAAAGTCTTTGAGACAATTATACATAAACGTTTTGTTTTGTTGTAGTTTTTATTATTATTATTATTTATTTGACACCATATTACCACTGCTCAATCTGTTCGTTTTTTAGAAATGACTCACTCGTTTACCAATAAGCTTCTTTATAAAAGACAGTTCGCAAAGCGCTTGAAGAGGGCAAAGAAGTCATAGACATAGTCTGTGACATCTAAAGCCAATGATAGGATCTGACATAAAGGACGACTTCTCAAACTATAAAGTAGAAAATATCAACGCTACAACTCTTTGCTGATGTCGATAGTCTCTTTTTATTTGTCAATCTTTTGCCAATAGCTCTACCATTCTCAATTATTATACACATCTTGAAACAATTCAAGACTGGGTAGACATACGTCTCGTTTAATTCAAGGCTAAAAATCTAAGTTAACTATAATCTCTAGAAAGATGAACAAACCAGTACACTCGTCCCTTATCATGAATAATAATATTATTAACGAAGTCGAATGTCATACGCATTTAGGAATAACATTCTCAAATAACGGATCTTGAAATCAACATAGTTTTCTCTCTATATGTATGTCTTTAAGGCCAGACTTAATAGAAACATTACTAAAAGTCAAATGTGATATAATGGTATTGTGTTACTCAGTTGAATTCACTGCAGCAGTATTAACCAGTAGTAACCAGAAACTTGTGGAAATATTGAAAATACAACAAAATGAAATGATGAATGGATTTCAAGAATACGATAACATGACTCGCAATATCCTTCTCGCTGGAAAGCCTTCCTTTAAGATATCAAATGAAACTAATGGTAAATTTGTCAAAATAGTGCAAGACTACTGTATTGTAAGAAAAAACGTTTTTGAATCTCTATCTCTCTCTCTCTCTCTCTCTCTCTCTCTCTCTCTAAACAATTTATCTCCATCGGTCTTATTCTTGAATACAACGCAGTATCATAATATATAATAGGCATTTTCCACTTGTTATATATAATGTTGTTTCAACAAGTCAATAGTAAGACATTCAATAAGTTTGTTTAAGCTCGCATGTATTCTTTTTTGTTTGATCTCTAATGTATATTCATATAATTATATCAAGGAAACATATGTATACACACATATAGCTGCCTACTGACTCATTTTTACATGCTTGCAACATCTTTCAATGTCTATCTAATAAGCCATGTAAATTGTACATGTGTGAATACCACTTTGTAAAATATCCGTAAACCACGTTGACTACGTCCGTGTTATTTACCAGAAAATTCTCCCGCAAGGTGACGCTACAAAACCAGTTAGAACCAGTTCTACGCGCATGCGCAGATCTTTTTTTTTTTTAGACATCCCGAAATTGATACCTAATTCAAGTAGTACAGAAGACCTATAAAATGCCCGTATACCAATTTGACCGCGTCCCTGGTATTTTTACTAAAACACAGTTGTTTAATGAACAGTAAAATGACGTTGATACACAGTCCAACACCCACAGCAGCTTTAATTTCTGAGTCCGGCCTGAAGATTCCGGCAATGATATAACTTTTTTTTGATAAAATGCGTCCGTCGTTAACTTTTACCAGGTTAAGACGATAGGGACTTCATTTTTGTCTCGCCTTTTCGAAGAAAAATAGAGACATAGGTGTTGCTTTTCCGGCGGCGGCGGCGGCGAAGGCGTCATTCAAGTTTTGCGTTTAGGTCACTTTCTCACAAACTGTATGCATTAAACCTTTCAAACTTTGCTTATCGTTGTTTCTTGGGTGGTACATCGCAACGTGACAAAGCAAATGTGGAAGTGACCTTGACACTCCAAGCAAAGGGCAGATAACCTAATAATCTTTACGTTCAACTTTTGCGTTTAGGTCACATTTTCACACACTTTTTCACAAACTATATGCACTAGACCTTTCAAACTTTGCTTATAGTTGTATCTTAGGTGGTACATTGCAACGTGACAAAGCAAAGGTGGAAGTGACCTTGACCCTCCAAGCAAAGGGCAGATAACTTAATATTTTTTGCGTTTAGGTCACTTTTTCGCACACTGTATGTACTAGACCTTCCAAACTTTGCTCATAGTTGTATCTTGAGTGGTACATTGCAATGTGACAAAGCAAATGTGGATGTGACCTTGACCTTCCAAGCAAGGGGCAGATAACTTAATATTTGTTTGACCTTCAACATTTGCGTTTAGGTCACTTTCTCACAAACTTTATGCATTACGAACTTTCAAACTTCGCTTATAGTTGTTTCTTGGGTAGTACATCACAACGTGTCAAAAGGCAAATGTGGATGTGACCTTCACCATCCAAGCAAAGGGCAGATAACTTTAATTGTTACATTTGCATGTAACAATTCACTTTCTCATGAACTATAATTATGCACTAGATGCTTTAAACCTAGTGTATAGCTTAATCTTTGGAAGACAAAACATTCTATTTTGACATAGTTGTGTCTTGCGTAGTGCATCTTTTTGAACACATGGATTTCATCTATGACCTTGACCTGAGCTGATGACTTTTATCTTTTTTTTGTTTATAGAATGGCATTTTGTTTTTAAAAAGAAATGCACTTAAATGTCATCTCAGCAAACTGTAAACTCCATTGTTTTTATTTATTAACATGTTTACAAACTTTCATTTAAGGTTCATTTATCTTTTGTTTTTAAGTCCCGCCCCCGTTAGGCGAGACATGTGAATCCGCTATTTTTTCTTGTTTATCTGATCTTTACCATACTTTACCAGGTTAATATTAATGAAAGCTCGGAAAAGTTCGAAAATCAGCCAGATCGGACCAGGAACACCGGAGTTATGGCCCTTGATTTAGTTTAAAAGGCTATATTTTGCCTCGTTAAGACGATAGAGCCTTCATTTTTCATCCGATTTTTACCAAACTTTACCAGATTGTTAATATCAATGAAAGCTCGGACTAGTTCGAAAACCAGCCAGATCGGACTAAGTAAAACTGGAGTTATGGCCCTTGATTTAGTTCAAAATACTGTATTTTGCCTCGTTAAAACGATAGGGCCTTCTTTTTCATCCGATCTTTACCAAACTGTTAATATCAATAAAAACTCGGAAAAGTTCGAAAACCAGCTATATCGGACCAGGAACACCAGAGTAATGGACCCTTGAATTATTGAAAATGCCATTTTCAGCCTTATGAACACTCTAGCGCCTTCATTTTGTGTATTCAATCTTTCCAAAACTTTGCCAGACTGTTGATATCAATGAAAGCTCGGGACAGTTTGAAAACCAGCCAGATCGAACCAGTAACACTGGAGTTATGGCCCTTTTTCAATACTTGGTAATGTACACTGAAAACCCCAGGGGTCATGAGTTCAAATCTCACTGGAGGCATACTTTTTTTCATAAGAAACCTTTGTTCATGGGTTCATTTTTCTAATGCAGCGCGCTCAAATCTGAATCGAATCATAGTGTAAAAAACGGCGCCTGTTTTATTTGAAGGATCGTAAAATAGTCCGTAAAGTACAAAGAACAATACCATGTTCTTGGAAGAAAACGCGAATAGAAACCGTTATATGTACTTAGCTGTTACCGATTTCCTTATTTTTAGCTCCACTGGCTGCCAGTGGCCATCTTTGTTTACATAGAGTTATATAATGAAAACTTGTAGCGACTACTCCTCTGAAACTACTGGCTGGATTTTCATGAAAGTTTACAGGAATGTTGCCCATGATGTCTAGTTGATCCCAGCAAAATTAACGTTGATGTGATTTCCAAGATGAACGCCAAAGCTAAAAATTGATTTTTAAAAAACAAGTTTGTAGCGACTACTTTTTGAAAACTGTAAGTGATATTGATATGGAACTTTTTCTAAAATGATCAGCATGACCTGATGTTGATCCTTGTCAAAATCATTTTGATTCGACGTTAAACATGGCTGCCAGCGGACATCTTTGTTTACATAGTTATAGAGTAAAAGCGTGTAACGACAACTCCTCTGAAACTACTTGACATAGTTTCATTAAACTTCACAGGAATTTTGCTCTTGATTTCTAGTTGATCCTAGCAAAATTTGAGGTCGGTCGTAAATTCAAGATTGCCGCGAAAGCTAAAAATAGATTAAAAAAAAAACAAGTTTGTAGAGACTACTTCTTGAAAATTATATGTGACTTTCTCTAAAATGATCAGCATGACATGATGTTGGTCCTTTTTGAAAATCATTTCGATTCAACGTTAAATATGGCTGCCAGCGGTCATCTTTGTTTACGAGAGTTATATAGTAAACATTTGTAGCGACTACTCCTCTAAAACTACTCGACAGATTTTCATGAAACTTCACAGGAATGTTGCACTTGATGTCTAGTTGATCCTAGCAACATTTCAGGTCGGCCGAATATTCAAGATGGCCGCCATGGCTAAAAATTGATTTTTAAAAAACATGTTTGTAGCGACTACTTCTTGAAAACTGTAAGTGATATTGATATGGAACTTTTTCTAAAATGACCAGCATGACATGTTGTTGATCCTTGTCAAAAATCATTTTGATTCGACATTAAACATGGCAGCCAGCGGTCATCCTTTTTTACATAAAGTTATATAGTTGTAAAAAATTGTAGCGACTACTCCTCTGACACTACTTGACAGATTTTCATGTAACTTCACAGCAATGCTAATCTAGCTATCAAAACCTATCAGTAGAGATTCAAGGTCATTGACCTCTTGTTTTAAAACAGTATACATATGGCAAAGTTTAACATCCGGAGTGCTAGTCAATGCTTAGTTCCGACATTCTGTTTCCACCTTTGCGCGCAATTGTCTATGGCACAAACACTGAACATGTGCTCCATTGTATTTTAGAGTTGTTTGTGAGATAACATGTGCTTTTGCTACAGTATAAATGATGAAGCTTTAATTGGGGCAAATGTATATGAATATACTAGCGTACAGTTCGAAACTAGGCATTCACTCCGGGAAAAAACAAGCTGCATGATTAACGGACAGCCAATGTTAGCCGTCCGATAACCGGCTCCCTAGCACCGTACCAATGGAAAGCAGAACCAAGAAATGAATACACGAATAAAACAAACGTTACAGACTAAAGATTTTCAAATGAAAAACAGTAAAGAAATAAAATAATCTCATGTTCTCAACTTAAACATCATGATTTTTTGCCGTCTGGGCTATGCTCTCAACTTAAACATCGTGATTTGTTGCCGTCTGTGCTACGTCCAATTAGCAAAAAACTATGTTATAAACTTGCAAGTTATTTGCGGTACACTTGAACACAGCGATAGTGCTAAATGGTCCCTTTAGGCAGGGACCCAAGCCTGAAAAAAAACGAAAACGTTTACCCGGAAAGATATACTCCTGATTTTTTAGATATTAACAGATGGGGGTCTTGTACATATGAAACCACTGTATGGACTTCTGGCATACTTTGCATTTCGTAACAGCATCGCGATTTCTACGGTAACCCATTCGTACCAAGCCATTATATGAAAATCGATGAACAAACAATCAAAGGAAAATAAGGAAATTGGCACACGTCCTTTTAGGCAAATACAATTCCAGTATTTGAAACCTATATGTGTAAATGCAATATCAAACTACAGAATCAAGAACTGATTACGTTACACTTTACTAATTTTAACAAGAGTTATGGACCTTTTATGAATTTTGTTCTGTCCTGTGCTAGGGATAATGCGAATTGTTTGTGTTCACAATAACTGCAGTAAACGGTTTCCGATTTCCAATAAATGTTGTATGGTGTAAGGCCTTATACCTACATGGCCTTTGACAAGTTCAATACTGAGTAAAACTGACACTTGCTTTAAAGAGTTATTACCGTTGGTTATTGAAAGAATATGCACATTTTAGCTTGAGTACACACATTACTTTAGTAAACGGATTCCGATCTTCACATTATTTAGTATGAGACTTTATATGAATATGAACTTTGACAAGATGACAATGAGCAGAACTGACACATGTCTTACTGAGTTATTGCCCTTGATTATTGCAAAAACGCAAATGTCAGCTTTCGTACACAATACATTATATACATTGGTTTCGATTTTCACACAGTTTGGCGTGTAACTTTATATCAAACGGATTTCAGACAGGTTAGACAAGTATCAAGTTATTGCTCTAAATTGTCGAAAAATTCGATCGTCTGATTGTTTCCTACTTTCCTACTTTCCTCTGAAATAACATTAATTACTGTGTAATATTCTAATTGAACAATGAGGATATCGTCCTCTGACGAAGGAGCATTGTTGTTTTCACGATGATTGTAATAAATGGCATTTGATTTTCCATGCTTTTTGGGGTAATATTATTAAGGTCTCGGTTTTGTTTGACAATGAGAACAATTGAGGAGTGGTTTACAAAGTTATCGCCCTTGATGTTTGCAAATATTTAAAATTCAGACTGAGTACACAGCAACTTCAGTAAACGAGTTCTGATTCTCACTAATATTTAGTTGAAGGTTTTGGACAATTACACAATGTGGACTTGTCACGTAGTTGTTTTCGAAGCATTTATTTTCATTAAGATAATATGTTTACAAATATGGAACTAGTTAGGTATGACACTACTGTTTATAGACAAATTGTTGGAATCAAAATGAGAATAAAATGTGGACCTCTTGTTGCAGATTTGTTTTTGTTTTGTTATGTTAGACGTTTCATATTTAGTCTTTTACCAGATACCCTAAGGCAGATGTAATCGAAGCCTTGCATTATACCACTTTGTATATGGATGATATATTAGTAATTTACAACCCTTTCTTTTCTACTATGGTTACTACATATACTGTCTTTCCTAAAGAACTTCAACTCAAAAAAGCTAATATTTCTCATAGTTGCTATATCTTCTTTACTCGAATTACATCCCGCGGTTGAAACTCAGAAATAATAAGCAAAGTCTATAACAAGAGAGATCATTTCAATTTTGACACTGTTTAGGGCTCGACTAGACAATATTGAAGACAAACATCAAACGGTTACGTCCTTTCAGGATTTAGGTAGACGTCATCAAAGGTCCACAATCTTTCCGGCGATCACACAATCAAGTGGAAAGCAACGTGGTGAACTGTAAATTGGTCAACCACTAAACATGCAGGGCGTTGCTAATTAATAAGGTGACATCCTCCTTTGATAAGCCTTTTAACAGTGATCATTACCCAATCTTTACCAGGATCACCATGTGACTCTGTCAACGTCTTAGAAAATAGTCTGCGATTATGTCATAATTTGTCACATGACCATAGCTAAAATATCAAAATGGTTATCAGAAATCAACTCCGCGACCTGACAACACTAATGCTATGGGGTGGTGCTGAGTGGTAAACAATCGAACGGAACACCGCTTACTTTGAACATCTTTGATGAATTTAGGTTAGTATTTTAATTTTAGGTAGGCTGTTTAGAGCTATGAAATTTTAGAAAGTGATGGGAAGAACAAACGCTGTACTGTAACCATATGGAAAACGCAATGGTAGAGTCCATTTTGATTGTTTTGACGGAGTGATATGCCAAAGAATACATTTTATCTACCGCAGTATAATGCTGAGCAAACATTAGTGTTTATTCACTAAAATAAATATTGAATAAGAGCAAAATGCTTGTCTTTGAAAAGGTTTGCGTGACGCTCGCTTATTGCATTCTTTTTCAAGAAGGTAATAATGACCAACATATATTAATCCAAGAGTTAGCATAAGCTTTAGCACAATATTGTGTTACGTGATCTACAACGGCAGTAAGACAGGACGTTATACCTTTGGAGATGTTTGTAGTGGTGCAGTCACTAGAAATAGGAAGAAAGTGTGCTTTATTAGGCTGTTTTTGTAAATTAGGAATCCAGTACATAGTTGGAATTTTGTTTTGCTTTTCATCTACTCCAGCTTTCATAGTGCTTCATTGAGTCGTTGAGGTTAATATCCGGACAAACCTTTACAAAGGTTTATCATCAAAACCCTGATTTACTTTTAAAAGTATTGTCAGAACTCTTCTGCTACAAGGTCTGTCACAACGTGAATACTATGGTGACTATATGTACAGACTTTTTAAGATTATTGGTCATTATCACATTCATACAATCTGTGTTTAACTTGTTAACAAACATAACAAAATAGGTTATGACCCTATCATTCTGAAACTAGATGTTCACCCATTTACAGTTCGCCACAATGCTTTACAATTAAAGTTGCGAAGACCCGACAGATTGTGAACCCTATGATGACTTCTACTCACAGGCATTTATTACGATATATAGTATAGAAAGCTAGAGAGAATATAGTTATAGTATATGTATATAGTAAAGGACCTTTTTCTTCTCTCTATCTCTATCCTTCTATACTATTTATCGTAATGAATGCATGTGCTTCTGACAAGTATTTGCTTTGTGGCTTTCTGGGCATTTTGTATTCATATATACATGATCATTTTATGTTATACTTATATTGCCTACTAATTTGTAAGAGGATATAGCCTGCATGGCTGGTCGCATTTTATTGGAATGAAACTAGGGTATGAGTGAGGTTTGGTGCACTCTAGAACATGAGTTAACCCCAGCGGCCTTTATGTCACTGACCATTCCAAGGAGGTACCCATATTGTCACTGACCATTCCAAGGAGGTACCCATATTTCCAACCGTTTGAGTTTGCCATTTCACATACTTTGCTCTTTTCTATCCTTGTGATTGGTGTTCGTTTTAAAATACGTTTGTTTGGTTGACTGACTAATCAGTGTTCTGTGAATGTTATATTTCCTTCTCGACCTTTATACCATAATTTGTTTCTGACTCGAAATAGGATATGGATCACATATAGTGTTACTTATAGTTTTAAACTGTAAACATGACTCTGTTACACTATTTAATATATTGGGTCTCATGGATCAAGGCGAAACAATCCGTAGGAAATTATTCAAGTTCATGATGTGTTTTGAGAAACGTTGACAACTTTCTTAACCAAAGGTTGCCTGTTCAATCAATCAGAACCTAAAATTGTAACTCAAGGTTACAGAAACACCAATGTAGGTTGGACAGTTAATGATCATAATTATGTAACATAGTGCAAATTTCAAATAAATCATTTAGATAGTATTCACGATGTTTTGGAGAAACTCTGCCAGATGTCATACCCAAACACTGACGTCGCTCAATCGCCTTCCAACGAAACTAGTCATAAAAAAACCCTTATTTTTCTGATAAATACAATCATCTGACTGTGACAAAATAGTGAACCAATTTGACAAGACTGTAATTGCAGTAACTACTGTTCTATTTTCAAGGTAAATTAAAGGTCCATAACTGTATTAAGAAATCTAAAATCAACCATCGAACTGATTCTAAATATCCGCCAGTATGTTAATGTTATTAAGACTTCACACTAAACGATATGCTTTAAACCCTACACAATTAAAGATAGTTGTTGCAATAATCATTTTTTCTAAGTAAATTAAGGGCCATACCTCTATTCCAAAATGGCAAAACAATTTGATATATCATAAACATTATTAACATTTACTGGTATCCTATTTGTATATAACCTTTCTACCAAAAATATTGTTTAATTTTCAAGAAACTTGATTAATCAACATAAACTCAACACAAAAATGTATTTTCGTAGATAATCAGGGGCCGTAACTCTATTTAGAAAAGGCAAAGGTCCACATTGATCGTAAGGAAGTGATGTCTGTTTAATATAAGGCTTCACAGCAATTTTAGTTAAAATCCAAAACAAGATAAAGAAGTTATTAAAACCTTGCACCTAAGCTTTACCCAAAATGTGCATTTTTGTTAAGTAGCTCAGGGGTCATAACTCTATTCTGAAAATGAGAAATCGGCCTTGCTCGTAAGAAAGTGGCATCTTAACGATATAACGCTTCACAGTAAAGTTCGTTTTAACCGAAAACAATTTACAGAAGTTAATAACAACGTGCATGAAAGCTTTAGCCAAAAGGTGGATGCCCGTCCCTCCATCTGCAATCCTTAAACCGCTTTTAATTTTTTCAAATTGAATTCTGCATAGACAGAATATAATCAGGCATGCTTATGTCTTATTTATGTACAGTACAAAACAAAATCATATCGCTAAAATATAAACTTGTACACATTTTTTCTTTGAATATCAATATTTTCTTAGCACTAACGGGCTTCCGTAGAAAATGCGTTGGTGTTACGAAATGCAAAAAATACCATTAATCCATACAGTGGTTTCGTATATAGTACAGTTTCTGCTATTGATATGCAAAAAATCACGAGTATATCTTTCCGGGTAAACCAAAAGTGTTTTTTTGCACGATACGAGAAGTTGGGTCCCTCACTACTTCTCCTGCATTTTATTTCGTCCTCTGAATGCCTTCCATAGTTAAAGTATGTCCAAAGTTCCTCAGCGCCGTTGATATTGCGGCTGCAATTATTAACCATTTTGGACATCGTGGTCAACATTTTGTTTACCTTTGCACTGTTTCAGGGGTCACTATATTAGGTTTATGTTTCATAGGCTGAGTGAAAAGGGGGTTACTTCATTCCTGGAGATTTGCAAGAACATATATAAAGGAATTAAAAACAAAAGCAATAGTTTATGTTTGTTATATATTTTCTTCCTATTAGTATATTATGTCGTCATTGCATTGCTATGCTTGCTATTTTACAGAATTTGGTGATAAAACGCATAGATTAAACAATGATTAATTCAGTTAACAATGATGCCATATACAAATGAGAAACACTCTTGAGTTATAAAATATATCTTTAATACAGTAGTAGTTTTTTAGTAGTTTTGGCATTTTGTTTTTCTTAATTTAAAAAATCGTCATTTTTAATGGTAAGAAAGAAATTTAATAAACAGCAATACTTTTTATATTGTAGAGTGTTCTTAATTAAACATGTAACATGATAGTATCTTTACATTCTAGCTGAATATATTTTGTCCTATATGCCAACACAATACTGAGGTATGGCGGCCAGTTTAAATGTTCGAGGAAGACTTCCTGTGCATGTATTTAACCTCAGATACACGAATCTGCAGAGCAAAACCACCGTACTTTCGCATGAAATTACCAAACTTCTGATTAAATGTAAAGCTTTGAAAGAAATTTTTAGTAGGAGTTTTTAAAGTTGATGACACCAAAGCAAGGGCGAACTATTGTCAGGGTGTGACCCCATTAAACGTGTGAATGGCTCTGATCAGGTCTCTGACCCACAGTAAGACTTCATTATTACCATTGTGGTATTCCAGACGCCGAAACATTCGAACTACCTCATCTTTCACTGTTTCATACCTTCTTGTAGTACCTCCTTGTTGTAACCAAATAACAAGGGCGTGCTGATCTACAAAGAGATCGTTGGCAATAATTATTTCAACGCGCTCAATAATGCCCCTTTCTAATCCTGGAAGTACGCTGGCGTCTGCACCTCGTTCCAAAACTCCAAAAGCAGCTCTCATGTAAACTACAATAGCCGACAGAAGGAATTGTTTATGAATTCCGTATAGGGTCGCATTGGCATCAATGTAAGCCTGTTCCTCGGCATTGATCCGCGCTACTAGTTCTGTCATAATTGCGGTCCTGATGGGTTCCGGCAGAGGTGTCTCGCAAGCCTTAAAAACTGTCATTTCTGGTTGAAGGACTACTTCTCTGTAATTATAGCCTTCTTCGAACAGGAATTGTTCAACAATTTGCTTGATAATCTTCTGGACATTATTGTTTATGACATGTTCTCCACGTGTAGACGGCTTTTTCGTCACCGTATCTGCTGGATCCTTTTTGATAAGCATCCTTGGCATTTTCATGATATCCGCAACCGTCATCTGCGTAGTTCCCCCAATGAGTGCTTTTTGTTCTGCTTTCGTTATCACCTGCTTCGCAATTGCCTTCTCAGTGCCCTCTATAGCTCCCTTTACCACAAGCTTCTCTACGATACCACCCACCCCGAACGTAGTGGCGTCCAATACTCCTCCTACAACCGCCTGTAAACCCTGTTCTCCGGCGGTTTTGAAGTCCACATGACATAGTGCTGCAACTGCCTCAACACCCTCCTTGATTGTACCAATAACAGGGATTACGTCTAGCGCTGAATAAACGAAAGCCATCTTTATCTGAAGAAAAAATAGATACATTATTTACTTCACCACAATTAGTTGGAGGATGCAACGTGTTACTAAATAACTATTCTAAATACAGTTGCTTTCCCTCTCGTATAATTGTTTAAATCCGTATCTCGTAGTACGTAGGACAGAGTTGCTACCTTTGTATATCAAACTAAGTATAACAGTCGAACGGGAAATGTTCCATTTACAGAACAAAGTCGACCAAAAACACACTAAAAACAAACTACAATTACAAGGATAAAAAGAGTAAATAGCGAAGTATGCGATACCACAAACACAAAAGGGTTGACATCAGGGGAACCGCGTTGGAACGGTTGTTGGGAAAAATTCGCTAAAGGTTTAAACAAGTCAAGTCGATAGGATAAGAGTGCTTTTAAAACAGCCAAGTATTGGGATGACAGTAGGGTAAGTGTGAGGTTTGGTGCACCCTAGAACCTGGTTTAAACCCCCAGCGGCCTTTTTTGCCATTGACCGTTCCAAGGGGGTAGCCCTATTGTCAACCCTTTTTGTGTTTGTGATGTCTTATTTGGCCTTTTATTCATCATTAAAGTTGTTCTTTGTTTCTGTGTGTGTTTGTGGTTGACTGTCGTCCTTGAATGCTACTTTTCCTGTTCGATTTTTATATCTATAGTTTTGTTAATATTTCAGTTCGCTATATAGTGTCTTCCAGTATATCAGTCCGGAGGCTTTCTATGGGGTGCCGTTTTACTTTTTGATACCATTTTGAGATATCAGATATCGAATATGTGATATCTCCTATTCGAATATGTGATATCACGTATTCAAAACGAATATGTGATATCAAGTAATCGAATACGTGATATCACCTATTCGAATCCGTGTTAAAAACGAATAGGTGATATGACGTATTCAAATACGTGGACGTATTTGAATAAGTGATATCATATATTCGAATATGTGATATCACCAATTTGAATATGTGATATCACGTATTCAACGTGATGTGATATCACATATTCAAATTGGTGATACAGACGATTGAAATACATTTGAGTGTTTCTAGGTAGTTTATTTATTTACTTTTGTGTTCCAGTGTATTTGTATTGATCATGCACATAGTTGTAAAGGTATTTATCAACCATGGCAACAGGTGGACGGTGTTGTCAGCAAAGAGAGTAAGTAAGTCTGATGTAAAAGTCAGCAAAAGTAAAGAGCTTGGTGTAAAATCCAGCAAAAGCGAACTGCCTAAGCTTTCTAAATTACAGATTGCTTAGATTATAGATGCTTTTAAAAAGCAGTGGTGACTATTTTGTATTGACTAAAAGTGTTTGATGTTTTCAACTTCCGGTCACAAGTACACCTTTTGTAAGACCAAAGGTGGCTACTATGATCAACACATCTGACACTCTTTATTGAATCAAACATCCTCTGTACATGGACCAAACTTCGATACCACACGAAATTGCCATTTTTTCAGGTGATCAACCACCAGTGAAGGGTGATCTTGCATATGATGTTTGAAGTCTTCTTTGTCACAGCCAGTTCTTCTACAGGTCATTCGTAGATCTCTCCGTGGAACTGCTAGACAGGTTCTTATACTATTGGGTGAGAAAGTATCGTTGACTGATGTTCTGCACAAACTTGACTATCAATTATTTGGAAATATATCCACAAATGAATCAATTATGCAAACATTTGATGCAGGAAGAAGTAATGTAGGAAGAAATGACATGTTGAGATCAAAGTTTTGGTCTGGCCTTAGAGATGAAATATACCTATGCTATCTCGTCATAAATATGACACTATTTCTGATTATGACGAATTACTAGGTTAAGTTAGAGCAATAGAACAGGAATTACTGAGCACATAGAAAGTAACTAACTATAAAACTGAAGTAATTAACCGTAAAACTAAACAAGGATGAATTGGTCGAGGACCAATTTGTTAAAGTCCAGCATATTTTCTCCAAACCCGCAATAGATATTGGTAAAACTAATTTGACGAAACCCCATATCAAACTTTTTGATGACATTTTATTTAAACAAGCTAACAGGAGAGTACCACCATCTATGCATGAGGAGGTTAGGCAGCATCTGAAAGAAATGGTGGAGTGCGATGCTATTAAACCAAGTCAATATCCATATTGTTTTATTGTTGTTTTAGTCAAAATGACAACAGTCTGTGATTTTGTATTGACTTGCGGCAGCTGAACAAACGGACAATACGTGATCAAACGGACGATACGTGATACCTATACATTGCCTATAATTGATGATATGCTTGATTCTCTTGTACATAGCTGGTATTTTAGCCAGTTGGATCTGAGAAGTGGGTATTGGCAAATTGAACTTGCTGATGAGGACAATGAGGAATGAATGAATGGTGTTTTACGGCACGTCGACACATAAATAGGTCATATGGTGCGCAAAAACTTATGAAAGATGAAGAAATGAAGTAGTAAATATCAAGATAAAACTATTTACAAATACGGGATGATATGGTAGTAATATAAACTATGTATAAATGTAAATCAACAAATGCCCGTCAACGGGTGTATAAACAAGTAAATATATATAAGAACATATTATAATGATTTATAAAGTCTGATTATTATAATGATTTATATAGTCTGATTTCTTTCAGGAAATCTAAAACAAGACTAAAATCTATAGTATCAAATAACTCTTTCATAGTATTAACATTGTAGTACCTTTGACGCATAGGATCATAGTCTACACATTCCAACAAGATGTGTTTGACCGTTAACGGTGCAAAGCAGGGTATACATTCTGGTAATTGCTCAGCTTGTAATAAATATGAATGAGTATAACGTGTATGCCCTATCCTGCACCAGGCTAGGACTACTACTTCTCGACAAATGGGTCTACTAGAAGAACGCCGTTCTCCGAGTAACGGTTTAATTGAATGGAGTTTATTGTTAACTGACAAATCCCAAGCGGCTTGCCAAGAGTTACGAATATATGTGTTAATACAACTTTTAAAATCAGTATAAGGTAATTTGGCATTAGATATATATATATAAACTTAATGCTGCTTTAGCAGCACTATCAGCTCTTTCATTACCGCATATTCCTACATGGCTTGGAAGCCAGCAGAAAATAATAACATTATCAACTATAAGAGAATTGTACTTTTGTAAAAGTTGAAGCACAACTGGGTTATCATGTTTCATATTACCCAGGGCTTGAAGAGATGTAAGGGAATCAGAAAAGATTACAAAATGGTCATCATCAGATTCCTGAATATAGTTTAAGGCAAGTTCATTTGCCTTAAGTTCAGCTGAAAAGATAGAGGCCTTGTCAGGCAGGCGGCTCTTTATGTATTTGTGAACAACAGCTGATGCAGCTACCTTATCTCCATCTTTAGAACCATCTGTGTATATATGTTGAAAGTTACTGTATTTCAATTTAATTTCTTTAAATTTGCTTTGAAAGACAATAGGGTCTGTACTGGTTTTGTTACTATTACAAAGATCAACAATTTCCGAAGTCCACGGTGGAATTTGTGGTACTTTGTACTTGGCAATCATTTAGGTCGATTTCAGTGTCTCTTAATTTTGATTTAATACGAAGACCAAATGGTCGAATGGCCTTCGGTTTTCGATCAAAAAGCGGTTCATAACTAGGATTAAAAACATTATCGAAAGTTGAGTTTGAAGGGCAATGCGAAAACAGCTTATACAGTGGGACCCCTTATCCGTTTACATACAGAGAAGCTCGATTTGGAAGCTGGTAAGTGGATTTTTATTAAGATTATAAGCCTTCTAATCCATTTGGTACGGTGGGCATTGTCAATTTACCAAATGTTTTGTAAATCTTAATAAAAATCCACTGTAGACCCCCACCCACCAGGGGGAATTTTGTAGGGTATGATATTCAGAAAGAACATACATTAAATTAAGCTTCAAAATGAGACATGTGTGCCATCGTTGGGGCTTTAGTGTGTTTTGGGGGAAAACGTGGCGTTTTTAGACGAAAATCGCCGAAATCTGGAATTATTTTTTAGAAAAAGAATGGAAGATATTAGAACCAATTTGAATTTGTCCCACCGTATAATTTATGGATCTGATACTTAAATATTGAGATTTTGGGTAAAAATGTTAAAAAATTGAATAAAATCGCCAATTTCTGTAATACATTGGGGGTATTTAACTAAAAATTAGAAATATATATATTACAATAGAAAAAAGAAATATTGTAAACTTTTTGGGCAGGGTAAGGTCCAGTGATTAAACAGAAAAAAGTTCCAAACCGCTTGATGTTTGGAAATGCCTTAATTTTGGGGCGAAAATGTGTATTTTTGTCAAAAATCGCCGGAATCTGGAATTATTGTTTAAAATTAGTTTGAACATAAACTTATCAAATTGAAGCAATAGACATAATGCTATAAGAAATCACAAACCAAGTTTATAGATATATACATGCTGTTGCACAGCATACAGATTCAAGTTTTTCCTGGCATCATATATAACATATGTGCTCAAATATTGGTATTTTAGGGCAAAATGTTGGAAAAAATGACAAAAATCACTGATTTCTGTAATCCATTGGGGGTATTGGGTTAAAATTTAAAAAAAAAAATTAATACAATAGAATAAAGACATATTATAACATTTTGGATAGATAAAGGTCCAATAATTAAGTAGAAAAACGTCATGAACCATATGATGATTGCCTTAATTTTCAGGCGAAAAACGTATTTCCGTCAAAAATCGACGGAATCTGGAATTATCTTTTGAAAATAGTTTGAACATAAATTTTTCAAATTGAAGCAATAAATTGTTGCACCTATACATTTCCAAGTCATTTATTGTATCAGATATAACATATATGCTCAAGTATTTATATTTTAGGGCAAAATGTTGAAAAAATGACTAAAATCGCTGATTTCTGTAATACATTTAGGTATTGGAAAAAAACTAAAAGTCCATAGAAAGAACGGAAAAAATATTACAACATTTCTGCAGTCCAATGTGAATAATATACCAGAAAACCGTCTTTCTTCTATGAAACATTCCTACTCTCACCTGGTGATATTGCCATTGACCCATCATATGTTTCCAAGGAGTGCATGGCACGCTGACATTTTATTTGCTTTTATAAGCAAACAAGCCTGCTCTAGTTGTTAAAAAATGACATGACAGAACCTCCCGAACAAATACAACACATCATGTACTAGTTCTTGAGCTGGCTGTAGACCCCACTCCCCATGAGGGATTTTGTAGGGTATGATTTTCTGAAAGAACATACAATAAGTTTCAAAATGAGACAGGTATGTCATCAATTCTGAGCGTTGGGCTTTAGTGAGTAACGTGCATGTAAAGTATGTTACCTTACATTGCCTATTGATGCTGCCTTGTTGGTTAGAGATTAGATCATGGCGGGAATTTCTTTATTTACACTGTCCTGTTTTAATGGGATGACAGTAGGGTAAGTGTGAGGTTTGGTGCACCCTAGAACCGGTTTAATCCCCCAGTGGCCTACTTTGCCACTGACCGTTCCAAGGCGGTAGCCCTATTGTCAACCCTTTTGTGTTTGTGATGTCGTTTGCTTTTATTAATACTTTTGCCTTCTTGTTTGTCTGTTTGCATGTTTGTTTCTGTGTTTTGTGGTTGACTATCCTCCTTGAATGCTACTTTCCCTGTCCGATCTTTTTATATTTCTTACAATTAAAATTTCAATGTACATTAAAAACGTTGAATATAAATTAAATCAAAACCATGTAAAAAACATAATACATGTACTTTTATTAATATAAGTTGAGAAGCGCTTCAAACTTAATGAAACTATTCTGTAGTTTACGTTACACCACATTCATTTCCAATTTTTTTTTTTTTAGTGCAAATAGGTGGCTGTAAAAATGGTGTTCGTCTGTAAGTAAGGGTTTCTATATATCAAAATATTAATTAGACTGTGTATAATATGCATATGTATACTTGCGGAAATTTATATGTAACACAATAAAATGAAATCAAACATGGCGCCCAAGACGGTCCCGTTGTGTCACAAGATATGTTGGTCGGCCCAGCAGCTATTTCTCTATAACTATACTGTATATAGCTCTAGGTGCCATGTTCGAGGCCCGAACTCAGGCAGCCCTCCCCCTGATACGGTCTAGCGACCGAGTGCCACGCCTAGCGGGGACCTTTGCCGAGGCTGGCCACCGTTCCCGTTGAGTCACAAAACCTGTTGGTCGGCCCAGCGGCCGTCGGCTGTTGGTCGCTCAATGTTATTTCTCTCTATATAACTATACTGTATATAGCTCTAGGTGCCATGTTCGAGACCCGAACTCGGGATGCCTTCACCCTGATACGACCTAGGGACTGAGTGCCACGCGTAGCGAGGACCGTTGCCGACGGCTGACCACTGGTCCCGTTATGTCACAAAATATGTGGGTCGGCCGAGCGGCTATCGGCCGAAGGTCGTTCAAGGCTATTTCCCTCTATATAACTGTATATAGCTCTATGTGCCATGTTTGAGACTCAAACTCGGGTAGCCCTCACCCTGATAAGGCCTAGGGACCGAGTACCACTTTGCCGACGGCTGGCCACCGGTCCCGTTGTGTCACAAGATATGTGGATCGTTCCAGCGGCCATCGGCCGAGGGTCGCTCAACGCTATTTCCCTATATACATATATAAATATACTGTATAAAGCTTTAGGTGAGTTACGAGGTTCGAGACCCGAACTCGAGTATCCTCCCCCCACCCCTGATACAGCCTAGCGATTGAATGCCACGCGTTGCCGGGACCTTTGCCGATGTCTGCCCACTAGTCCCGTTGTGTCACCCAATCTGTAAGTCGGCCCAGCGGCCGTCGGCCGAAGATCGTTCAACGCTATATCCTTCTATATAACTGTATATAGCTCTATGTGCCATGTTCGAGACTCGAACTCGGGTAGCTTTTCCCCCTAATATGGACTACCGACCGAGTGCCACATGTACTAGGGATCTTTGCCGACAGCTGGCCACCGGTCCCGTTGTGTCATAAAAACTGTGGGTCGGCCCAGTGGCCGTACGCAGAGGGTCGCTCAACTCTATTTCTCTATTTATAACGTATACTGTATCTAGCTCTGTGTACCATGTTAGAAATGCCGGTAAAGTGGTAAAGTCCAAGTCGCCAGTTGGTACACGTACATGTTCCAGAATGCTCTACACAGAATGGGCTTTCAGAAAAATAGAGTGTACACAATTCCCCCTGGGTTGAGGGTTACTCTCCTATTGGCTTATAGTCTATTTTTCTATTGTACCGGTATTATATATTTTTCTAGATTTTAACCCAATACCCCAATGGATTGTAGAAATAAGTGATTTTAGTCATTTTTTCCAACATATTTCAGCAGATATGTTATATATGATGCAAGGAAACACTTGAATATGTATGCTGTGCAACATTATATATCTTTAATTTGATAAGTTTATGTTCAAACTAATTTTAAAAAATAATTCCAGATTCCGGCGATTTTTGACAAAAATACACATTTTCGCCCCAAAATTAAGGCATTTCCAAACATCAAGCGGTTTGGAACTTTTTTCTGTTTAATCACTGGACCTTACCCTGCCCAAAAAGGTTATAATATTTCTTTTTTCTATTGTATTAGATATATTTCTAATTTTTAGTTAAATACCCCTAATGTATTACAGAAATCAGCGATTTTATTCAAATTTTTAACATTTTTACCCAAAATCTCTATATTTAAGTATCGGATCCATAAATTATACGGTGGGACACGTAGAGATGCGTTCCGACAAAGATTCCATCAATTCAAATTGGTTTTAATATATTGCATTCTTTCTCTAAAAAATAATTCCAGATTTCGGCGACTTTCGATTTTCGTCTAAAAACGCAACGTCTTCCCCAAAAACTCACTAAAGCCCCAACGCTCAGATGGCACACATGTCTCATTTTGAAACTTACTGTATGTTCTTTCAGAAAATCATACCCTACAAAATTCCCACTGGGTGGGTGAGGGTTTCTCCTACTAGCTCACAGCCTAATGAGTACTCGTTCAGTATAAACTGCAGTTAAAAAGAAAATAATGTCGCACTTAAATTAACTGTATAAAGCTTAGCACATTACAAAACTTAGTCGTCTGTGTACTGTTATTCTGGCGTGCTATGTATTATACCTGTATATTATATATTCTGTGATGAATTATAGAAATTTCCCAGTTTGAGAAAATCGGTAACATATCCCTTCCTCTGCTGTGCTATCTCGCCTAGTGTGCAAGATAGCATCTCGCCTAGTGTGCAAGATAGCACAGTAGCCAAATGTTATGAACTAAACGACAGACGTCACGATATTACGTCACGAATTGACGTCATGATATTACTCCGCGCTGTCGCCAAAGGAGTGACAGAAGAAGGAATACTTGTGTCAAAAGACGATTGGAAAGAAATTCATCACAGAATATATATTATATAGTTTAATTAACATTTTTGTCGTGATACGGAAAATAATTCACTCGTGAGAAATATTCTTGCGATATAGAAACTCGTGCGAAAACGCACTTGTTTCTATAGCGCAAGAATCTTTCTCACTCGGGAATTATTTCCCGTATCACTTCAACAATGTTAATTAAACTCTATTTATAGAACGAGCGTTGGCAATTTCTGTGGTTATTATCGGATTAACCCGCCAACACCGTTTTATCAATAGACACCAGTAGCACTTTTCGGGACTTGTTAATTACTGTTCTGGCAACATTTTTCACAATGATATATTTTCAATGAGTTTAGGTTTGCCGTGTTTGCACGCTCGTGAACATAGGATAACGACCGAACATCATAGTTTTGTTCGAGAATCCTAACTTATCAAACGTAAACCTAGGTTCACGTTCGTAAACTATGGTTCACGCTCGTAAACCCAAGTTCACGGTCGTAAACATAGGTTCACGTTCATAAACTATGGTTCACGGTCGTAAACATTGGTTCTCGTCCGTAAACTATGGTTCACGGTCGTAAACCTAGGTTCACGTCCGTAAACTATGGTTCACGGTCGTAAACCTAGGTTCACGCTCGTAAACTATAGTTCACGTTCGTAAACTATGGTTTACGGTCGTGATTGGCTATGCTCGTAAACACAGATACCGGTCCGAAAGCATAGTTACAAGTCGATAAACCCGGTTTTACGAACGTGATCCTCTGTTTACGAGCGTGAACCATAGTTTACGAGCGTAAACTATAGTTCACGGTTGTAAACATAGGTTTACGTCCGTAAACTATGGTTCATGTTCGTAAACTATGGTTCACGGTCGTAAACATAGGTTCACGGTCGTAAACTTAGGTTCACGGTAGTGAATCCATGTTCACACCCGAAATTCATAGTTGATTTGATAATCCTAGTATATCGACCGTAAACCATGGTTTACGTTCGATAAACTAGGTTTCTCGATTTAACTATGAATTTCGGTCGTTATCCTATGTTTACGAACGTGAACCGGGGTTCACGAGCGTGAACCATAGTTTACGAACGTGAACCTATGTTTACGACCGTGAACTATGGTTTACGGACGTTATCCTATGTTTTCGCTCGAAAGTATAGGTTAACATGCTTTTACCTTCGAGAAACCTAGTTTATCGATCGTTCATCCTAGTTTTTGGACCGTGAGTTCACGTAATTATTGGACAAATGGCTTGCCATAGATGTTACACTGCAGTGTGTTTACGTAAAGAATGAAACAGTTTGACTGGCGTAGAACCCTGCAGATAAATAACAAGTACGTTTATTTGTAAATTGTAACTCGTTTTTCTGCATAATTTGTTTCATCATATTTTATGCGAAGCACATGCACACAGGAACTGGTCACTTTTAATTTTTGCCCTCTATTATTATAATTATCTATAAAGGAGATGGTCGGGAAATTTTGGAAAATGCTGGTGTTCTTTTCAGAGGTCAAGCAGACGTTCGAAACAATCCAGTTCCTGTGCACATGCATGTTTCCATGCCATGGCATGGGTTGTTCGCACAATTTTATTTTCAAACGTTGAGGTGGGTAAAGACATCCTGAAATAAACTTAAAACTGAGTGAATTTTGCGAGGATAAATCTTCTCTTTTGTGTGTGCGTGGGTGATAATTTAAATCGGACACGAACAAAATCTCTCCTCCAATTCAGGCTCTATTCGTTCTCGTTACCTCCCGGCCCCAGCCACGACCAAGTTTTCTCCCACACAATGACATTCACTGTGGTATGGATATGACAGGGAATACCTATGATGGGCAGTGTCAAACCTCATAACTTGACGTGTGACCAATGTATAGTACAACAACAACCACCATTTCAAAACATCTGTCCCTGGCCACCCCGCACCCCATACTAACTTGACATTTCTTTTGAATTTCTTTACCACAGCCTGGCACAGGGTTAGACTAATCGAGGTGTTTACTTATTTACACGGCCTGCCATTTCTTGAAGTTGTTTTTTTAGGCCAACCATAACCTAATTTATTTTACATGACCTGCCATTTCTTGAAACAAAAATTAGACCGACCATAACCTTTTATTTTACATGGCCTTCCATTTCTTGACAAAATATATAGGCCAACCATAACCACGAACAAGTTAGTGTCATAGCCAACCTGTTTTATATCAGTCTATGTTCTAACAAACTTACTGTAAATTATAAATAAAATTGAATCCTTAATGAAATATTCAAATTTTAGATGTTAATTATATATAGATGTGTTTATATATTGTTTCATTTATTTCCTTAGAGAGACATGATGCCTGCATGACTTCAGAACCAAATACACATCCGCTGTGACTCTTTGTTGGACGAGTTGACTGTTGAGGTGGAAGGAAAACTAAACAGATGGATTTCATAGAGGTTTAAATGCAGGTCTTATTTATGTGGTGAAAAAAGCATTTCACATCATGATGACAATAATACATTTAGGAAGAATTACCTCAGGAAATTTCATTCCCCATTCATGGATTTTTCCCCCAATTTAGGCCAAAAGGCCCCTTCCCCAAAACTGGTAAAAAGGCCCTGGCTCAAGAAAAAATATTTTCTTTTGATTTACATAGATGTATTTCAAGTCATATCTCTGGGCTCTACGGCTCATTAAATAGCAACATTGTATTGAATATTTACACTTACTTTATTTATTTATTTTCTTTTAAAAGAAATAGCGTTCATTTCAAATAAACTTTATTTTTCAAGGAGATATACACACACACACTGTATATACACTGACGGTAGTGGTCTAGCTCTCTGTAACAGAGTCATGCATGGGGGACTTAACTTATACATTATCATTTCTCGTTTATGGGTATTTTACTAACGTAAAATAAAAGGTAAAAATGCTGACAACTATATTTCTATATCTGGTAACATTTAGGCATTGAATTTTACACGTATGATGTGTTCAGTATGATGTGTTCAGCAGATGAAACCGGGGTTTATAAGTGGCTAAGTGACACTATCCTCATATACAAGGATAGTGTCACTTATCCACTTATGAGGGTCGTGATTTATATTTGAACTTCATTTATTTAAAGACGTAGGATGCTGTTGTTTCCTCATTAAGTAGTGTCATTCAGCTGAGCGATCTTATTTGTATGGTGAAAAAAGCATTTCACATCATGATGACAATTATATATTTAGAAAGAATTGTTCAAGCAAGGCCTTTTTACCCTTCTTTGCAGCGGCCTGTATAATGACCCTTCCCCAACCAAATTTCTTTTAAAATCATGCAGTTTTCCCCATTTTTTAAACTTACCTCTGGAATTTCATTCACCATTCGTGGATTTTCCCCCAATTTAGGCCAAAAGGTCCCTTCCCCAAACTGGTAAAAAGGCCCTGGCTCAAGAAAAATGATTTTCTTTTGATTTACATACATGTATTTCAAGTCATATCTCTGGGCTCCACCACAGGCACCCGGCACAGAGCTAGGGTAGTAAAAGTTGGACTTAGAGTGATTAAAATATTAATTGATTTCTGGACCCAAACAAATGTTTATATATGTATATATGTATATATATTGTATATATATTATTTATTATATTATATACTGATATAATATATACATATATATATATAAACATTTGTTTGGGTCCAGAAATCAATTAATTAATATTTTAATCACTCTAAGTCCATCTTTTACTATCCTAGCTCTGTGCCGGGTGACTGTGGGCTCCACGGCTCATTAAATAGCAACATTGCATTGAATATTTACATTTACTAAAAATACTTTTATTTATTTTCTTTTAATAGAAATAACGTTCATTTCAAATAAACTTCAATTTTCAAGGAGATAAACACCCACTGTAAATAAACTGACGGTAGTGGTGTAGCTCCGATGCACTTTTTTTTATCATTATCAATCTCCCAAGGCACGTTATTGTTGATACTTTAGCAAAGGGAAACTATAATTGATTCGCTTTGTTTGCAAATTCTATGGCGTTTGTGGAATTTGCAATTCCGGTATCGCTATTCGTGTAATTTGTCATTCACTATTAACTGGCGTTAAATTCGCCATTTGTAAAGTTTAAACGCTGGTAGTAAATGGCATGGTCTTTCCAACACGCTTTTTTGTATTTGCCATTCACTACCTGCATTTAAAACCGCATAAACACCGAAAACAAATGTAAAAAAAATGTGAATCAATTCTTTAAAATATTAAGTTAAAATACATTCAAACCTCGTCTTGAAAAATTGGACTGAGCGAGTCGACTATATTGAAACATTAAAGCTACATTAGCCGTAACGTAGGGACACACGGCAATCTTCTCTCTTTTTTTTAAACTCACGGCGTCCCGTTTGTTTTTCTATGACTTGCATTTGTTCAATCATAAATGTTAATTACATGAATATTATAAAAAAAAGTGTTTGGATGTTATTAACTGTTGATAATATATGACTAATAAATACAGTAGGATGGTAGAAGAAGAAGAAAAAGTGAAAACTCAAAATATTCATTTAATTATATGCCAGCAAGTTTACTGTCAAAATGATACTGGATGAATAAATCCACGCGCTATAATTTCAATTCTTAAAAACACTTCAAAATTGCCGTGTTTCCCTTTAAAACAATGCTGGCTCCTTCTTTTATTGGGGATTAAAAACAATCTGAATTATCCTGACTTAATGAATTCTGGGTTTAAATTTGAAAAAATAAATAAAGTATAAAGCCGACATACCCACAGGTGTCCGATGAATGGATGGCAGATCTTACCTAATTAGTGCATTTTCTTTATTTTTCAGACAAGTTGCTGCCATTTTCACAAATTGCATGGTTACGGTATACAACTAATGGAGCCAAGTGATGAATAAATAATTCCAATTGAACTGCATCTACATGAAGAATGACAGGATGCTTATTACACCCAAAAAAAATCCCTGGATCATCGGTTTTCCTCCTGCATAAATACCACTTTCATCCGTGCCATTGAGAGTGATGTGAAAGAAAGTGGAGTTGCTTGTTTCGTACTCAAAGTCAATAAAAAACAACATCCATTGAGAATTTGAAGAAATACATATTTTTATTGAACATAACCATAACCATACATAACAAGCATACATGTCGATGATGAGCTATGTTTAAAAAAAAGTTCCCAATTGAAAGAGAGGAAAAAAGGAGCGTATGTGTGACAAGTATTGAGTATGAAATCAAATGCATTTAGTTGACCTTGGTGTACATAAAGAGTAGTGTTGTTCCGATTAATCGATTTGATCGATCATCGATCAGAATTGCCTTGGATCTGATTAATCGATTACGATTTGTAAATGCCTAGAAATTGTGTTTTTAATAAAACAGAATAGACAAAACACGTAAAAACTTAAAATCCACTGTGTAACAAACGAATACATGTATTTGTTTATGTGTGTCATCTTTGTACATTGTCAGCTGAATACAATTTACATCACTGGTGTCATTTTGACCGCCATCCTGAAATTTACGTTTTTTGCGCGAGACGTTTTTAAGTAAATATCCCTCCGCGACGGCTTGGCGGTGCCACAGATATATTTTATTTTTCAATCAATAAATGAATGAATGGTGTTTTACGGCACGTCGACACATAAATAGGCCATATTGTGCGCAAAAACTGATGAAAGATGAAGAAATGAAGGATTAATTAAAAAATAATGAAAATATATAAAGATAAAAATATTAAAAAATAAGGGATGATATGGTAGTAATATAAACTATATATGTAAATCAACAAATGCCCATCAGCGGGTATATAAACAAGTAAATATATATAAGAACACACTATAATGACTCTTTTTTTAGGAAATCTAAAACAAGACTAAAATCTATAGTATCAAATAACTCTTGCATAGTATTAACATTGTAGTACCTTTGACGAAATAAATATGAATGAGTATAACGTGTATGCCCTATCCTGCACCGGGCTATGATAACTTCTTCTCGACGAATGGGTCTACTAGAAGAACGCCATTCTCCAAGTAACGGTTTAATTAAATGGAGTTTTATTGTTAACCGACACATCCCACGCGGCTTGCCAAGAGTTACGAATAAATGTGTTAATACAACTTTTAAAATCATTATAAGGTAATCCAGCATTAGATATATGTAAACCTAATGCTGCTTTAGCAGCTCTATCATTACTACATGGCTTGGAAGCCAGCAGAAAATAATAACATTATCAACTATAAGAGAATTGTACTTTTCTAAAAGTAGAAGCACAACTGGGTTATCATGTTTTATATTACACAGTGCTTGAAGAGATGAAAGGGAATCAGAAAAGATTACAAAATGGTCATCATCAGATTCCTGAATATAATTTAAGGCAAGTTCAATTGCCTTAAGTTCAGCTAAAAAGATAGAGGCATTGTCAGGCTATTTTTCAATCAAATTACAATATTACAATATGGTATTCAATAGAGAGTGTTACATATTTTTTTGTAATATAATAGATTAATTTAAAGGTCTTTTTCTTGATACTATAAAAATAGAATAAATCCGCATAACAATAGCAGGTCAATCAAAATATGTGTGATACATGTCCATCTTTTTCTGACGATTTGTGCCATTTTCTCCGAATATGCATGGCATGCGTACAGGTCCATTCTTTTATAGAAATTCAAAATGTAATGAAGTTTTGAACAGTGGATAAAATATTATTAATTTCTGATGTATATATGACGTATTTTGCAAGTAAAACAGTTATGTTCAACGTATCTTCAATAATTGTCTCTGTTCTTAAGAATCCAAAATATAAAGTATTTGAACTGAGTTAAAATGATGTTGCATTTTGACTCCAGCAATTCTTTTAATTTCAACAAAACGTTTTCACAAATGAACATGCATAGAATAGATGAGATATGGTTTCTCGCGATTCATTGCAGAAATTGCACAATTAGGTTTCTGGGAGATTACATAAAAACAATTTTTTATAAGGGTATATTATTTTGTGAATAAATGTATATTGGAGATTTTGAAGTTTTGTGTCATCAGTAATTTTGAATGGGAGGGAAAATATAATATCCAAATCTTCATTGTTATTTTCTTCTTCCAATTTTATTTTCATATGCGTAGGATCTGATTTTATTTCTTGGATAATTATATTATAAAAATATTGCGTTACTTTGTGATTTTGTTTAAGATATGTAATAGATTTATTTGTTACTGTTTCTAACTTCTTTGTGTTTGATATATTGCTTCTCCAAGTTTTAGGAATTGAAATCACCACCCCATAATAGTGCTGATGGGGTCATTGTCGTATCGGGTACTACAGAAACGTACCCGAAAATCTTTGAATTCCAGAATAGCCCACAAATATACAGAAACGTACCCGGACAAACAATATCTCATTGGCGGAATTGAAACAATTTAGAACTTGATAAAACAACTACTTAAACAATATTGTTTATCATTAACTATTGCGCTATTGTTCTTAAAAACATATTTAGGCTGCCATAGTTAGTAATAAAATACAGAACGTATTGTCGTAAAACCGGAAGTTGTAAATCATCGAACCCCGCGCAAAAGGTAAACAAATATGCAGCTCGTCATTTAAGAAGAGTTGGTCAAATATTTAGACCAACTGCATTCCTTTAAGGCGGAGGCAACTGCGAGCGGCTTTTAAAAAATGAATCGATTAAACTTTGTTTCCGTGAAGTAACAGTACGCGTTACGGCCGCGTTTTACGACATTGTATTTTGTCTCGGGTACATTTATGTATATTTGGGGGGCTTTCTGGATTTCGGTGACTTTCGGGTACGTTTCTGTATACATAAATGTACCCCGGGTGCCTTTCTGTAGTACCCGGTACGACAATGACCCCATCAGCCATAATAGTGTGTAAAAGTTGTGTTAATATTAAATATTTGTCTAAATTCCTCGAAGGAGTAAAACATACCATTTTCGTTTATTAGATCATTGACAAAATAAGTATTTGTATCTACCCATTGTTTATAAAATATCATTTTATTACTTATTTTTATGTTTGGGTTATACCACAACGTTTGTGCGTAGATTTCGTCAGGGGCTGTGGGAGGTCTACACGGGATGTTCCCCCCAGTTTAAAAAAAATTGTTTCCAAAATAGACAGAATGTATCTGTCAAACTTAATACCTTCTTTATTTAGGAATAAAAGTTAATCGTTTCCGAGAAATTCTTGCTTTTACAGATCATTTTACGCGCTATGCTTAGGCAATTCCTACGGCTAGAGTTTTATTTGAAAACGTTTTAGCTCACTATTCTTTCGAGCAAGATTATTCAGTGATCAAGGACGCAATTTCGAGAGCAAAGTCATAAAGTAACTGTGTAAGACTGCTAGAGTAGAGAAGGCAAGAACCACCCCTTACCACCCTATGGGTAATGGTAGAACAAAACTTGTTAACTCTACGTTGCTGGTTATGCTTGGAACATTAGACTAATCCGGAAACTGGCAAGAATATGTCAATCCGCATACAATGCCACAAGACATGAACCAACAGCATATTCACCCCCACTATTTGCTATTTGGATGGCATCCAAAGTTGTTCTATCCGGTGCAAGATAGGGCATACACGTTATACTCATTCATACTTATTACAAGGTGAGCAATTAACAGAATGTATACCCTGTTTTGCACCGCTAACGGTCAAACATATCTTGTTGGAATGTGTATGCGGCAAAGATACTACAATGTTAATACTATGAAAGAGTTATTTGATACTATATATTTTAGTCTTGTTTTAGATTTCTTGAAAGAAATCAGACTTTATAAATCATTATAATATGTTCTTACATATATTTACTTGTATATACACCCGTTGACGGGCATTTGTTGGTTTACATATATACATAGTTTATATTACTACCATATCATCCCTTATTTGTAAATAGTTTTATCTTTATACATTTACATTAATTTTTAATTACTACTTCATTTCTTCATCTTTCATCAGTTTTTGCGCACAATATGACCTATTTATGTCTTGACGTGCCGTAAAACACCATTCCTTCTTTCATTCCATGTCTAGCCATAGATCCTTTCATTGGGATTGAAGATCCAACGAGCAAACCAGGATCAAAGACCAACTATGCAGAAAAATTGAAGAAGCGTATGGAGTTTGCATACAGTATGGCAACTGCGACAGCTGTGCAAAAATCAGAGCGGTACAAGAAGTAATTGATGCCGGAATAAGACATTCAACAAAAGAGCGTTCTGCTTAGCAATATGACTCCGAATGGGGAAGTTGAGTGACAAATGGGGGAAGGATCTATACATCGTCACAGATATACCAAATCCAGAGGTACCGGGGTGTACTGTGTAAAGAAGGAAAATGGAAAAGGACGTGATAAAACTACACACAAATTTACCTCTTTCTCTAATGTCCATTTCATACATTGTGAAGGCAGAACAGAGAGAAACCCCACCGGAGAGACCTCTTAGAGTAATTAGGGATAAATACCAAAACGAAGACAGTCTGCCGGAATAGATACCCACTGAGAACAAAACTCAGGACAGTGGGTCTGAAAGCAACAGTGAAAGTGAGATGTCTATTCCAAGATATGTACCTCCTCACAGTAGACCTGTATCCAAGCCTCGTGTACGTATACAGAGACCGGAGCAACCAGATAACGGCACACACAGTTGCCTGTGAGGGTCTAGCCAGTTCCAAATCTGGTAGATCAACTGTGTTGGAGAATACAATGAATCAGCCGTATGCGAATTTAAAATCAAAGAGGCAAAACTCACTAAAATCTACGGATTTTCATTTTTCAGTAAAAGTCAAGCTGCTTATGAAAATAGTGACAGGGAGCCGAAATTATACGTCTAGTACAGATAACACTAATGCACAAAAAATATTGTTTGCAGTGGCTTCATTAGTAGCTGAGAGACCAGGCATACCGCAAAGAACAAAAAGACCACCGGATAGGTGTGGTGAATGGGTGGAGCCAATTAGTGCGAAAACAGAATCTCTTCCAAAACAAAATTAGGACAATCTGAAATTACGTCTTTGTCACTACTCTAGGGCATTCGCTCTTCAACAGCTGTCTTAATTCAGTAAACATTTTATCCATTTTCATTTGAAGTGTTTTTTTTTTTTTATAAAAACAGCAACACTTATGTCAGCTTGATATATGTCACACTTGCCCCTGTGAGAGACCTCTAACACACTCGTCAAGCTAAACATGCTAAACATGTACAATGTTGAACGTGCACGAACTACACTGTTGGGAAACACACAACTAACAAACAAAAATCGACATCATACTTGTGGCATGCAACACACTGATGTATGTTATACCTGGTCCCACTCATTGCGCGATATCGCGTATGAAGCAACGAGAATTTACAGGAAAGGCAATTTTGGGGACATTTCATTGCTTTTTGATAGTTTTACTAGTTATTTAGGGAATATTTTATTTAAAAGAAACATTTTACAACAGTATCAATTTTCTCCACATATTTTAACTTGATATGAATTGACTTTTCATAGAAAAAATATTCCAAGCTGAATTTCGACAGGAAAGGAACTACACCATTGTCCCAAAACTGTAATTTCAAAATCAAGTAAAACTATTTGTTGTATTCCTTTGAACATTTAATTTACATTGAGCCAAAATATTTACAGAAAAAAAGGAGTATGGACTTACATTGTTTATTTTAAAAACAATGTTGCAAAAACATCCCAATTATAATTGTAAAAAGATATAACAAGGAGGAAATAATAAAAAAGACACATCCATACTGGTAAAATATGGAATATTACTCGTATGAAAAGTCAATTTATATGGAGTTAAAATATGTAGAGAAGATTGATAATTAATCATTGTTAATGTAAAATGTTTATTTTAATGTAATATTCCAAAAATTCCCAGTTAAATTATCCAAAAACAATTACCTGCTGAAAAAGACATCTCCTGTCAAAATTCGTCTTTGAATATATTCCTATGAAGGGTTAGTTTATATGAAGTCAAAATATGCAGAAAAAAAATGCAATTGATGTAAAATGTTCATTTAACAAATATTCCAAAACATTCATGTCCCCAAAATTGCATTTTCTATCAAAATTCATCCTGAAATATTATTCCTGTGATAAGTCAATGTATATGAAGTCAAAATATGTAGAAACAATTGATAACTGGTGTAAACTGTTTATATTAAAAAAAAAATCACAATTAAATTATCAAAACATGATAAAAGGTCCCAAAAATTGCCCGTCCTGTTAAAATTATATGAAGTCAAACTATGCAGAGAAAAATTAATCAGTCTGTAGTGTAAAATATTTAAAAAAAACAAAAACTATTAAAAAAATTCCCAGTTAAATTATCAAAACATGTAATTTCTAAATCAGGTAAAACTATTTGTTGTATTCCTTTGAACATTTAATTTACATTGAGTCAAAATATTTACAGAAAAAAAGGAGTATGGACTTACAATGTTTATTTTAAACAAATATTGCAAAAAAATCCCAATTATAATTGTAAAAGGGTATAACAAAGAGGAAATAATGAAAAAGACACATTCTGGTAAAATATGGAATATTTCTCTTATGAAAATTAGATTGATATGGAGTTAAAATATGTAGAGAAGATAGATAATTAATGTAAATTGTTTATTTTAATGTAATATTTCAAAAATTCCCAGTTAAATTATCCAAAAATATTTAAATGTTATGAAATGCATTTCCTGTCAAAATTAGTCTTTGAATATTATTCCTATGAAATGTTAGTTTAAATGAAGTATAATTATGTAGAAAGAAAATAGCAATTTATGTAAAATGGTCATTAAAAATATTCCAAAATTTCACTGTAAAATTATCAAACGATGATAAAATGTCCCAAAAATTGCATTTTTTTGTCAAAATTCAGCTTGCAATTGTATTACTATGATAAGTCAATGTCTATGAATTCAACATATGTAGAAAATAAATGATAACAAGTGAAAAACGTTCATTTAAAAAACATATTCCGAAAATTCCTAGTAAAATTATCAAAACATGATAAAATGTCCCAAAACTGCATTTCCTGTCAAAATTCAGCTTGATATATTTTTCTTATGATAAGTCAATGTATATGAAGTCAAAATATGTGGAGAAAATTTATAACTGATGTAACATTACGTGGTCCAAGTATTAACATTCATACCCCATCCAACCCCTTCTCCAAAAAGCGAAAATGGGGTTGGCTTTGGTATGAAATAAAACCTTAATATCGGCTTAAAACGATTGCAAATTGTAAAATTAAAACATTTAATAGGTAATTATTATCAGGTTATCGCATTTTTGCAGTAAAACATGTTTTTAAACGTGTTGTATTGTCGAAATATCCGTTATAAGATACTGCTAATATAAGCTTTCCCATCGCTTAATGGAATTAAGCGGGACCATGTCATGAACTGATTATTTAAAAAACAATATTCCAAAAAATCCTAGTATAATTATCAAAAGATGATAAAATGTCCCAAAAATAGCCTTTACTGTCAAATATCAGCTTGAAATAGTATTCTTATAAGTCAATGTATATGAAGTCTAAATATGTAGAGAGAATTGATAATTGGTGTAAAATGTTTATTCCAAAACATATTCCAAACAAGAGGCCCAAGAGGGCCTGTGAACGCTCTACTGGCTGTTATACCATTGATGAATCGAGTCGTACTACATGGTGTCTAGAGTGTACACAAGGTTTTTCAAGTATTTGACCTAGTGACCTAGTTTTTGACCCCATGGGACCCATTTTCGAACTTGACCAAAATATAATTAAGACAACATTTCGACAAAGTTTCATCAAGATCGGGTCAGAAATATGGCCTCTAGAGTGTACTAGTGACCTAGTTTTTGACCCTGTGTGACCCATTTTCGAACTTTAGCAAGCTATAATTGAGACAAATATTCTGACAAAATTGCATCAAGATCGGGTCAAAAATATGGCCTCTAGAGTGAACACACGGTTTTCCAAAGTTTGACCTAGTGACCTAGTTTTTAACACCATGTGACCCATTTTTGAACTTGACAAAGATATAATTAAGACAAACATTTTGACAAAGAGTGTACACAAGGTTTTTCCAATATTTGAACTAGTGACCTAGTTTTTAACCCCATGTGACCCATTTTCAAACTTGACCAAGATATAATTAAGACAAACATTCTGACAAAGTTGCATCAAGCTCGGGTCAAAAATATGGCCTCTAGAGTGTACACAAGGTTTTTCAAATATTTGGCCTAGTGACCTAGTTTTTAACTTCATGTGACCCATTTCCGAACTTGATCAAGATATAATTAAGATAAACAATTTGACAAAATTTCATCAAGATTGGGTAACAAATATGACCTCTAGAGTGTACACAAGTTTTTTCAAGTATTTGACCTAGTGACCTATTTTTTGACCCCACATTACCCATTTTTAAACTTGACCGAGATTTCATTGCGACAAACATTCTGACAAAGTTTCATCAAGATCGGGTCAAAAATATGGCCTCTAGAGTGTACACACGGTTTTTCCAAAGTTTGACCTAGTGACCTAGTGTTTAACACCATGTGACCCATTTTTAAACTTGACCAAGATATAATTAAGACAAACATTTTGACAAAGTTTCATCAAGATTGGGTCAGAAATACGGCTTCTAGAGTGTACACAAGGTTTTTCAAGTATTTGACCTAGTGACCTAGTTTTTAACCCCATGTGACCCATTTTCAAACTTGACCAAGATATAATTAAGACAAACATTCTGACAAAGTTGCATCAAGCTCGGGTCAAAAATATGGCCTTTAGAGGGTACACAAGGTTTTTCCAATATTTGACCTAGTGACCTAGCTTTTGACCCCACATGACCCATTTTCGAACTTGACCGAGATTTCATTGAGACAAACATTCTGACAAAGTTTTATGATGATTGCCTCAGAAATGTGGCCTCTAGAGTGTACACAAGCAAAAGTTAACGGACGGACGACGGACGACGGACAAACACACCATCCCATAAGCTCTGCTGGCCCTTGGCCAGTAGAGCTAAAAATCAAAGTAAAATTATCAAAAAAACAATTAAATGTCTCAAAAATTGCCTCTCCCATAACAATTTTGCTTTGTATACACAGCTATCGAACTCAACATACCCAAATTAATATGAAAACACCAAGACAATACTTTAACCACTAACATTCACAAATTCAATACATTTGCCCAGTATGTTATGTTTTAGTCCGTTTGAAGTTGGCATGAACCGCCAGGGGTTTTCAGTCAGTCCCAATTAACCAGCAATAAGTATAATCAGTGGATTAAGTGATAGTTCACTGGTATAATCTAAACTGTTTACACTACCAAAATATTTTGTAATATTTAACATAATGTCTTACCTCACGAAGTATTGCTGTTGCGCCTCTTGCAAACTGAGTTTGAATCACAGTGATCCCATTTATATAATAACTGATAAGTCTTTCTACGAATAACACGAATTCATAGAACTGAAGAATTTCCTTAAAATGAATTTAAACACTTCCTGCAACGACTAACTATCATAAGCGTTTACATATCACGCGATATGGGAAATACATTTATCTTAGGCCAGAAAAAACACACCTGTGTTTCTGGTTACTCAGCTGAAAGAAATAGGGTAGGTAGGTAGGTATTTTTAGTATTTTTTTTTTGTTTCTTTTTTTTTTTGCCCATGTGGTTTGAACGATGTTAAGGTATCTTTAACGTTGTCATGTAGTTAATTTGCAGTGGTTTTGCAAGGAGAGAAGGAAAATAACCTCATGACTTGTTTGTTTTGAATAAAATAAATTGAAAACACATACTTTCTGCCATTATGAGTTTATTGCATTCGTGGCGTTCGTGGTTCAGTTGTAGAGTGCCGAACTTGAGATCGGAGGGTCCCCGGTTCGATCCTCCTCCGCACCATGTTCGTTGTGTCCTTGAGCAAGACACTTTACCAACATTGCTTAGTACTGGTTCTACCCAGGAAGCCTGCACATAATACCCGAAAGGGAGCGATGCAGTATTAATAGATAGAGAGATTTGTTGACGGACGGCAGACGGAGTGACAGGCAAAACGTGATCACAATAGCTCCGACCCTGAGATGTGGCTGTGAAAGATTGAATTTTATCATTTCCTGAGGCTGGGTTGTATTGCAGAACAAATCTGTTGGCAGCATGTCATGATTAATGTTTTTCATAAACTTCTGCTCTGTCCCATGGCTGCATTTTCCAATTCTAATAGCCAAAACGGACGTGCAGTGCACCATGGAGGCGGCTATGTTTTAGCGCATGTGTCGTACTCAATATTTTCGTACACTACCGTTTCGTACCCATCTTTTTCGTCCTTTTTTATGATAAAAAAGCTGTAGGGTCGGCGCCAAAAAATAGGGACGGTCGGGTTACCAGAAACACAGGTATTTTTTTTCTGGCCTTATTGTGTTTTAAAGGTACTTTTGACAATGTGTGAGGAGTCCATACATGCTAAACGATTAAACAAATTAAATCATGGTTTTAATTTAAAGTAACACGTTAAGATACTATGATGATACTATTAAATACAAAAACACTTGCTATTGTCTTATAAATGTGACATAGCAGGTTAAATGTCATATTTGTTTAAAATACATAACTCATTAAACTAACTATCCAATTTGGTATAAATTAAATGATATTATCTCCCAATTGAATAATGTTTTTATCTTTCAAAACAAATAAAAATAACACCATGACATCATGAATGTAATTACGTATTCCATGACACAGCGCCACCACACGGCTGGTAATCACAGTGAAGGGCATCACGTGACATTTTGTTGAACACATTTCACGGAGATGGCGTCCGGCGATGACAGTTTTCAAGAAAAGTTACAGATAATTAATATTTACATGTTCAACATAACGTTGGGACATGTCCCAGACTATGCGCAATTTAATGCCCTTTAGCCCAATATGTTTATTTTTCTCCCTAGATAGTCTTCTTTCGATTAATTGTGTATATATATCTTTGAAACCACGTTTAAATTGATAAGAGATATTAAAGGCTCGGGCAAGTTCGAAAATCCGCCAGATTGGATTAATAACATCGGAGTTTTTGTCCTTGATTTAGTTAAATATGCTATATGTCGCCTCGTTAAGACGATAGTGCCTTCATTTTTTCCGTCAGATCTTTACCAGACTAGGTATGATTGTTGATATTAATAGAAGCTCGGATAAGTTTAAAAACAAGTTAGGTCACTACGGTAACAATAGAGTTATGGTCCTTTATTTTTTTAAAAATGCTATATTTCGTTCCATAAGCACCTTCATTATTCCATCCGATCTTTACCTAACTTGGCCAAGTTATTGATACAAAAGCGGCTTTAATGTCCAACCGCCCAATGGCATCGAACATGTAACTGCCCAGCGGCTTTAACGTGATACTGTCCAACGGCATCGAACATGTAACTGCCCAGCAGCTTTAACATGTAACTACCAATGTTACGAACATGAACTGTCCAACGGCATCGAACATATAACTGCCTAGCGGCTTTAACATGTAACTACCAATGTTTCAAACATGCAACTGTCCAACGGCATCGAACATATAACTGCCCAGCGGCTTTAAAATGTAACTACCAATGTTTGAAACATGGAACTGTCCAACGGCATCGAACATATAACTGCCCAGCGGCTTTAACATGTAACTACCAATGTTTCAAACATGTAACTGTCCAACGGCATCGAACATGTAACTGTCCAGCAGCATTAACAAGCAACTATCCAGGTTTCAAAAATGCAACTGCCCAACGGCATCGAACATGTAACTTCCTAGCGGCTTTAACTTGCAACTACCCAGGTTTCAAAAATGCAACTGCCCAACGGCATCGAACATGTAACTGCCCAGCAGCTTTAACATGCAAATACCCAGGGTTCGAACATGCAACTGCACAACAGCATCGAACATGCAACTACCCAGGTTTCGAACATGCAACTGCACAACTGCATCGAACATGCAACTACCCAGGTTTCAAACGTGCAACTACCCAACGGCATCGAACATGTAACTGCCCAGCGGCTTTAACATGTAACTACCAATGTTTCGAACATGCAACTGCACAACGGCATCGAACATATAACTGCCCAAAGGCTTTAACATGTAACTACCAAAGTTTCAAACATGCAACTGCCCAACGGCATCGAAAATATAACTGCCCAGCGGCTTTAACATACAACTACCCACCGATTTCAAACATGCAACTGCCCAACGGCATCGAAAATATAACTACCCATCGGCTTCAACATGTAACTACCAATGGTTCAAACATGCAACTGCCCAACGGCATCCAACATATAACTGCCCGGCGGCTTTAACATGTAACTACATGCAACTGCCTAACGGCATCGAACATGTAACTTCCCAGCGGCTTTAACTTGCAACTACCCAGGTTTCAAACATGAGACTGCCCAACGGCATCGAACATGTAACTGCCCAGCGGCTTTAACATGCAACTACCCAGGTTTCGAACATGCAGCTGCTCAACGGCATCGAACATGCAACTATCCAGGTTTTAAACATACAACTGCCCAACGGCATCGAAAATATAACTACCCATCGGCTTCGAAAATATAACTGCCAAGCGGCTTTAATATGCAGCTACCCCAGCTGTTTCGAACATGAAACTGCCTAACGACCTCAACATGATACTACCCATGCGGCTTCAAAATGTAACTGCCCGAAGCATCAAACATGAAATTGCCTCAGCGGCTTCAATAATAAACTACCGAGGGGGGAAACTCCACATTTTAATGTCCAATTCCTGACAGAAAAACACATGACAAGCCCTTAGCCTGAATCCTTGAGCAAAATTAATCCACACCATCATTGGATAATACATTCTTTGAAGACCATTAAATTACACCATGTTTTCATACCAAAGTAAAGCTACCACCAGCATTTTCTTTTACAATTTTTGCCTCATTTCTATAAGCATTACCCCACCTCCCCCCTCCCGCCCCCACCCCCCTCTCAAAACAAGCTTAAGATGCAATGTTACCAATATTTCAAATGGCAATAAATAACCATAAAAAAATCTTTACTCTTCATGTTATATCCGAGACATTTTCTGCACTAATCATGCTCTGGCATAGCAGAAAAATGATACATTGATACATACCTTCAACGGCTTTTTAAAAGTTATTCCAAATTGATGAACCCGTGAGGGGAAATCAGCCAAGGAGTGCTAGTTTTGCTCTACTGGCCCCTTAGGCTTAGTTGTGCCGTCGTCCGTCCGTTAACGTTTACCTCGTTAAGATGATAGGACCTTCATTTTTCATCCGATCTTTACCAAACTTAAAACGGAAAGTTAATATCAATGACAGCTCGTAAAAGTTCGAAAACCAGCCAGATTGGACGATTTACAACCGGAGTTATGGCCCTTGATTTTCTGAAATTTGTATATTTTGGCCTCATTAAGCTTAAAGGGCCTTCATTTGACCGGATTTCAGTGAAACTGGGTTGTCAGGTCACCAAGCCTAGTTATACATATCACCGTGTTCCGGTTGAATGATTTTGGCGGAGTTATGGCCCTTTAAATGTTTTAATACACAAACTTTGTCCTGACTAGTTCTCCTGAACCCCTGGCCGGATGTAAACGAAACTTTTTGGGGATGATCAGTTCAGGTCTAGTTGTGCAAATCATCGCCGTGTTCCGGTCAACTTGACTGGTTTTTTGCAGAGTTATGGCCATTTAAAGATTTTAATACACAAACATTGTCTGGACTAGTTCTCCTGAACCCCTGACCAGATGTCAACAAAACTTTGCATGGATGATCAGCACCAAGCCTAGTTGTGCATATCATCGTCGCGTTCCGGTTTACAAATTGTTGGCGGAGGTGTGGCCCTTTAAAGCTTTTTGATACAAAAAACATTTTCCCGGGCTAGTTCTCTAGAACCCCTAGCTGGATTTCAACGAAACTTGACAAGGATGCTCAGTATCAAGCCTAGTTGTGCATATCTTCGCCATATTCCGGTTGCATGATATTTGGCAGAGTTATGACCCTTAAAAGATTTTAATACACACATTTTTTCCAGATTAGTCTCTTCTGAATTCCTTGCCGGATTTAAACGAATCTTGGCGGGGATGATCAGTACCAAGCCTAGTTGGTATCATTACCCGTGTTCTGGTTGAATGAATTTTGGCAGAGTTATGACCTCTTAAAGTTTTCAATACACTAACTTTGTAGAGTAGTTCTCCTGAACCTCTCGCTGGATTTCAACGAAACGAATCATCGCCATGTTCCGGTTGAATGATTTTTGAAAGAGTAATGGCCGCTTATACATATATTTTTATCTTTAGCCAGTAGAGCGTCCACAGGCGTCTTGTGCCTCTTGTTGGAAGTTTTTGACAGTTTCGCATTTTTCTATTTATAGCCTCCAAAAAACCCCAAAGAAGGCATATTCCACTATATCAAAATAAACGTATAGGTACTCAAAACTGAAAAAAAAACCCCAGCAAACATGCACTTTATGTAACATCCATGGGTCTAAAGGATGCTTAGTTGTTTCTGTCTGATTTAAACCATGGATATTCGTGCGAAACTGAGGGACTGCCCCCAAGCGGCTTCGAACATACCTCCTAACGGCTTCGATCATGTACCTACCCAATGGTTTCGAACATGTAACTGCCAAAGCCGCTTACAACATGTATGCTTAAATGACGGCTTTAAAGTATACCTTTTAAGCAGCATTGTATCATGGTCACAGACAATTCTATTTGTTCAGACACAGGTGTAAATCGTTTAATTGAAAATAAGACCTGTCAGAATAACTGTGAAAATAACTGAAATAGAACTGAAATGGACATGCTACAAAAGAAATAGAGTATGGTTTCATCTCGTTGGTTAATTTAAACACCTCGATGGGCTACGCCCATCTCGATGTTTAAATGAACCAACTCAATAAGTATCTATTACTTATTTAACACCCCATGGCTTTAATTTCTAAAAAGCACCCACGCCTAACAAATTAAGACTGATACTTGATGCCTTTGTTTTGTTTGTTTGTTTGTTTGGTGTTTTACGTCATTTACAACACATGTAAGGTTGTATATGACGGTAGATTCTTTTTGTGGTGGATGCAGACCACCCACTTTTCCTGGGTAGAACCAGTACTGTACACCTCTCGCCATCAGTAAGAATCGACACTTTTTCACTTACAAGTCGAGCTCCTAGTGGGATTCGAACCCGAGGCGGTGAGAGGCGAAGGTTTACAACGCAACGTCGGTAACCATTCGGCCACGGAGACGCTGCTAGATAGATACCTTATCACTTATAAAGATTGAACGTCGAGAAAAACGCCTCTTTAATACGATACTCTCTAAGTCTTGATAAACCGAGTTACGATAAAGGGTAGACCATTGTACTTAGAAATACCATCTGCTATGGTATTACCCTCCCTGGGCACCATTGTATATCCAGCTTAATATTGTTTGGAACACACTTTTCACATATCTTTAAAGCCTCATTTTGCAATTCAGACTTCATACTACCTGCGGAAATAGTTCTAACACAAGTCTGTGTATCGGAAAGGAACTTAAAAGATTATTTTTTCAGGCGTAATTTATATACATCCAGTGCCAAACTCACTGCTTTACTTTCTCTTTAAGTCGAGCTTTTTAATGACTCTTCTTACGACCAATTTCTTTGAAAAGCGGAATCCTTGACTTTAACAGTGTCGCCCTGTTGCTACATTACTGACGTCAGAATATACAAGAATTTCGGGTACGTAATAATTAACTAACAATTTTTTTCCGTTAAGAGATTTAACATTTTCCTTCCAGAATTGTAACTCTTGTATACATAGGGTCGTCTGAATTGTTTCATTTGACTATCCCATGAAGGTCTTGTTTCTATATGCATGTATACACTTTTTGTCATTAGTCTTGCAATGTTACCTACTACAGCTTGCGTGGACATACTTTTCCCGGTGCACCGTGATGAGTTGCTACTGTGGCAATTGACAATGCATTGAATATTAAACCAATAACCTGTATAAGATCAAAACACAAGAAATTCTGAATCGAAATTGGAAATTCGCGCGAATCCCACATAAACCATATCCATTCAAGATTGGTTTCCAAATACTTTTTTCTTCACTGATAAGCAAACCGGAACTACTAAATATGGAACACCATGACTGTCTAACTCTTAAGATGATTTGCCGATTAATATATTCAGTGCATTTCCCCGTTATATGTGGTAGACCTTCATTATATACAGTACAGTTTTAATTATATGTGGTAAATACATCCTTATATGTGGTAAAAAAGTATTTACATGCAGTAGATTAATCATTATATGTGGTGCATCTACTGACTATATGCAGTAGTTTATCTAATATATGAAGTCCTTTGAACATTATATGAAGTAGGTTTGTATTTATATGCAGTGCTTCTGTTGACTTTATATGTGGTACATATTGTAATATACGTGGTGGATAAGTGTTTATATTCGTTAGTTACAATTGCATTATATTCGGTACAAACGGCTTTATATGTGGTGCATTTCTTATTATATCCAGTGCCTTTTCTATTATATTCTGTGGTTATTTCATTATGATGATGAGATCAATCGGAACACTCGTTTTTTAAGATGTTGCGATTTTATCGGAAATCTAAGGAGCTTCATATATTTCAATGAAACTCACTGCATATATCAATGACCCCCACTCCTACACCACCACCACCACCACCACCACCACCACCACCACCATCACCCCAGATAAATAAATATATAGTTGTTCCATTCTCCCATGGCAAGACAGCAAGTGTCAGTGGCCTTGTTTAAAATTGACTTTGAATAGTCGAGCATGCTTTCCTTTCGAAAGCTCTTGTTTAATATGGATCTTTCATGAAGATCCTACCTAATAAATATTAATTGATAACCCCATAATATAAAAGAGAAGGAAGATCAATTTGAAACTGTATGACAATAACACTGAAGGTGAATTGCAAAAACAAAGCTTAACCATAACAATAATGGAAACTAAATAATAACGCCTTTTTGTGTCCCCTGCGTAGCATAGCAGATACTTAAAGCTACAGAGTCTCTATATCTATCGATTTCTACTGTGTGGGCGTGTCTTTATTTGTAACTTCATGTTCACAAGCTCATGTCGAAATCGGGTATTTAAGCGAGAAAATATAAAGCAGGACATCATTTAGTGTAGAGACATCGACCAGTGCACACCGTACCTGTACACAGGTTACATTTTGATTTACAGAAAAAATTGTTTTGCCTCTTTCGTGACTCGAACACACGACCTTCTGTTTTCAAGTCAAGTGCTCTATCCACTGAGTTATAACGCTTCTTGAGAAAATGGTATACAAACTACCATTTATTATGAGGCAAAATAACCTAACATATTTGAACGCAACTCAAGATGAATCCATAAATATATAGTCCATCTTGTCGGACGTGTAAATTAACATTGCCTGGTGTAATACTATAAATTATCAATAATAAACTAATATTCTGCCTCAAAACAACCATATCTAGACTTGTTATTTAGCACTTGATGAGTTTGTGTGCGCGCTAGTTATTACGTAATGCCTATGTAGTGTTAATAATGCTAGAACATACCAATAAGTAGATGTGGTCTAGTGATTAAACGTACGGCCATCAAAACTTAGAAGCGCAACGGCTGTGGTTCAAATCCCGCTTTTATCACATATATTCTGAAGCTGTTATATTTATCGATGTTACCTGTACGAAGGCTAAATAAATATGTGATATTTTACTACTACTATAAGTTTTTATTTTTGCTCGCCCTATGGCACAAGGCCTTTTGGCGAGCGTTTCTAGGTAGATTATTTTATTTATTCATTACTTATAATTATTCAAATGAGATTTTTTTAACAAGAAATGACAAGAACAAAGCAGACACTTTAGTATACATTATGCCCAAGGAAGATTATGGGATATTTTACGCATCGATTTCTGCCTTATATACCGACTATTGGGGTGTTCGTCGATTTGAAACTACTTCACACGTGACTCATTCATATCATGAGTTATTACCAGTTACAATAGAGACTCTGTAGCTTTGAAGATCACTTTGTCCTCGTCTGTCGTACGTCGTGGTCCGTCATACTTTAACCTGCAACCTAACCTTGGCCATAACTTGAAAAGTATATTCAATAAAACTTCACACACAACTTCATCTTATTTCAAGGAATGTCATGAAACGATGTCCAATGACTTTCATTTTGACAGAGTGATGCCCCTTTTCATCAAACTTTTATCTGCAACCTAACCAAGCTTATAACGGAACATTACTTAAAAAGTATTTGACCTATGTTCATGAAACACACATGCTTCATCTTACCCAAAACAATGTCGTTACCCATGTCCAATAAACTTTAACCGACAACCTAACCTGGCTCATAACTTGGCAAAATATTGACCTATGGTCATACAACTTTATACAATTCTTCATTATCAATTATTCAATGCTGTTGACATGTTCAATTACTCAAACTTAATTTTAACAGAGTTATGGCCCTTTTCATAAACTCTAACCTAACCTATCTTATAATTTGGCAAAATAATTGATCTATGGTCATGAAACTTTATACAGTTACTCCTTAATTATCCAATGCAGAGTTATGTCCTTTTTCAAAAACTTCAAGAATTAAAAAAAATCTGCTCCATTAATCCATGAAGGATTGCACCCCCTGTCTTCAATATTTTATAGTTCGATTGTACTTGCTGAAATTAGTACACAGCAGGGGACTCAAGTGTTACGTGTTTTATATGAAATTTCGTAACTTTTCGGATTTTCGGGGGATGGGCGCCGGGTGCGACACCCCTTGGGATCTGCCACTGCCCCATCCTATTTGTTAAATGTGCACGCGCGCGTGCACACGCACGCAAGCCCACGCACACACACACACACGGTTATATAATATATTACCCTTTCGATTTTTTTTTAATGAAGTCATATATCGGGTGTATAAAAGTACAACATTTTCCATGTATGAATCAACTCGGCAATAACAAACGCTGATGTCATACAGCGATGTTTATCCTGTATCATGATGTTTTTTTGCGTTGTTCAACGATTATACTTAAGTGTTCTTATTCATTTTCAATTGAATAATACAGTACTTTTAAAATGAGATTGTTTTTAAAAAAATATGTCTTTGTGAGTAGGTGCTATATAAATACGTTAATAATTTTAATTAAGGTAAGAATAACACCGAATATGAAGAATATGAAGACATAAACTAGCAGACTGACACGCAGGGGCGTAGCATGGTCTGTTTTCAACTTACTCCTTATACGACGTGCGAAGCGCAGAGTGTGTGACGGTTTGAGAGTAGTTGCACCTCTTCCACAAGCGGGTTTGGGGTCCACCCCCGATATATATTTTAAGCTCTACTGGCCGAAGGCCAGCAGAGCTTATGGGATGGCGAGTTGTCCGTCGTCCGTTGTTAACTTTTGTCTTGTGACAACTCTCGGGCCTTTATTTTTCATCCGATCTTTACCAAACTTAACAGGTTGTTAATAATAATGAAAGCTCGGACAAGTTCGAAAACCAACCAGATTGGAATAATTTCACCGGAGTTATGGCCCTTGTTTTGCTGAAAAATGCCATATTAAGCCTTGTGAGCACTCTAGCACCTTCATTTATTATTTGATCTTTACCAAACTTGCACAGATTGTTAATATCAATGAAAGCTTGGACAAGTTCGAAAACCAGCAAAATCAGATCAATAACACTGGAGTTGTGGCCCTTGTTTTTTCTGAAAAATGCTATTTTCTGCCTTGTAAACGCTCTAGCACCTTCATTTATTATTTGATCGTTACCAAACTTGCACATATTGTTAATACTAATTATAGCTTGGACAAGTTCTAAAATCAGCTGAATTGGTTTATTACCACTAGAGTTATGGCCCTTGTTTTTTCTGAAAAATTCCATTTTCTGCCTTGTGAACACTCTAGCACCTTCATTTATTATTTGATCTTTACCAAACTTGCGCAGATTGTTAATATCAATGAAAGCTCGAACAAGTTCGAAAATCAGTTAAATCGGATCAGTAACCACCGGAGTTATGGCCCTTGTTTTTTCTGAAAAATGCTATTTTCCGCCTTGTGAACACTCTAGGGCCTTCAATATTAATCGGATCTTTACTTAACTTTGCCAGTATCTTTATATCAATGAAAGCTCAAACAAGTTCGAAAACCGGCAAGATCGAAATAATTTCAATGGAGTTATGGCCATTGTTTTGCTGAAAAATGCCATATTAAGCCTTGTGAACACTCTAGCACCTTCATTTATTATTTGATCTTTACCAAACTTGCACAGATTGTTAATATCAATTAAAGCTTGGACAAGTTCGAAAACCAGCAAAATCAGATCAATAACACTGGAGTTGTGGCCCTTGTTTTTTCTGAAAAATGCTATTTTCTGCCTTGTGAACGCTCTAGCACCTTCATTTATTATTTGATCGTTACCAAACTTGCACATATTGTTAATACTAATTATAGCTTGGACAAGTTCTAAAATCAGCTGAATTGGTTTATTACCACTAGAGTTATGGCCCTTGTTTTTTCTGAAAAATTCCATTTTCAGCCTTGTGAACACTCTAGCACCTTCATTTATTATTTGATCTTTACCAAACTTGCGCAGATTGTTAATATCAATGAAAGCTCGAACAAGTTCGAAAATCAGTTAAAACGGATCAGTAACACCGGAGTTATGGCCCTAGTTTTTTCTGAAAAATGCTATTTTCCGCCTTGTGAACACTCTAGGGCCTTCAATATTAATCGGATCTTTACTTAACTTTGCCAGTGTCTTTATATCAATGAAAGCTCAAACAA